>OZ035836.1:40576778-40649278 GCA_964034765.1 Knipowitschia caucasica
AATACACATGTTATTTATACACATGTTATTTATATACATGTTATTTATATACATGTTATTTATACACATGTTATTTATATACATGTTATTTATATACATGTTATTTATACACATGTTATTTATACACATGTTATTTATATACATGTTATTTATATACATGTTATTTATATACATGTTATTTATATACATGTTATTTATATACATGTTATTTATATAGCACATGTCCCAGACCCAGGTCATCAACAGAGAGAAGCTGTAACGCCCGATCCCTCCACACGGCGGCAGCAGAGACACATGCAGCCCACGGCCATCACTGTGATAATAACTGACTCCAGGACACTTTAGAAACACATCACACAAATGTTAAAAATACAGAATAAACATATTTAAACCTCAGAGCGATCCAGAGATGATTACAGATTATTACAGATGATCACAGATTATTACAGATGATAACAGATTATTACAGATTATTCACCATCTACACCTCAGACTTCACACACGACACACACAGCTGTCACCTGCAGAAGTTCTCCGACGACTCCGCCATCGTGGGCTGTGTGTCTGAGGGGAACGAACTGGAATATCGGTCGGTTATCAAGGACTTTGTCGACTGGTGTGAGTGCAACCACTTGTGCTTGAACACCAGTAAGACCAAGGAGATGATCATCGACTTCAGGAGAAAACCACTTTCCCACACGCTGCTGAACATCCAGGGGGAGGACATTGAGCTGGTGGACAGCTTCAAGTACCTGGGTGTTCACATTAACAATAAACTGGACTGGTCCATAATACAAACACCCTGCACAAGAAGGGCCAAAGTCGCCTCTTCCTTCTGAGGAGGCTGAGGTCCTTCTGAGGAGGCTGAGGTCCTTCTGAGGAGCCTGAGGTCCTTCTGAGGAGGCTGAGGTCCTTCTGAGGAGGCTGAGGTCCTTCTGAGGAGGCTGAGGTCCTTCGGAGGAGGCTGAGGTCCTTCTGAGGAGGCTGAGGTCCTTCTGAGGAGGCTGAGGTCCTTCTGATGAGGCTGAGGTCCTTCTGAGGAGGCTGAGGTCCTTCTGAGGAGGCTGAGGTCCTTCTGAGGAGGCTGAGGTCCTTCTGAGGAGGCTGAGGTCCTTCTGAGGAGGCTGAGGTCCTTCTGAGGAGGCTGAGGTCCTACTGAGGAGGCTGAGGTCCTTCTGAGGAGGCTGAGGTCCTTCTGAGGAGGCTGAGGTCCTTCTGAGGAGGCTGAGGTCCTTCTGAGGAGGCTGAGGTCCTTCTGAGGAGGCTGAGGTCCTTCTGAGGAGGCTGAGGTCCTTCTGAGGAGGCTGAGGTCCTTCTGAGGAGGCTGAGGTCCTTCTGAGGAGGCTGAGGTCCTTCGGAGTGAGCAGGCCTCTGCTCAGGACTTTTTATGACTCTGTGGAAGCTTCTGCCATTTACTCCACTGCCGTGTGCTGGGCCCCGGGCAGCACAGAGCGGGACAGAAACAGACTGTCCAGGAGGCCCCTGGACTCTGTGGAGGAGGTGCGGGACAGGAGGCCCCTGGACTCTGTGGAGGAGGTGAGGGACAGGAGGCCCCTGGACTCTGTGGAGGAGGTGAGGGACAGGAGGCCCCTGGACTCTGTGGAGGAGGTGAGGGACAGGAGGCCCCTGGACTCTGTGGAGGAGGTGAGGGACAGGAGGCCCCTGGACTCTGTGGAGGAGGTGAGGGACAGGAGGCTCCTGGACTCTGTGGAGGAGGTGAGGGACAGGAGGCTCCTGGACTCTGTGGAGGAGGTGAGGGACAGGAGGTGCTAGTCAAAGCCACCTCCATCATGAACAACACCTCCCACTGCACAGGACTGAGGAGGAGCTGAGGAGCTCCTTCAGTGGAAGACTGAGGCACCCTCAGTGTAGGAAGGAGCAGGGCCTTTATCCCCACCGCTGTCAGACTGTACAATAAGTCACTTTAAATGATCACTGTGTGAAAACCTGCACTACTATTGACACTGTTTCCAATTGACACTTGTCACTTTTGTTGTACATAATTATTGTCACTTTATTGTACATATATCCTGCATGTAACATGTTTGCACATTTCCTCCTTTGCACAATCTGAGTGTTCTCTCCATGCCAAATGTGACATGTAAATTTCTCCTCTGTGAGATAAATAAAGCACATCTTATCTTATCTTATCTTATTACAGATTACTACAGATTATTACAGATTATTACAGATTACTACAGATTATTACAGATTATTTTAGATTACTGCAGAATATTAAAGATTATTACAGATTACTACATATTATTAGAGATTATTACAGATTATTACAAATTACTAAAGATTATTAGAGATTATTACATATGACTACAGATTACTACAGGTTATTACAGAGTACTCACAGATTATTACAGATTATTGCAGATTATTACTACGGATTATTACTACAGATTATTACTACAGATTATTACTACAGATTATTACAGATTATTACAGATTATTACATATTTTTACAGATTACTACAGATTATTACAGATTGTTCACAGATTATTACAACCCATGACTGCTCTCCTGGTGTCAGTGTTAGGATCAAAGTCTAAAGAGATTCTGTTGAAAACAAAGAAAAGAGAAATGAAAGAAATCGACTCAAAGTTAAAGTTGCAGCTGAAGAAGGTGAGCTCTCCACAGTCACAGCCCTGCCCCGCGGCACACGGAGGTAACTCTGCTTTGATTTGAGCTTTAGAATGATCTATGTCAGAGCTGAAGTTGGCTGAATGACAGCTACAGTGGGGCAGTGGTCAGAATGGGACATAAGCAGTTGTTATAAAGTTGACCACAAAACATGTCACTGAGGGTTAGGGTTAGGGTTAGAGTCCTGGGTCTACAGCCTCGGTCCTGGGTCTCCAGCCTCGGTCCTGGGTCTACAGCCTCAGTCCTGGGTCTACGGCCTGAGCCCTGGGTCTACAGCCTCAGTCCTGGGTCTACGGCCTCAGTCCTGGGTCTACAGCCTCAGTCCTGGGTCTACGGCCTCAGTCCTGGGTCTACAGCCTGAGTCCTGGGTCTACAGCCTCAGTCCTGGGTCTACAGCCTCAGTCCTGGGTCTACAGCCTCAGTCCTGGGTCTACAGCCTTAGTCCTGGATCTACAGCCTCAGTCCTGGGTCTACAGCCTCAGTCCTGGGTCTACAGCCTCAGTCCTGGGTCTACAGCCTCAGTCCTGGGTCTACAGCCTCAGTCCTGGGTCTACAGCCTCAGTCCTGGGTCTACAGCCTCAGTCCTGGGTCTACAGCCTCGGTCCTGGGTCATAGTACTTGGCGGCACGGTGGCTGAGTGGTTAGCTCTCTCACCACTCAGCAAGAAGGTCCTGGGTTTGAATCCCAGTCAGAACAGGGCCTTTCTGAGTGGAGTTTGCATGTTCTCCCTGTGTCTGTGTAGGTTTCCTCCGGGTGCTCCGGTTTCCCCTACCACTAAAAACATGCACCATAGGTCTGACTGTAGATGAGAGAGTGAATGATGGTGTTGGGCAGAGGCTTTGATGGTCCAGTGTGTTCTGGACCCGCTTCTGTCATCACCGTGTGTGGAAGGATCAGAACAATATCTGACTCTGAACCTTTGGGTCTGTACCTTGGTCTGTAACATGTGCTATATAAATAAACATGACTTACTTACTATTTACTAAAGTGTGTGTCTGTGACAAATGTAAAGTGTGTGTCTGTGACAAGTGTGTGTCTGTGACAAATGTAAAGTCTGTGACAAGTGTGTGTCGGTGACACATGTAAAGTGTGTGTCTGTGACAAATGTAAAGTCTGTGACAAGTGTGTGTCGGTGACACATGTAAAGTGTGTGTCTGTGACAAGTGTGTGTCTGTGACAGATGTAAAGTGTGTGTCTGTGACAAGTGTGTGTCTGTGACAAATGTAAAGTCTGTGACAAGTGTGTGTCGGTGACACATGTAAAGTGTGTGTCTGTGACAAATGTAAAGTCTGTGACAAGTGTGTGTCGGTGACACATGTAAAGCGTGTGTCTGTGACAAGTGTGTGTCTGTGACAGATGTAAAGTGTGTGTCTGTGACAAGTGTGTGTCTGTGACAAATGTAAAGTCTGTGACAAGTGTGTGTCGGTGACACATGTAAAGTGTGTGTCTGTGACAAGTGTGTGTCTGTGACAGATGTAAAGTGTGTGTCTGTGACAAGTGTGTGTCTGTGACAGATGTAAAGTATGTGTCTGTGACAAGTGTGTGTCTGTGACAGATGTAAAGTCTGTGACAAGTGTGTGTCTGTGACAAGTGTGTGTCTGTGACAGATGTAAAGTCTGTGACAAGTGTGTGTCTGTGACAGATGTAAAGTGTGTGTCTGTGACAAATGTAAAGTGTGTGTCTGTGACACATGTAAAGTGTGTGTCTGTGACACATGTAAAGTGTGTGTCTGTACCAAATGTAAAGTGTGTGTCTTTGACAAATGTAAAGTGTGTGTCTTTGACAAATGTAAAGTGTGTGTCTTTGGCACATGTAAAGTGTGTGTCTGTGACACATGTAAAGTGTGTGTCTGTGACAAATGTAAAGTGTGTGTCTGTGACAAGTGTGTGTCTATGACAGATGTAAAGTGTGTGTCTGTGACAAGTGTGTGTCTGTGACAGATGTAAAGTGTTTCTGTGACAAGTGTGTGTCTGTGACAGATGTAAAGTGTGTGACAAGTGTGTGTCTGTGACAGATGTAAAGTGTGTGTCTGTGACAAGTGTGTGTCTGTGACAGATGTAAAGTCTGTGACAATTGTGTGTCTGTGACAGATGTAAAGTCTGTGACAAGTGTGTGTCTGTGACAGATGTAAAGTGTGTGTCTGTGACAAATGTAAAGTGTGTGTCTGTGACAAATGTAAAGTGTGTGTCTGTGACAGATGTAAAGTGTGTGTCTGTGACAAATGTAAAGTGTGTGTCTGTGACACATGTAAAGTGTGTGTCTGTGACACATGTAAAGTGTGTGTCTGTGACACATGTAAAGTGTGTGTCTGTGACACATGTAAAGTGTGTGTCTGTACCAAGTGTGAAGTGTGTGTCTGTACCAAATGTAAAGTGTGTGTCTGTACCAAGTGTAAAGTGTGTGTCTGTACCAAATGTAAAGTGTGTGTCTTTGACAAATGTAAAGTGTGTGTCTTTGACAAATGTAAAGTGTGTGTCTTTGACACATGTAAAGTGTGTGTCTGTGACAAGTGTGTGTCTGTGACAGATGTAAAGTCTGTGACAAGTGTGTGTCTGTGACAGATGTAAAGTGTGTGTCTGTGACAAATGTAAAGTGTGTGTCTGTGACAAATGTAAAGTGTGTGTCTGTGACAGATGTAAAGTGTGTGTCTGTGACAAATGTAAAGTGTGTGTATGTGACACATGTAAAGTGTGTGTCTGTGACACATGTAAAGTGTGTGTCTGTGACACATGTAAAGTGTGTGTCTGTACCAAGTGTAAAGTGTGTGTCTGTACCAAATGTAAAGTGTGTGTCTGTACCAAGTGTAAAGTGTGTGTCTGTACCAAATGTAAAGTGTGTGTCTTTGACAAATGTAAAGTGTGTGTCTTTGACAAATGTAAAGTGTGTGTCTTTGACACATGTAAAGTGTGTGTCTGTGACACATGTAAAGTGTGTGTCTGTGACACATGTAAAGTGTGTGTCTGTGACACATGTAAAGTGTGTGTCTGTGACAAATGTAAAGTGTGTGTCTGTGACAAGTGTGTGTCTATGACAGATGTAAAGTGTGTGTCTGTGACAAGTGTGTGTCTGTGACAGATGTAAAGTGTGTGACAAGTGTGTGTCTGTGACAGATGTAAAGTGTGTGTCTGTGACAAGTGTGTGTCTGTGACAGATGTAAAGTCTGTGACAATTGTGTGTCTGTGACAGATGTAAAGTCTGTGACAATTGTGTGTCTGTGACAGATGTAAAGTGTGTGTCTGTGACAAATGTAAAGTGTGTGTCTGTGACACATGTAAAGTGTGTGTCTGTGACACATGTAAAGTGTGTGTCTGTACCAAATGTAAAGTGTGTGTCTGTACCAAATGTAAAGTGTGTGTCTTTGACACATGTAAAGTGTGTGTCTGTACCAAGTGTAAAGTGTGTGTCTGTGACACATGTAAAGTGTGTGTCTGTACCAAGTGTAAAGTGTGTGTCTGTGACAAGTGTAAAGTGTGTGTCTTTGACACATGTAAAGTGTGTGTCTGTACCAAGTGTAAAGTGTGTGTCTGTGACAAGTGTAAAGTGTGTGTCTGTGACACATGTAAAGTGTGTGTCTTTGACACATGTAAAGTGTGTGTCTGTGACAAATGTAAAGTGTGTGTCTGTGACACATGTAAATTGTGTGTCTGTGACAAATGTAAATTGTGTGTCTGTACCAAATGTAAATTGTGTGTCTGTGACAAATGTAAAGTGTGTGTCTATACCAAGTGTAAAGTGTGTGTCTGTGACAAGTGTAAAGTGTGTGTCTGTAGCAAGTGTAAAGTGTGTGTCTGTACCAAGTGTAAAGTGTGTGTCTGTAGCAAGTGTAAAGTGTGTGTCTGTGACACATGTAAAGTGTGTGTCTGTAGCAAGTGTAAAGTGTGTGTCTGTGACACATGTAAAGTGTGTGTCTGTAGCAAGTGTAAAGTGTGTGTCTGTACCAAGTGTAAAGTGTGTGTCTGTAGCAAGTGTAAAGTGTGTGTCTGTGACACATGTAAAGTGTGTGTCTGTAGCAAATGTAAAGTGTGTGTCTGTGACACATGTAAAGTGTGTGTCTGTACCAAGTGTAAAGTGTGTGTCTGTAGCAAGTGTAAAGTGTGTGTCTGTACCAAGTGTAAAGTGTGTGTCTGTACCAAGTGTAAAGTGTGTGTCTGTACCAAGTGTAAAGTGTGTGTCTGTAGCAAGTGTAAAGTGTGTGTCTGTGACAAGTGTAAAGTGTGTGTCTGTAGCAAGTGTAAAGTGTGTGTCTGTACCAAGTGTAAAGTGTGTGTCTGTACCAAGTGTAAAGTGTGTGTCTGTAGCAAGTGTAAAGTGTGTGTCTGTACCAAGTGTAAAGTGTGTGTCTGTAGCAAGTGTAAAGTGTGTGTCTGTAGCAAGTGTAAAGTGTGTGTCTGTACCAAGTGTAAAGTGTGTGTCTGTACCAAGTGTAAAGTGTGTGTCTGTACCAAGTGTAAAGTGTGTGTCTGTAGCAAGTGTAAAGTGTGTGTCTGTGACAAGTGTAAAGTGTGTGTCTGTAGCAAGTGTAAAGTGTGTGTCTGTACCAAGTGTAAAGTGTGTGTCTGTACCAAGTGTAAAGTGTGTGTCTGTACCAAGTGTAAAGTGTGTGTCTGTACCAAGTGTAAAGTGCTGACACCATAAAGGCTGAAGTACCAGGTGACAGCCTCAGAGGCGGAGTCTGCAGCATCAGCCTCTGCTCCGGGTCCATTCAGGCTCCAGTGCAGCCGGGACCAGGATGCCCGAGTACCCCTTCAGCTGACCCCCTCACGCCTGTCACCTACACCCGGACCCAGAGCCTCAGAGCCCGGACCCAGAGCCCGGACCCAGAGCCCGGACCTCCGTGAGAATGCACCGATAGAAGGCACAGCAGACCGAGCCTAATCTGCGGCTGAGAGCGGCTCCAGCCCGGCTCCAGCCCGGCTCCAGCCCCCCTGCTGCCCCGGGCTGAGTGCACCATCACAGGCTGTAGATGTGTTTTATTTAGTGGAGAAAATGAAGTTCACGGAGCACCTCGCAGCTCACATCACCCCCGAGTGGAGGAAGCAGTACATCCAGTATGAGGTTAGCACCAGAGCTAACACCCTCTATTTCTGTTTATTATGTTTATTTATCTTTTTAAACCACGTCACGTCCTTTTGGGAGTGGTTTGATGGTTTGATGGTTTGATGGTTTGATGGTTTGATGGTTTGATGTGTAGTTATAGCTCGAGCTGCGTGTGTCGTCCAGAAGAAAATGGGGGAAATAATAGAATTAGCTAAAGCTGCGTTAGCCGAGCAGCAGGATGCTAACAGCAGGATGCTAGCAGCAGGATGCTAACAGCAGGATGCTAGCAGCAGGATGCTAGCAGCAGGATGCTAACAGCAGGATGCTAGCAGCAGGATGCTAACAGCAGGATGCTAGCAGCAGGATGCTAACAGCAGGATGCTAACAGCAGGATGCTAGCAGCAGGATGCTAACAGCAGGATGCTAGCAGCAGGATGCTAACAGCAGGATGCTAACAGCAGGATGCTAGCAGCAGGATGCTAACAGCAGGATGCTAGCAGCAGGATGCTAGCAGCAGGATGCTAACAGCAGGATGCTAGCAGCAGGATGCTAGCAGCAGGATGCTAGCAGCAGGATGCTAGCAGCAGGATGCTAGCAGCAGGATGCTAACAGCAGGATGCTAGCAGCAGGATGCTAGCAGCAGGATGCTAACAGCAGGATGCTAGCAGCAGGATGCTAGCAGGAGGATGCTAGCAGGAGGATGCTAGCAGGAGGATGCTAGCAGCAGGATGCTAGCAGGAGGATGCTAGCAGGAGGATGCTAGCAGCAGGATGCTAGCAGGAGGATGCTAGCAGCAGGATGCTAGCAGGAGGATGCTAGCAGCAGGATGCTAGCAGGAGGATGCTAGCAGCAGGATGCTAGCAGCAGGATGCTAGCAGGAGGATGCTAGCAGGAGGATGCTAGCTCTGTTATTGTTGCTACATGTCAGTTTGTTTTACTGAAACTGCAGACACACTGTCGGGGTCCTCAGGCTGTGGTTCATTTCTCCCTCAGTCTCTGTGTGTTCTACATGATGATGATGATGAGGAGGATCAAAACAGGCAATATATGTGTTATAAATGTGTAATAAGTGCTAATAATACATCTATGTTATACTAGAGAGAGACCAGAGAGAGAGAGAGACCAGAGAGAGAGACCAGAGAGAGACCAGAGAGAGACCAGAGAGAGACCAGAGAGAGACTAGAGAGAGACCAGAGGGAGACCAGAGAGAGAGAGAGACCAGAGAGAGAGACCAGAGAGAGAGAGACCAGAGAGAGAGACCAGAGAGAGAGAGACCAGAGAGAGACCAGAGAGAGAGAGACCAGAGAGAGACCAGAGAGAGACCAGAGAGAGACCAGAGAGAGACCAGAGAGAGACTAGAGAGAGACTAGAGAGAGACTAGAGAGAGACCAGAGGGAGACCAGAGAGAGACCAGAGAGAGAGAGACCAGAGAGAGACCAGAGAGAGACCAGAGAGAGACCAGAGAGAGAGAGACCAGAGAGAGACCAGAGAGAGAGAGACCAGAGAGAGACCAGAGAGAGACCAGAGAGAGACTAGAGAGAGACTAGAGAGAGAGAGACCAGAGAGAGACCAGAGAGAGACCAGAGAGAGACCAGAGAGAGACTAGAGAGAGAGAGACCAGAGAGAGACCAGAGAGAGACCAGAGAGAGACCAGAGAGAGACTAGAGAGAGACTAGAGAGAGACCAGAGGGAGACCAGAGAGAAAGAGCAGGTAATCTGTTGTCGTTGTTGATCAATGAGGTCAGACTTCACCGTTTGACCCTTGCTCTATTAATGTCATTAGCTCAGACTCTGCTGTGATCTTCTCTCCTCTCTCTTTGCTCTCTTCTCTCTCCCCTCCTCTCTCTCCTCTCCTCTCCTCTCTCTCTCTCCTCTCTCCCCTCTCTCTCCCCTCTCTCCCCTCTCTCTCCTCTCTCCTCTCTCCTCTCTCCCCTCTCTCCCCTCCCTCTCCCCTCTCTCCCCTCTCTCTCCTCTCTCCTCTCTCCTTCCTCTCTCCCCCCTCCCTCTCCTCCTCCCAGCTGTAGTGTCTCTCTCAGCAGGACCTCCTCTAACTCGGCCTCTTCAGTTTGTCTGAGTGTGTGAGGTCAGGACTTAGAGCAAACCCAGGAGGAGTTTCTGAACCAGCAGCAGCAGGGATCAGGAGAACACATAAACAAGGCCTCGCTGAGCAGAGCCTCAGAGCCTCAGACTGTTCTAGTCACAGTATGCTCTGTGCAAACATTATTATGAAGACTTGTCTATGGAACAAGTATCTCTGGTCTCTCTCTTTGGTCTCTCTCTGGTCTCTCTCTTTGGTCTCTCTGGTCTCTCACTGGTCTCTCTCTGGTCTCTCCATCTCTGGTCTCTCCATCTCTGGTATCTCACTGGTCTCTCTCTAGTCTCTCCATCTCTGGTCTCTCTGGTCTCTCCATCTCTGGTCGCTCTGGTCTCTCTCTGGTCTCTCCATCTCTGGTCTCTCTGGTCTCTCCATCTCTGGTCGCTCTGGTCTCTCTCTGGTTTGTATTTGTGTGTGTGTGTGTGTCTCTGTATGTCTTTTTGTGTGTCCGTCATACGTCCGTCATACGTCCGTCATACGCTCGTCACACGTCCGTCACACGTCCGTCACACGTCCGTGATTCGTCCGTCATACGCTTGTCACACGTCCGTCATACGTCCGTCATACGTCCTTCACACGTCCGTCACACGTCACACGTCCGTCACACGTCCGTCATACGTCCGTCACACGTCCGTCACACGTCCGTCATACGTCCGTCATACGTCCGTCACACGTCCGTCATACGTCCGTCATACGTCCGTCACACGTCCGTCATACGTCCGTCATACGCTCGTCACACGTCCGTCACACGTCCGTCACACGTCCATCACACGTCCGTGATACGTCCGTCATACGCTCGTCACACGTCCGTCATACGTCCGTCATACGTCCGTCACACGTCCGTCCGTCACACGTCACACCACACGTCCGTGATACGTCCGTCATACGCTCGTCACACGTCCGTCACACGTCCGTCATACGTCCGTCACACGTCCCTCACACGTTCGTCACACGTTCGTCACACGTCCGTCACACGTCCGTCACACGTCCGTCACACGTCCGTCACACGTCCGTCACACGTCCGTCACACGTCCGTCACACGTCCGTCATACGTCCGTCACACGTCCGTGATACGTCCGTCATACGTCCGTCACACGTCCGTCACACGTCCGTCACACGTCCGTCACATGTTCGTCATACGTCCGTCACACGTTTGTCACACGTCCGTCATACGTCCGTCACACGTCCGTCACACGTCCGTCACACGTCCGTCACACGTCCGTCACATGTTCGTCATACGTCCGTCACACGTTTGTCATACGTCCGTCACACGTCCGTCACACGTCCGTCACACGTCCGTCACACGTCCGTCATACGTCCGTCACACGTTTGTCATACGTCCGTCACACGTTTGTCATACGTCCGTCACACGTCCTTCACACGTCCGTCACACGTCCGTCACACGTCCGTCACACGTCCGTCACACGTCCGTCATACGTCCGTCATACGTCCGTCACACGTTTGTCATACGTCCGTCACACGTCTGTTGCGTCACACGTTTGTCATACGTCCGTCACACGTCCGTCATACGTCCGTCACACGTCCCTCACACGTCCCTCACACGTCCGTCACACGTCCGTCACACGTCCGTCACACGTCCGTCACACGTCCGTCACACGTCCGTCACACGTCCGTCACACGTCCGTCATACGTCCGTCACACGTCCGTCACACGTCCGTCATACGTCCGTCACACGTCCGTCACACGTCCGTCACACGTCCGTCACACGTCCGTCACACGTCCGTCACACGTCCGTCACACGTCCGTCATACGTCCGTCACACGTCCGTCACACGTCCGTCACACGTCCGTCACACGTCCGTCACACGTCCGTCACACGTCCGTCACACGTCCGTCATACGTCCGTCACACGTTTGTCATACGTCCGTCATACGTCCGTCACACGTCCGTCACACGTCCGTCACACGTTTGTCATACGTCCGTCACACGTTTGTCATACGTCCGTCACACGTTTGTCATACGTCCGTCACACGTTTGTCATACGTCCGTCACACGTTTGTCATACGTCCGTCATACGTTTGTCACACGTCCGTCACACGTTTGTCACACGTCCGTCACACGTTGTCATACGTTTGTCATACGTCCGTCACACGTTTGTCATACGTCCGTCATACGTTTGTCATACGTCCGTCACACGTTTGTCACACGTCCGTCACACGTTTGTCATACGTCCGTCACACGTTTGTCACACGTCCGTCACACGTTTGTCATACGTCCGTCACACGTTTGTCATACGTCCGTCACACGTCCTTCACACGTCCGTCATACGTTGTCATACGTCCGTCACACGTCCTTCACACGTCCGTCATACGTCCGTCACACGTCCGTCACACGTCCGTCACACGTCCGTCACACGTCCGTCACACGTCCGTCATACGTGCGTCACACGTCCGTCACACGTCCGTCAAACGTCCGTCACACGTCCGTCACACGTCCGTCACACGTCCGTCACACGTCCGTCACACGTGCGTCACACGTCCGTCACACGTCCGTCACACGTCCGTCACACGTCCGTCACACGTCCGTCACACGTCCGTCACACGTCCGTCATACGTCCGTCACACGTCCGTCACACGTCCGTCACACGTCCGTCACACGTCCTTCACACGTCCGTCACACGTCCGTCACACGTCCGTCATACGTCCGTCACACGTTTGTCATACGTCCGTCATACGTCCGTCACACGTTTGTCATACGTCCGTCACACGTTTGTCATACGTCCGTCACACGTTTGTCATACGTCCGTCACACGTTTGTCATACGTCCGTCACACGTTTGTCATACGTCCGTCACACGTTTGTCATACGTCCGTCACACGTTTGTCATACGTCCGTCACACGTTTGTCATACGTCCGTCATACGTTTGTCACACGTCCGTCACACGTTTGTCACACGTCCGTCACACGTTTGTCATACGTCCGTCACACGTTTGTCACACGTCCGTCACACGTTTGTCATACGTCCGTCACACGTTTGTCACACGTCCGTCACACGTTTGTCATACGTCCGTCACACGTTTGTCATACGTCCGTCACACGTCCTTCACACGTCCGTCATACGTTTGTCATACGTCCGTCACACGTCCGTCACACGTCCGTCACACGTCCGTCACACGTCCGTCATACGTGCGTCACACGTTCGTCATACGTCCGTCACACGTCCGTCACACGTCCGTCACACGTCCGTCACACGTCCGTCACACGTCCGTCATACGTCCGTCACACGTCCGTCATACGTGCGTCATACGTCCGTCACACGTCCGTCATACGTCCGTCATACGTCCGTCATACGTCTGTCATACGTGCGTCATACGTGCGTATAACACTAGTGTAAATATCACTATTGGTTAACATGGAAAAATGTTCCGCGTGTCTGCTGCGTGTACAAGGCGTACGTGCTGTAACGGCTCCTGTGTAAATTAGCACTTAGAGACACACACTTAGGCCCTGTTTAGACGGAGACACTGCGACAGTATAACACTATAGTTGGTGTCGGTTGCTACCTCCCGTTCATACGGAGACTGTTCCAGGTGAGAACGTAAGAGTTCAGATCCAGCCTCAGAGTGAGACAGCTCAGATGCTCAGCAGGGGGCGCTCTTTCACACCCGCGTGAAGAAAAAGGTGTGAATTCTTTGCCCGATCTGACCCCACCTCCCGCTGCTCTCTGTACGTACATTGGGACATGCACAGTAGAACAAACATAAACAACAATGGCGGCGGGTAGCTAACTAGCTATGTGTGCTTCGAGCGCTAAACGGAGGAGGATTCTACTCCTTTGTTCGTCCAAACGAAACCACGCGAAGCTCTAGTTTCAGTTTCCATTTTCGCAGCTGCTGTTAAAGAATGACGTTGGTTCTTCCACGTCTTGGTGTGTGTGTGTATGTGTGTGTGTGTGTGTGTGTGTGTGTTAGCCGTCTGTGGGAAATGCAGCAGTTTCACATCAGCAGGATTTGAGCAGAGACAGAAATAAAACATAAATAAGTGTTTTTGTGGACGTCAGCAGTCGCCCTGTTCATACACGGGCTCCTCTGATTGGCTGCTGTCCTGATGGTGGTGTTTGGGCTCCTCTGATTGGCTGCTGTCCTGATGGTGGCGTTTGGGCTCCTCTGATTGGCTGCTGTCCTGATGGTGGCGTTTGGGCTCGGCTGATTGGCTGCTGTCGCTGCCGACCGCCACAGAAAGGTCCTGACCTTGAATCAGTATCAATAGGTGTCAGGAAAAATTCACGGACTGTAAACAGACGGACAATGCTAACTCAATGAAACCCTATAGGGAAGTGCTCATAGACAAAGTTTGGCTCCAACTCGCTCTAGGTCTTTTTGACCTGGATTGAAAAATAAACTCCTCTCGCTCAGTATCAATTTGTGTCCAAGCCCCAGGTCTCCATGGTAGACAGAGAGACCAGAGAGGGAGACCAGAGAGAGAGACCAGAGAGAGAGACCAGAGAGAGAGACCAGAGAGAGAGACCAGAGAGAGAGACCAGAGAGAGAGACCAGAGAGAGAGACCAGAGAGAGAGACCAGAGAGGGAGACCAGAGAGGGAGACCAGAGAGAGAGACCAGAGAGAGAGACCAGAGAGAGAGACCAGAGAGAGAGACCAGAGAGAGAGACCAGAGAGAGAGACCAGAGAGAGAGACCAGAGAGGGAGACCAGAGAGGGAGACCAGAGAGGGAGACCAGAGAGGGAGACCAGAGAGGGAGACCAGAGAGGGAGACCAGAGAGGGAGACCAGAGAGGGAGACCAGCGAGGGAGACCAGGAGGGAGACCAGGAGGGAGACCAGCAGGGAGACCAGCGAGGGAGACCAGCGAGGGAGACCAGCGAGGAGACCAGCGAGGGAGACCAGCGAGGGAGACCAGCGAGGGAGACCAGCGAGGGAGACCAGCGAGGGAGACCAGAGAGGGAGACCAGAGAGGGAGACCAGAGAGGGAGAGGGAGACCAGAGAGGGAGACCAGAGAGGGAGACCAGAGAGGGAGACCAGAGAGGGAGACCAGAGAGGGAGACCAGAGAGGGAGACCGAGGGAGACCAGCGAGGGAGACCAGCGAGGGAGACCAGCGAGGGAGACCAGCGGGGAGACCAGCGAGGGAGACCAGCGAGGGAGACCAGCGAGGGAGACCAGCGAGGGGACCAGCGAGGGAGACCAGCGAGGGAGACCAGCGAGGGAGACCAGCGAGGGAGACCAGCGAGGGAGACCAGAGAGGGAGACCAGGAGACCAGCGGGAGACCAGCGAGGGAGACCAGCGAGGGAGACCAGCGAGGGAGACCAGCGAGGGAGACCAGCGAGGGAGACCAGCGAGGGAGACCAGCGAGGGAGACCAGCGAGGGAGACCAGCGAGGGAGACCAGCGAGGGAGACCAGCGAGGGAGACCAGCGAGGGAGACCAGAGAGGGAGACCAGCGAGGGAGACCAGCGAGGGAGACCAGAGAGGGAGACCAGAGAGGGAGACCAGAGAGGGAGACCAGAGAGGGAGACCAGAGAGGGAGACCAGAGAGGGAGACCAGAGAGGGAGACCAGAGAGGGAGACCAGAGAGGGAGACCAGAGAGGGAGACCAGAGAGGGAGACCAGAGAGGGAGACCAGAGAGGGAGACCAGAGAGGGAGACCAGAGAGGGAGACCAGTGTGGACTTTGGGCTCGTCCTCTTAGTTCTTAGTTAAATCTGTGTCATTGATCTCACGATCAAAGGTTGAGTTTGGGACACTTCTCCAGACGAACAAACAGACTGAAGCAATAATTAAATCAAATCCTAGATTTCCAAAGCAAGCGCTGTTAGACCCGCCCACGCCCACCCACACTGCTTCCTGATTGGATGAAATAAATGTCAATCATTGATTCACAGACGAGGCCTCTCGCTATTGGCCGAACCATTCTCCTGCTGCAAATATTCATTCATTCATTTTCATCCTTTTATGAATCCATTTCTGGGTCGGGGGTGACCATCAGAGCACCAGTCCCTCTGATCCTCCTGCAGGTGGGGGGTCCACAGGAAGGAGTCCTTCAATGCAGACACGGCCTTGATCTTTCAGCAGGGGCTTCAGGCAAAGTGGGGTTAAGTGTCTTGCCCAAGGACACAACGACAGCAGACATCAGTGGGAGTTGTTGACATGGGTCTGAGTAGGGCGGGGCGATATGGCTGAAAACTATATTACAATATAAGTAATTAATATCGGTCGATAACGATATATATTGATTGTTTTTTATTTATTTTTTTAAACCTAAATAAATTTGTCGTTTGTCGTGTCAGCTAACACATGTTAGCAGCTCTGTTTACAGTCACGGGGGAATGAGGCTGGAGGCCAATGTTCACAAGCAGGCTCCCCCATAGTTAGTCCTGGTTTAGTCCTGGTTTAGTCCTGGTTTAGTCCTGGTTTAGCTCCTGTTTTGGCTGTTTTCAAGTGTCTTGCGTCCCTGTGCCGAATGCATGGAGTCTCTGTACCCACTGCCTCTCCAGCGCCGCACATGCTGTTCCTCGCACGGACGTGTTTAACCTTTGACACGGCCTGAAACACGATCTTTAGATCCATGGCTATTATCATAGATCCATGATCCATGGACGCTACACATGGTGCGGTTGTTGTTTTTGCATTTCCCAGAAAGTTTTGCGGTTTGTAGTCGGCTGTGATAGGTCGAGAAGTCTCTGCCTACATCCCCCAGAATGCCGCGCGCTTCTGACTCTGCTTTACTTCCTGTTTTTTTCTAACGCAGTGAAGTGAAACTATCGAATATTCTATCGACCCCGTTTTCTATTGATATTGAACACGTGTCTATCGCAATATATCTCGTTATCGTTTTATCGCCCGGCCCTAGGTCTGAGGGATCAAACCCACAACCATTAGGTCCAAAGACCAACGCTCTCCCATCTGAGCCCCTGTCGCCCCTGCTGCAAATATAGTTTTTGTAAATTCAGATATGACCATGTAAGGCCTGGCCAATCAGAGGCCTTCATACATGACTACTTATCCATCCATCCATGTTCTACCTTTAATCCATTTCTGGGTCAGGGGGGTGGCAGTCAGAGATGCCACCCAAGTCTCATAGCACCAGCCCCTTACTGACCCTCTGCAGGTGGTGAGTCCACAGGAGGCTGCTCTCTGACTGTGAGCATAGCCTTGATCTTTCAGCGGGGGCTTTTGGGCAAAGTGGGGTTAAGTGTCTTGCCCAAGGACACAACGACAGCAGTCATCAGTGGGAGTCGGTGGAGAAGGTGCAGAGGTGGGAATTGAACCCACGACCTTCTGGCCTTAAGGCCAATGCTCTACCAACTGAGCTACTGTCGCCCCATGACTACTTATTTTCCATCATAATTCTAGCGTTGTGCTTTTCTAGATGATCTTTTCTCATGTCTCAACATCAGACATTTCTTGCTGTGTTTGGTCCCAGGTTTAAACGCCGCTGTATCAGAGGCTGTGATTGGCTGGTTGTCCTGGTTCCATATTTATGTGAGATTCACCCAGAGACGCTTCTCTCAAATGAGAATGAGTCAGAAATAAGCAAATGTCTTACTCCACACAACAACACACACACACACACACACACAGACACACACACACACGTTTTTGTTACCTGGTGGGTCCCTTTGACAGGGCCGTTCAGAATGGGACCCATAGACATAATCTTTTTTTACCAAGACTTTAAGTAATACAAAACAGTCAATAGAAACCAAACAACTATTTTAAAGGAATTTTATTTTAGATTTTGTTTTCGAATTGCAGTGATTCTATTTTTGACATAGAATTTAATGCCACTCCATGTCCGATGTCTAAGGTCATCTGGTGAGGCATTAATGCAGGCCAGGCAGTGAGACTTCCCAGGGACCTTTCCAGTCTGTATGAAAGGTGTCATGGTCTTCTCCACAGCCTTCACCTCAGATGCAGACCATGGCTTTCTTACACGTTCTAGGGAGAGAAATAAAAATATATTAGCAATATACACTCCCAGGGTGAGGACCAAGCAGCCTGGCTGTAATCCCCACCTGGTACACTTACCAGAAGGGGCACTGCCACTACCATGGGGTGCATCTGGATGAATGGTTGAAGGTTCTCCGCTTGAAGTTTCTTTTAGCCCGTCCGTTTGTGAGAGGATCTCTACTGCTCTCCCTGTCGCACAGAAAATAAAAATACAAGTGGCCTTTAGGGGAAAAAAATCATACATATTTTAATAATATCAAGAATTACCTTCAGGCTCAATTTGTATCTGGTCGAGGCTCTTTCCTTCGAATTCCGTCACTCTTCCCTGCTCCATGGCCATCAACACTTTGCTGATTTTGGCCAGCTCCAGTGTCCCCTCTGGTAGTCTGTAATATTGCCTGTGGATGCGAATGTCATGGCCGAGGAAGTTGGCAAGTATGTCCATCTCATTCTCTTTCATATTGAGAACTGTAGACATAGTAGCTATGTGCTTTCTAAGTTTGGTTGAGGATAGCATCTCTGGATGCACCGCACCACATTCTTTGGCTACCTGGCGTAGGGAGTCTGATCCCCTGATGTGGGTGTCTGCGCCCGGGCGGGAAAAGAAGTATGGGTTATGGTCAGAGATGGAACAGGCCCTTCTGTTCTCCACCAGCACCTCCATCGAAGCAATCATTTCAGGAGTCAAAAGAACCGGCACTTTCCGACTTCTTTTCCCTTTAATTTCAATGCGTTGAAAATGCTGACGAAGAGGAAATCATTCAGACTGGCATTCGTACAGTAGTAGTTGTAGTGGTAATAGTGGTAGTAATGGTCGTAGTTGTGGTAGTAGTAGTAGTAGTGGTAAGAAGAAAAAAAAATAGTAGTAGTAATGGTACCACTACTACTACTACAACTTTTTTTCATTCTTCTTTTTGCAATATTACTCATGATTTTAGAGCGTTTGCATTTGAGTCTCAGCTCTTCAGCTGTAGCGTGAGCGCACCTGTTACTCTTTTCAGTATTCGGTTTTGAAATGCCTCCAGTATCAGCTCACTGTCCTACTACCAATAATACTGCAACTGCGAGTAGAGTAGATCTTACTTGTGTCCATGTAGTTGGAGTACTGTCCATATTTGACGATGTTTCCTCTGGACAAGAGCTGAAAGAAACACAGGGAGACCCATGTGATATTGCTTCTACAACTGTTGCTACTACTGCAGGGGTTAAAGCAAAAAAAAAAAGATTTGACTGAAAATGTTCTCATGGAAATGTATCACATGTAAATCAGTCATATGCAGGACCAAGTTATATCTTTATTACTAATACTATATATTATTGTATAATGAATTACAGATCAAATTAATCCTTCAAAGATTTGTATTTTGATACAACAAGCCAGAAACTCTTTTTGACAGTTTTAAGAGTTAGTCACAGACATCGATCCGCCAAGCCTAGTCTCAGTTGTCGCTGATGAGTGCTCACCAGGTAAAGATGAAGTGTGGGAAAGTGCACGAGCACCTGCCTTGTGCGCAGTTTTGAGCCGGTGGCGAATCAAAACTTTTTTCTCATAACTCCCATATAAAAAAGTGTATGGCGAAGTACGAACAAGCACCGGCCACCTTCCTCTTTTTGCACCATGAAGCAACAGAATCCCATCGTCTCCACCTCATCCAGCCATGCCCACCTCCATTTATTTTTCACTCCGTGGTCAATTTCAACTTGAACTGCTCCTTCCATAAACAACGATCCATGATTGTGATTGTGCGTACATGCTTTGATAACTGAATATAAGACCCGCTAACACACCACACCGTTCTTCAGAAAGTTTCTTCCGTTCGCTCTCGTTGATTGGCTCTTTTATATCACGCTGAGTTTTGCATGCGGATCGCAACCAAGACATTATCAAAAGCTTACCAAAGCATTGCGTTTAGGTCCTACCTTTCCTCTGGTAACGCGCCTAGCTTACCGGTCCGCGGGGCTGCTGGCTGTTATTGCTCCGTTCGGGATTCAATTTTCCTTCTCCTCTTCTCCTTTTCAAAAGCTCCGTCCAGTTTCCAGAAACTTTCACCTCCGTGTTACCAATGCTAACTTGGCCGCGTCTTCATTTGCGCGTGAGGTCAGCTACGTCCCATTGCCTTGATTCATTTGCGGAGCGCTCATGTAGCTGTGGCCACGGCACGTTCATGGCCCACTCGTGATTATATGACTTTTTATATACATATAAATACAATTATATTCCAATTATTATTATATATGTATAGATATATATATAACAGATACACACGTATATGTATTACTGTATATTATTTTTTTATAATAAACCATTTCATTGTGTGAATTATTATTATCATTATATATATATTTTTTTTCAGACCAATTTCATTTGACGGAAATCCGTCACCTAGACTGAACTCTTTAATCCCTCTACTACTACTACTACTACTACTGCTACTGATTGTTGTAGTAGAAGATGTGCGCCAAAGGAGATCCAGGTGTTCCTCCACAGAGACTCAGACCTCACTGCGACCCAGACCTCGCTGAGACGCAGACCACACTGAGACCCAGACCACACTGAGACCCAGACCACACTGAGACCCAGACCACACTGAGACCCAGACCACACTGAGACCCAGACTTCACTGAAACCCAGACCTCAGAGAGACCCAAACATTTTGTGTATTCCAGTGTGGTTCTATTTCATCCCTTCAGACCGCCAGAGGGCGGTGCATAGCACTGAATGTTCCCTTCGCGCATGCGCAGTTCGAGTAATAATACCAAATGAGTCACACCTGTGACCCCCTGGGTGACACACCGGAGGTAATAAAGTCCAGCGTCATCCAGCACTCTGTTCCTTTTTTTCTTCTCGCGTGCGGTTCGAATCGTTGCTGCTTGAACTTCATCAACGTCTGTCGCTAAAAGCCCTCTTCATCGGAGCTGCGGTTCGCCCTCCGAGGGCGCGACGGTGACGTTGTCCTTTGGGTATTTATTGGTGTTTTCTGTACTATATACGTGATGTATTGGTTGGTGTGAAGGCTGCTGTGGCGCCCGCTCCTCCGTCAGTACTTTCTTTTGGTACATGCATTTCGTGGTGTGAAGGCTGCTGTTCGTTGGCCTGCTCCTCCGCCTGTGCATGTTTGAGTTAGCTTTTGCTAACTGTGTATTGAGTGGTGTGAGGCTGCGGTTCGTTAGCCCGCTCCTCCATCGGTTCTTATTTGGGTTAGCCTTTTGCTACCTGTGTATTGTGTGGTGTGAGGCTGCGGTTCCGCTCCTCCATCAGTTCTTAGTTGGGTTAGTTTTTGCTACCCGTGTCCTCTGTGGTGTGAAGGCTGCTGTTCGCGCGCCCGCTCCTCCATCAGTTCTTCTTTGGGTTAGTTTTTGTTACCGGTGTCCTCTGTGGTGTGAAGGCTGCGGTTCGTTGTCCCGCTCCTCCATCAGTTCTTGTTTGGGTTAGCATTTGCTGCCTGTGTTTATTCTGTGGCCGGTGTGTTGTGTGGTGTGAAGGCTGCTGTTAGCGCGCCCTCTCCTCCATCACTACTTTATTTGAGTTGGCATTTTACTGCCGGTGTATTGTGTGGTGTGACGGCTGCTGTTAGCGCGCCCTCTCCTCCATCACTACTTTATTTGAGTTGGCATTTTACTGCCGGTGTATTGTGTGGTGTGACGGCTGCTGTTCGCGCGCCCTCTCCTCCATCACTTCTTTCTTCGAGTGGCATTTTGCTGCGGGTGCATTGTGTGGTGTGAAGGCTGCTGTTCGCGCGTCCGCTCCTCCACCGTGCTATATTTGGCTTTTCTGTTGTGAAACTGCAGTACGTTGATTCGGTTCTGCAGTTTGAATACCGTTTGGGATTAATTACATATTGAATTAACAACAGACAGTGAAAAAAAAATAAAAAATAAAAAATAAAAAAACTTTTATAATAATAAAAAAAAAAAAAAAAACCTTGTTGTTATGGACGGGTCACATGCGTGTGTGGGCTGCGGGTCAGCACTCGATGTTGATGACGGCCATGACCTGTGTCCGGCGTGCCTCGGCCCCACTCACTTGAGGGAGGCAGTGTCCGATAACCCGTGCATGAACTGCAGCTGCTTGCCCTGGGCTGTTAGGGTGACGAGGCTGGTTCAGCTGCCTTCGTCTGGCGACGGTGATAGTTTGCCAGTGGGACCTGCTGTGGCTCCGCCCCCTCTGCGTTCTAAGCGCCGTGCTGAGGCCTGTGCTTCAGGGGAACGGTCTGATGGCCATGGTCCTTCCAAGCAGGCCAAGCCGGATGCTGTCCTGGTGTCGAGGGTGGAGCAGTTATCTGCAGAGTTGGAGGCGATGAAATCTGCATTCCAGGCACGTTGTGCTGCTGATGCCGTCTCTGGGGCTGGTTCTTGCTCCATGCCATCCCTCCATCCGGAAGAGGATGTGCTTTCTCTGGCGGCATCTGCTTCGTGCTTCCGGGACGAGGATGACGCGCGGTCCCTTTTGGGGGACGATGCTTATTCTTCCGCACATAGTGTGTCCAGCCGGTCTGGTGACGGCTCATGCAGGAGGTTCTTCGCAGGGCCTTATCCTGACCCTGGCAGTGCTTTTTTCAGGCGTGGTGGTTCGTCTCCTGCTTTTGTTGTGCCCCCGTCCGCGGAGTATCTGAAGGAGCTACACGCGTGCTGGAGGGACCCCAGCCGTCTCTCTAAGCTTTCGGCTGAGGGTCGGGCTTTGGCCGCGATGCACGATGCCTCTTCGGCTGGCCTGGATTGCATGCCGGCTGTTGAGCCGGCGGTTGCCTCCCTCATTGTTTCCCCGGAGGAGTCCTTGCGGGAGAATGTGAGGTGCCCTCGGAGCCAGTGTCGTGCGACGGATCACTTGCTAACAAAGGCCTACAATTCTGGTGCTCGAGCTGGCCGTATTGGTAACTCCCTCCAAGAGGGTAGTGCTGTGGGCAGCATGCATTTGCCTTGATGACCAGGGAACTCGGACGGGTCATGTCGGTCCTTGTACAGGCTCATACTGAGCCAGCCAGGTATGGCTCGGGATCCGTGGGTGGTTGCCACATTGACCCACGGATACCGTCTGCAATTCCGACGCCGGCCGCACTTGTCGGGCCGGGTCAAGGTTACTTTGATCTCGGACCCGGCAAAAGCCTTTATCTTGGATCAGGAGCTCTCCGCCCTCCTGACCAAGGGTGCCATCGAGGCGGTAGATCCGCTGCTGCAACCCAGGGGTTATTACTCCCGTTATTTTCTCGTGCCCAAGAAGACGGGGGGTTTTCGACCAATTTTGGATTTGAGGGGCTTGAATCATTTCCTGAAGGTCATTCCGTTTCGCATGCTGACGACTGCGGAAGTCCTTCAGACTGTTGGGGCCGGGGAATGGTTCACGTCCATAGATTTGAGGGACGCGTATTTTCACGTGCGGTTCCTCCGGTTCGCCTATTGGGGCGTTCACTGGCAGTTCAGGGTTCTTCCCTTTGGCCTCTCTCTCTCTCCGAGGGTTTTCACTCGATGCGTGAAGGCCAGTGGCATGAAGGTGTTTCCCTTATCTGGACGATTGGCTGATCTGCGCCCCGTCCAGGGCACGGTCCTTGGAAGATACGGAGCGCCTTCTGACTCATGTCGCCCGCTTGGGTTTCAGGGTCAATTTCGAAAAGAGCAGCCTGGTGCCTTCGCAGGCCGCTGTTTTTCTTGGCCTGAGTCTGAACACGGTGACTATGACGGCGCGTCCGTCGGTGCGCCGCCTGGTCGACATCCACGGTGTGGTGTCCCGTTTCGGTCTTGGCACCCTGCACAGTTACGTCAGCTTTCTACAGCTGGTGGGGAAGCTGGCCTCGATCTCTCGTGTGGTTCCACTCGGGCTGCTTTCGCTTCGCCCGTTGCAGAGGTGGCTGAACGGGTTTTGTTTGGATGCCGTTCGTCACCGCCACAGACGGTTACAGGTGACGTGGGCATGTTTTCGTGCTTTGGCTCCATGGAGGGACCGGGGTCTCCTGTCACGTGGGGTCCCCTTGGGGGTGGTAGTGTGCCGCAGGGAAGTGGTCACCACCGACGCCAGCCGTACGGGATGGGGTGCTGTGTGGCAGCACAGGTTGGCCCGAGGGGTTTGGTCTCGGGCGGAGCACTCAGACCACATAAATGTACTGGAGCTTCGGGCCGTCCACCTTGCTCTCCAGGAGTTTTTGCCTCACCTGCTGGGGAAACATGTCCTCATTCGTTCGGACAACACCTCGGTCGTGTATCACATCAACCATCAAGGGGGTGTCCGATCGGCTCGGCTCCTCGAGGTGTCTCAGGCTCTGCTGGTTTGGGATGCGCCTCGCCTGTCTACACTGCGTGCAGTGTATCTGCCGGGGGACTGCAATCGCGTGGCGGACTCCCTGTCTCGCGGGAGGCCTGCCCCGGGGGAATGGTGTCTCCACCCCAGTGTGGTCCAGAGGGTGTGGGGCCTTTTTGGTCGGGCACAGGTGGACCTATTCGCTTCGGTGGCCTCCACTCATTGCCCTCAGTTTTTTTCCCTGGACGGGGCTCCGGGCTCTCTCGGCCAGGATGCCCTGGCGCACAGTTGGCCTCAGGCCCTCCTGTATGCCTTCCCCCCTTTTCCTCTGATCTGGCCAACCCTCCAGAGGGTCCTTCGGGCGGGGCACAGTTTATTACTGGTGGCTCCATTTTGGCCTGCACGGCCCTGGTTTCCACTGCTACTCAGACTTTGTTGGGCTCCCCCCTGGCCTCTCCCTCCCAGGCGGGATCTGCTCTCACAGCTGGACGGTCAGGTGTGGCATCCCTGTCCTCACCGCCTCAAGTTATGGGTATGGCCGTTGGCTGGCCCGAGCTGCGGGCACTCGATGTCACTGGCCCTGTCAGGCGTACACTCCTGAATGCCAGGGCGGCCTCTACTCTGCGGCTGTATGAGAACAGGTGGAAGTTGTTCTCCCGCTGGTGTTCTTCCCGCGGTCGGGATCCCGTGTCGTGCCCGGTGGCGGTTGTCCTGGAATTCCTTCAGTCTCTCCTGGATGAAGGTCGGGCCCCATCTACTCTGAAGGTATATGTTGCTGCTATTTCATGTTATCATGGCCAGGTTGATAACTGTACTGTGGGGGGCCATAACCTGGTGTCTCTCTTTTCACGCGGAGCTCGTAGGCTGCACCCTCCCGTGCCCGCGCGGTCTCCGGTTTGGGACCTGGCCTTGGTGTTGGAGTCTCTCTGCCGCCCTCCGTATGAGCCATTGGCCCGAACGGACCTCAAGTGGCTCTCCTATAAGACTGCTTTCCTGTTGGCTGTGGTCTCTGCAAAAAGGGTCGGTGAGTTGCATGCACTTTCTGTCAGTCCCTCATGCCTACACTGGGATCCCGAGAAGGCTGGCGTGGTCTTGTGGCTCCCCTGGATGGTGGTGAGGACAGACTGCACCTGCTGTGTCCTGTGAGGGCATTGGAGGCCTACGTTGCTGCGACGGCGGGTGTGAGGCGCTCAGACCAGCTCTTTGTTGCCTATGGTGGTGCTAGACTGGGAAGTCCACTTTTGAAGCAACGCCTTTCCCACTGGGTGGTTGACGTTATCAATCAGGCGTATGTTTCGGCCGGCCGCGACCCGCCAGCCACGGTGAGGGCCCATTCTACCAGGGGTGTCTCTACCTCCTGGGCCGCTATGCGCGGGGTGCCGTTGGGAACTATTTGTGCTGCTGCGTCTTGGGCTACACCAAGCACGTTCACCAGATTCTACAACATCAATGTGGCCACTCCGGCTCCTCTTGGCGTGGTCCTTCAGGAATCCTCTGGCTCTCCTCCGTGAGGTGTGTGGTTAGATCCTTCGTGACATAGCTGGTATAAGGTCATTCAGTGCTATGCACCGCCCTCTGGCGGTCTGAAGGGATGAAATAGAACGAGGGTTACGTATGTAACCACGGTCTATGAATCCCGGATGACCGCCAGAGGCGCTCTGTCACTCAGGGTCCTTGCATCCGCGAGAAGATTCTGCAGGAACAGAGTGCTGGATGACGCTGGACTTTATTACCTCCGGTGTGTCACCCAGGGGGTCACAGGTGTGACTCATTTGGTATTATTACTCAAACTGCGCATGCGCGAAGGGAACATTCAGTGCTATGCACCGCCCTCTGGCGGTCATCCGGGATTCATAGAACCGTGGTTACATACGTAACCCTCGTTTTACTGCAGATAATATAATAAACTGAATGTGAATCTCTCAGCGTTCCTCACCAGGTAGATGATGTGCAGCTGGCCCTGGCCCTCACCAACGATGCTGTAGCTGAGGTTGAGGGTCTCCTGGGCCCCGCAGACCAGGGGCCGGTCCTCAGCCTGCACCTCCAGAGAAGAGCTGGTCCTGGTGTGGAGCGACGTCTGCTGGATCTCTGTCAGATGCAGCGAGGCCAGGGCGAAGTGCGGCCTCATGAGGGTGTGGGTGTACATCTTATAGACACTGGCCTGAGCAGGGAACACAGGTATACAGCTCTTGAATCAGCTTCAGACACAGGTACACAGCTCTTGTATCAGCTTCAGACACAGGTACACAGCTCTTGTATCAGCTTCAGACACAGGTACACAGCTCTTGAATCAGCTTCAGACACAGGTGCACAGCTCTTGTATCAGCTTCAAACACAGGTACACAGCTCTTGAATCAGCTTCAGACACAGGTACACAGCTCTTGTATCAGCTTCAGACACAGGTATACAGCTCTCCCATCAGCTTCAGTATGTGCTCACCTTGACAGTGAAGGAGCCCTGGAAGAGGCTGGTGTTGAGTTTGAAGCTGGCCAGTCCATTGTCGTCAGTCTTCAGAGTCTGCAGCAGGTCGAAGGACTCTTTCAGCAGGTGGACCTCTGTGTCAACCGCCGCAGTGTCGTTATGGTGCTGCACCTTCACCTGGGTTAGAAGAAAATGTGTTAATAGTGTCTCCTCCATGCAGGGCCGGCCCAGGGTATAGCCATCTGCAGGATGGGGTGCAAAATTGCAGTCTTCAAAAAAAAAGTTTCCTTCTATATTATTGTGCTAGGTGTTTCCCATCACGTAAGATTGAAAAACACAGTTTATGTATACTATAAACTTAATCAAAATTGTCATCATTGAACCCTGCTGCTGTAGGCTGCACTTTTGTCACGCCAAGGTGAGTGGGGAGGGGAAGCCTCGCGCATCCCAGAAAGTGTGAAAGATTGTGGACGTGTTTTTGGTTAACGTTATGAAATGGCAGTCAAAGCAGCCAAACGCTAAAGAAAAGAAGGGAATTAAAAACAGGCTCTAAGTAGAGGTATGAACAGAGACATGCAGCATATGGACAGATGAGAGTCTAAGCTCTGGTTTGATCTTTAAAGGAGCAGTATGTAAAAATCTGGCCAAAAGTGGTACTGCAGTCACAGTCAATATTTTATAGTCCTCTCCCACTCTCCCTGACTCAGGTTGCCAGATACACACCAAATCCAGCAGCAAACACAAGGAATTATTTTATCAGTTGTTTGTCTGTCTTTCACATTGCCATGAGCCGTGCTAATGTTGAATTAATGTTTTGATTAATGTTTTTTATTATTATTATTTGGACATTTGAGATAAAAAACAAAAACAAAATCATAATAAAGCAATTTAATTATACATAGATTATGCAAAATAAATAAGCAATTGATGTCCAAAATAGGATATCACCTTTCAATTTAATTTATTCCCTATTTTTTAGACATACATGTATAAGTCCCACATCAAATAGAGACTAACATTATTTTAATTGGGGTACTTGTGGTCTCAAATGATTATTTTTTTACAATTAAGCTATAATCTGCAAAAAACATCATGATCTTAGTTTTTGACCGTTTTTTGAGCAATCTGTCAAAATATGTGATATAATGCATACAGACACCACTTGGACTTGAACCCAGATCGCTGGGGTGCAAGCGCAACAGCCTAACCACTACACCATCGTCACACTTATTCTTAAATGCCGGATGCAGAATCGGCTCAAAGCATTAAGTTTTGCATCACACAAAAAGTTTTTTCCGCTGTCTCAATCCTGATATAAATCCTCGTTTTAGTCTTTGTATTGTCATTAAAGGACAGCTCACCCTAAAATCCACTTTTTTATGCTGATAAACGGTATAAATGAGTGTCCAATAGTGTTTTCTACATATCCTGGTCATAATTTTGTCACTTTGGTGCAAATTAGTTGAAAGTTAAACTTTTCTGCCTAAAACCGTCAGTGAGGCGCCATCTGCTGGCGACCTGTATTACTACATTTGAATTTTGAATCTGGCGCCAACATTGGCGCAGCAGTTGTTTCTGACGTCTGAGGTTGTTTCTGACGTCAGTTGCACTGCTGCCCTGAGGTATATAAACGGCCCAGTCGAAGGAGGATGATGGCGGCGAGGCGGTAAGCACTGTGGCAGAGCAGCTCCCGACTTTTGTGGGGGAAAAAAGCATCTTTCATCTCAACTGAAGACACGCACTATAATGAGTAACCCCTCGACCAAGCGCAAAAGTGAAAACAAACCACCTGTGACTCCGACTAAATCTCTTAACAACAAAAAAGGTAAAATGGAGCAAGAAACCGCGGACAGCATAGTGGCGGCGCTAAAGCTAGCTATCGAAGAGCAAGGTTCTACCATCGGAAAGTCCATTGATGAGCTGAAACGATCTGTTGATTTTCTCTCGGCAGAGGTACAAGACATAAAAGGGACAGCAAGGAAAACTGAACAAAGAGTAGACAAAGCTGAAGAAATGATCCAACAGCTTGAAAGCAAAGTGGTTGAATTGGCGCGTTACAAGCGTAGATGGAATTTTACGTTTGCGCGGGCTGCAAGAGAGAGAAGATGAAGAAGTGAGGCGCGCTGTGATTGAGATTTGTCAAAACGTAGCCCCAGGCTACAAGGACAAATTTAAGGATGTGATAGACTCTGTGCATAGGCTCGGTAGACCCAATTCAACCAGGTCCCAACCGAGAGATATTATCATCCAGTTCTCTATGAGGCACTATCGCGACGCCATTTGGAAGATGTCAAAGAACCATGATCATCTGAAACAACGACTTCTGCGCTTCAAGGAGGACCTGACGGCGGAGGACCGCGAAAAACGAAATCGTTTGTGGCCCCTCATCCAGAAGGCCCGGGAGGAAAAGAAGATTGCCTACTTTGTCGGGGGAAGAGCCTTTATCGACAACAAAGAAATATTTTGACATTAAGATGCTGATCTCAACTTCATAAGGGAATAAGCTCTGCCTTCTCATGTCACTTCTTTCCAAGTTAAAGAAGGAACTGTTCTGACTGTTTTTTATTTTTTATTTAAACATTTCTCTGTTGAAATTTATTTCTGTTAATGCTCGAGGCTTAAGGGACATTTCTAAACGCAAGGCAATTTTTCTCTATGCTAAAAACTTTGATGCAGACTTTTGTTTAATTCAGGAATCCCACTCATCTGATGAAGATTATAAGTTTTGGAAGTCACAATGGGGAGAGGACATTTGGATGTCACATGGCAATCACCACTCAGCAGGAACTCTCACTTTGAAACATAAATTCAACGGAAAGGTTATTTCTACTCATACAGACTTAAATGGTCATTATACTCTCCTGGTATTTGCTCATAATAATCAGATATTTCTCTTGGGGAATGTGTATGGCTATACTAATGTAAAGGAAAACAAAGATCTAATTCTAGATTTAAATGACAAAATAGCAAGTATTATTGAAAAGTTTCCAGATGTAAAGATAATTTTCGGGGGAGATTTCAATTGTACATTTAATGATGAAATTGACAGGTATCCTAACAGACAAAAAGTTAATGATTATTTGAATGAGTTTATCAATGAAAGAGGCCTAGTGGATATATGGAGAATCAACAATCCGAATAGCAGAGAATTTACTTGGAAAAATAGAGTTGGTTCGCTACAATCCAGAATTGATTTCTGGTTAGTTTCCAAATGTTTAACTCAATTAAAATGCAAAAGCGAAATTATTCCAACTCCTTTAACTGACCATAAAGCTATTTCACTTACCTTACAGATATCAACAAATGGTGAGCCCAAAAGATGTCCAGCCTATTGGAAACTTAACAACTATCTTTTACTAAATGATGCACTTTGTGAGTTGGTAAACAATAAAATCTCTCAATTCTTTAAAATGGCAGAGACCGCAGGTGAATATCAAAAATACTGGGAGCTCCTAAAATTTGAACTGAGGACGTTATTTATGAAAACTGGAGCAAAACTTAAAAAAGAGAAGAAAAAAGAAGAAAATGACCTAATCAATAAACTAGTCTCTTTATCTTCTATCTTACCAGAAAATATGTCTGATTCTCAACAAGCTCAGGCTTCAACACTCCAGTTAAATTTAGATAAAGCTTTACATCAATAAAGCTAAAGGAGCCTTTATTCGATCCAAAGCAAAATGGTTAGAAGAAGGTGAACAAAACTCAAGTTACTTTTTTAAACTAGAAAAACAAAGGCAAACAAAAAATAACATAAACAGACTTTCCATTAATGGTGCCGTCACAGAAAATCCCAAAACTATTTCTAAATTTTGTGAACATTTTTACAAAGATCTATACAAATCCAACTTCTCACTAATGCATATGAATGAATTCTTTAAGCATGTAGATCAGGTGAAATTTATTGGGGATTCAAATCAAGCAATTTGTGACTCACCAATTACAGCTTTGGAGATATTTGATGCTATTAAAAAGCTTAAACTGAACAAATCTCCAGGTACAGACGGGTTAACCTCTGAGTTTTATAAAGCCTTTTCTCCTCAGCTTGCTCCATTTCTTTTAAAAGTATTTTCAGAAAGTATAAACAAAGAACAACTTCCACCTTCACTATGCCAAGGCTTGATTACCTTAATTCCCAAACCTCATAAAGATCATCAGAATCAGAATCAGAATCAGAATCATTTTTATTGCCACGTAAGTAACAGGAGGTCACAGACTAGGAAATTGCTTTGGCTCAGTGCAACAGTCAAAAAGAGATAATAAAAATAAGAATAAAAAACACTTCTAAAGAATAAATTTAAATTTAAAATAGAGTTACAGTTACTATTTACAATATACAAGTGAGACATAAAATGTCCGAGACATAAAAATTGAACTTGAGATGAGTAAATCCTAATCCTTTTTTTACTATATATATATTTGGAGAAAGTAACCTTAACCCTTTAAGCGCCAGAGGTTTTTTTTCCAAACGCTCGATTTTGACATCTTAATTTCAAAAGGCTATAACTTAGTACTAGAATTTAATATGCTGCTATCCAGAATATATAACTACAATATGTGTTTATAATATTTCGGGTGTTCATTTTGACATGTTCAGATGAATTATGTTAAAAAACGGCTTTGAAGTGGCACCTTTTAACAAACGCTAGGGGGCGCCAAAATGGCGGCGATGACGTAGGAGAATGACCTCTCACAGCAGCGGACAGAGGTCTTGGCTGGAAACTGTAGGAGGTTTTACTGTCATCTGAACAAGGTATAAACATATTTTCATCCGTTTTGTACATAGAGTGCAACTCTTTTAACCTTTTAGCCTTATTTGTGAGATTCAAGCTAATTAGTGTTGGGCAAGTTAGCTAACTCTACTTGATATCATAAAACATGCTAACAAGGCTAATATTCGGTTTTACATTATGCCAGTCTTTGGTTGCCTTAGATTTATTTAGCTAAGACTGCTGCTGCTGTGAGATGGCCTTCTCCTACGTCATCGCCGCCATTTTGGCCCCCCCTAGCGTTTCTATGCGGAAGTGAAAAAGTGCTACTTCAAAGCCGTTTTTTTAACATAATTCATCTGAACATGTCAAAATGAACACCCGAAATATTATAAACACATATTGTAGTTATATATTCTGGATAGCAGCATATTAAATTCTAGTACTAAGTTATAGCCTTTTGAAATTAAGATGTCAAAATCGAGCGTTTGGAAAAAAACCTCTGGCGCTTAAAGGGTTAAGTTACTTTCTCCAAATATATATATAGTAAAAAAAAGGATTAGGATTTACTCATCTCAAGTTCAATTTTTATGTCTCGGACATTTTATGTCTCACTTGTATATTGTAAATAGTAACTGTAACTCTATTTTAAATTTAAATTTATTCTTTAGAAGTGTTTTTTATTATTATTTTTATTATCTCTTTTTGACTGTTGCACTGAGCCAAAGCAATTTCCTAGTCTGTGACCTCCTGTTACTTACGTGGCAATAAAAATGATTCTGATTCTGATTCTGATTCTGATGATCTTTATGAGGTTTGGGAATTAAGGTAATCAAGCCTTGGCATAGTGAAGGTGGAAGTTGTTCTTTGTTTATACTTTCTGAAAATACTTTTAAAAGAAATGGAGCAAGCTGAGGAGAAAAGGCTTTATAAAACTCAGAGGTTAACCCGTCTGTACCTGGAGATTTGTTCAGTTTAAGCTTTTTAATAGCATCAAATATCTCCAAAGCTGTAATTGGTGAGTCACAAATTGCTTGATTTGAATCCCCAATAAATTTCACCTGATCTACATGCTTAAAGAATTCATTCATATGCATTAGTGAGAAGTTGGATTTGTATAGATCTTTGTAAAAATGTTCACAAAATTTAGAAATAGTTTTGGGATTTTCTGTGACGGCACCATTAATGGAAAGTCTGTTTATGTTATTTTTTGTTTGCCTTTGTTTTTCTAGTTTAAAAAAGTAACTTGAGTTTTGTTCACCTTCTTCTAACCATTTTGCTTTGGATCGAATAAAGGCTCCTTTAGCTTTATTGATGTAAAGCTTATCTAAATTTAACTGGAGTGTTGAAGCCTGAGCTTGTTGAGAATCAGACATATTTTCTGGTAAGATAGAAGATAAAGAGACTAGTTTATTGATTAGGTCATTTTCTTCTTTTTTCTTCTCTTTTTTAAGTTTTGCTCCAGTTTTCATAAATAACGTCCTCAGTTCAAATTTTAGGAGCTCCCAGTATTTTTGATATTCACCTGCGGTCTCTGCCATTTTAAAGAATTGAGAGATTTTATTGTTTACCAACTCACAAAGTGCATCATTTAGTAAAAGATAGTTGTTAAGTTTCCAATAGGCTGGACATCTTTTGGGCTCACCATTTGTTGATATCTGTAAGGTAAGTGAAATAGCTTTATGGTCAGTTAAAGGAGTTGGAATAATTTCGCTTTTGCATTTTAATTGAGTTAAACATTCGGAAACTAACCAGAAATCAATTCTGGATTGTAGCGAACCAACTCTATTTTTCCAAGTAAATTCTCTGCTATTCGGATTGTTGATTCTCCATATATCCACTAGGCCTCTTTCATTGATAAACTCATTCAAATAATCATTAACTTTTTGTCTGTTAGGATACCTGTCAATTTCATCATTAAATGTACAATTGAAATCTCCCCCGAAAATTATCTTTACATCTGGAAACTTTTCAATAATACTTGCTATTTTGTCATTTAAATCTAGAATTAGATCTTTGTTTTCCTTTACATTAGTATAGCCATACACATTCCCCAAGAGAAATATCTGATTATTATGAGCAAATACCAGGAGAGTATAATGACCATTTAAGTCTGTATGAGTAGAAATAACCTTTCCGTTGAATTTATGTTTCAAAGTGAGAGTTCCTGCTGAGTGGTGATTGCCATGTGACATCCAAATGTCCTCTCCCCATTGTGACTTCCAAAACTTATAATCTTCATCAGATGAGTGGGATTCCTGAATTAAACAAAAGTCTGCATCAAAGTTTTTAGCATAGAGAAAAATTGCCTTGCGTTTAGAAATGTCCCTTAAGCCTCGAGCATTAACAGAAATAAATTTCAACAGAGAAATGTTTAAATAAAAAATAAAAAACAGTCAGAACAGTTCCTTCTTTAACTTGGAAAGAAGTGACATGAGAAGGCAGAGCTTATTCCCTTATGAAGTTGAGATCAGCATCTTAATGTCAAAATATTTCTTTGTTGTCGATAAAGGCTCTTCCCCCGACAAAGTAGGCAATCTTCTTTTCCTCCCGGGCCTTCTGGATGAGGGGCCACAAACGATTTCGTTTTTCGCGGTCCTCCGCCGTCAGGTCCTCCTTGAAGCGCAGAAGTCGTTGTTTCAGATGATCATGGTTCTTTGACATCTTCCAAATGGCGTCGCAATAGTGCCTCATAGAGAACTGGATGATAATATCTCTCGGTTGGGACCTGGTTGAATTGGGTCTACCGAGCCTATGCACAGAGTCTATCACATCCTTAAATTTGTCCTTGTAGCCTGGGGCTACGTTTTGACAAATCTCAATCACAGCGCGCCTCACTTCTTCATCTTCTCTCTCTTGCAGCCCGCGCAAACGTAAATTCCATCTACGCTTGTAACGCGCCAATTCAACCACTTTGCTTTCAAGCTGTTGGATCATTTCTTCAGCTTTGTCTACTCTTTGTTCAGTTTTCCTTGCTGTCCCTTTTATGTCTTGTACCTCTGCCGAGAGAAAATCAACAGATCGTTTCAGCTCATCAATGGACTTTCCGATGGTAGAACCTTGCTCTTCGATAGCTAGCTTTAGCGCCGCCACTATGCTGTCCGCGGTTTCTTGCTCCATTTTACCTTTTTTGTTGTTAAGAGATTTAGTCGGAGTCACAGGTGGTTTGTTTTCACTTTTGCGCTTGGTCGAGGGGTTACTCATTATAGTGCGTGTCTTCAGTTGAGATGAAAGATGCTTTTTTCCCCCACAAAAGTCGGGAGCTGCTCTGCCACAGTGCTTACCGCCTCGCCGCCATCATCCTCCTTCGACTGGGCCGTTTATATACCTCAGGGCAGCAGTGCAACTGACGTCAGAAACAACCTCAGACGTCAGAAACAACTGCTGCGCCAATGTTGGCGCCAGATTCAAAATTCAAATGTAGTAATACAGGTCGCCAGCAGATGGCGCCTCACTGACGGTTTTAGGCAGAAAGTTTAACTTTCAACTAATTTGCACCAAAGTGACAAAATTATGACCAGGATATGTAGAAAACACTATTGGACACTCATTTATACCGTTTATCAGCATAAAAAAGTGGATTTTAGGGTGAGCTGTCCTTTAATGACAATACAAAGACTAAAACGAGGATTTATATCAGGATTGAGACAGCGGAAAAAACTTTTTGTGTGATGCAAAACTTAATGCTTTGAGCCGATTCTGCATCCGGCATTTAAGAATAAGTGTGACGATGGTGTAGTGGTTAGGCTGTTGCGCTTGCACCCCAGCGATCTGGGTTCAAGTCCAAGTGGTGTCTGTATGCATTATATCACATATTTTGACAGATTGCTCAAAAAACGGTCAAAAACTAAGATCATGATGTTTTTTGCAGATTATAGCTTAATTGTAAAAAATAATCATTTGAGACCACAAGTACCCCAATTAAAATAATGTTAGTCTCTATTTGATGTGGGACTTATACATGTATGTCTAAAAAATAGGGAATAAATTAAATTGAAAGGTGATATCCTATTTTGGACATCAATTGCTTATTTATTTTGCATAATCTATGTATAATTAAATTGCTTTATTATGATTTTGTTTTTGTTTTTTATCTCAAATGTCCAAATAATAATAATAAAAAACATTAATCAAAACATTAATTCAACATTAGCACGGCTCATGGCAATGTGAAAGACAGACAAACAACTGATAAAATAATTCCTTGTGTTTGCTGCTGGATTTGGTGTGTATCTGGCAACCTGAGTCAGGGAGAGTGGGAGAGGACTATAAAATATTGACTGTGACTGCAGTACCACTTTTGGCCAGATTTTTACATACTGCTCCTTTAAAGATCAAACCAGAGCTTAGACTCTCATCTGTCCATATGCTGCATGTCTCTGTTCATACCTCTACTTAGAGCCTGTTTTTAATTCCCTTCTTTTCTTTAGCGTTTGGCTGCTTTGACTGCCATTTCATAACGTTAACCAAAAACACGTCCACAATCTTTCACACTTTCTGGGATGCGCGAGGCTTCCCCTCCCCACTCACCTTGGCGTGACAAAAGTGCAGCCTACAGCAGCAGGGTTCAATGATGACAATTTTGATTAAGTTTATAGTATACATAAACTGTGTTTTTCAATCTTACGTGATGGGAAACACCTAGCACAATAATATAGAAGGAAACTTTTTTTTTGAAGACTGCAATTTTGCACCCCATCCTGCAGATGGCTATACCCTGGGCCGGCCCTGCATGGAGGAGACACTATTAACACATTTTCTTCTAACCCAGGTGAAGGTGCAGCACCATAACGACACTGCGGCGGTTGACACAGAGGTCCACCTGCTGAAAGAGTCCTTCGACCTGCTGCAGACTCTGAAGACTGACGACAATGGACTGGCCAGCTTCAAACTCAACACCAGCCTCTTCCAGGGCTCCTTCACTGTCAAGGTGAGCACATACTGAAGCTGATGGGAGAGCTGTATACCTGTGTCTGAAGCTGATACAAGAGCTGTGTACCTGTGTCTGAAGCTGATTCAAGAGCTGTGTACCTGTGTTTGAAGCTGATACAAGAGCTGTGCACCTGTGTCTGAAGCTGATTCAAGAGCTGTGTACCTGTGTCTGAAGCTGATACAAGAGCTGTGTACCTGTGTCTGAAGCTGATACAAGAGCTGTGTACCTGTGTCTGAAGCTGATTCAAGAGCTGTATACCTGTGTTCCCTGCTCAGGCCAGTGTCTATAAGATGTACACCCACACCCTCATGAGGCCGCACTTCGCCCTGGCCTCGCTGCATCTGACAGAGATCCAGCAGACGTCGCTCCACACCAGGACCAGCTCTTCTCTGGAGGTGCAGGCTGAGGACCGGCCCCTGGTCTGCGGGGCCCAGGAGACCCTCAACCTCAGCTACAGCATCGTTGGTGAGGGCCAGGGCCAGCTGCACATCATCTACCTGGTGAGGAACGCTGAGAGATTCACATTCAGTTTATTATATTATCTGCAGTAAAACGAGGGTTACGTATGTAACCACGGTTCTATGAATCCCGGATGACCGCCAGAGGGCGGTGCATAGCACTGAATGTTCCCTTCGCGCATGCGCAGTTTGAGTAATAATACCAAATGAGTCACACCTGTGACCCCCTGGGTGACACACCGGAGGTAATAAAGTCCAGCGTCATCCAGCACTCTGTTCCTGCAGAATCTTCTCGCGGATGCAAGGACCCTGAGTGACAGAGCGCCTCTGGCGGTCATCCGGGATTCATAGACCGTGGTTACATACGTAACCCTCGTTCTATTTCATCCCTTCAGACCGCCAGAGGGCGGTGCATAGCACTGAATGACCTTATACCAGCTATGTCACGAAGGATCTAACCACACACCTCACGGAGGAGAGCCAGAGGATTCCTGAAGGACCACGCCAAGAGGAGCCGGAGTGGCCACATTGATGTTGTAGAATCTGGTGAACGTGCTTGGTGTAGCCCAAGACGCAGCAGCACAAATAGTTCCCAACGGCACCCCGCGCATAGCGGCCCAGGAGGTAGAGACACCCCTGGTAGAATGGGCCCTCACCGTGGCTGGCGGGTCGCGGCCGGCCGAAACATACGCCTGATTGATAACGTCAACCACCCAGTGGGAAAGGCGTTGCTTCAAAAGTGGACTTCCCAGTCTAGCACCACCATAGGCAACAAAGAGCTGGTCTGAGCGCCTCACACCCGCCGTCGCAGCAACGTAGGCCTCCAATGCCCTCACAGGACACAGCAGGTGCAGTCTGTCCTCACCACCATCCAGGGGAGCCACAAGACCACGCCAGCCTTCTCGGGATCCCAGTGTAGGCATGAGGGACTGACAGAAAGTGCATGCAACTCACCGACCCTTTTTGCAGAGACCACAGCCAACAGGAAAGCAGTCTTATAGGAGAGCCACTTGAGGTCCGTTCGGGCCAATGGCTCATACGGAGGGCGGCAGAGAGACTCCAACACCAAGGCCAGGTCCCAAACCGGAGACCGCGCGGGCACGGGAGGGTGCAGCCTACGAGCTCCGCGTGAAAAGAGAGACACCAGGTTATGGCCCCCCACAGTACAGTTATCAACCTGGCCATGATAACATGAAATAGCAGCAACATATACCTTCAGAGTAGATGGGGCCCGACCTTCATCCAGGAGAGACTGAAGGAATTCCAGGACAACCGCCACCGGGCACGACACGGGATCCCGACCGCGGGAAGAACACCAGCGGGAGAACAACTTCCACCTGTTCTCATACAGCCGCAGAGTAGAGGCCGCCCTGGCATTCAGGAGTGTACGCCTGACAGGGCCAGTGACATCGAGTGCCCGCAGCTCGGGCCAGCCAACGGCCATACCCATAACTTGAGGCGGTGAGGACAGGGATGCCACACCTGACCGTCCAGCTGTGAGAGCAGATCCCGCCTGGGAGGGAGAGGCCAGGGGGGAGCCCAACAAAGTCTGAGTAGCAGTGGAAACCAGGGCCGTGCAGGCCAAAATGGAGCCACCAGTAATAAACTGTGCCCCGCCCGAAGGACCCTCTGGAGGGTTGGCCAGATCAGAGGAAAAGGGGGGAAGGCATACAGGAGGGCCTGAGGCCAACTGTGCGCCAGGGCATCCTGGCCGAGAGAGCCCGGAGCCCCGTCCAGGGAAAAAAACTGAGGGCAATGAGTGGAGGCCACCGAAGCGAATAGGTCCACCTGTGCCCGACCAAAAAGGCCCCACACCCTCTGGACCACACTGGGGTGGAGACACCATTCCCCCGGGGCAGGCCTCCCGCGAGACAGGGAGTCCGCCACGCGATTGCAGTCCCCCGGCAGATACACTGCACGCAGTGTAGACAGGCGAGGCGCATCCCAAACCAGCAGAGCCTGAGACACCTCGAGGAGCCGAGCCGATCGGACACCCCCTTGATGGTTGATGTGATACACGACCGAGGTGTTGTCCGAACGAATGAGGACATGTTTCCCCAGCAGGTGAGGCAAAAACTCCTGGAGAGCAAGGTGGACGGCCCGAAGCTCCAGTACATTTATGTGGTCTGAGTGCTCCGCCCGAGACCAAACCCCTCGGGCCAACCTGTGCTGCCACACAGCACCCCATCCCGTACGGCTGGCGTCGGTGGTGACCACTTCCCTGCGGCACACTACCACCCCCAAGGGGACCCCACGTGACAGGAGACCCCGGTCCCTCCATGGAGCCAAAGCACGAAAACATGCCCACGTCACCTGTAACCGTCTGTGGCGGTGACGAACGGCATCCAAACAAAACCCGTTCAGCCACCTCTGCAACGGGCGAAGCGAAAGCAGCCCGAGTGGAACCACACGAGAGATCGAGGCCAGCTTCCCCACCAGCTGTAGAAAGCTGACGTAACTGTGCAGGGTGCCAAGACCGAAACGGGACACCACACCGTGGATGTCGACCAGGCGGCGCACCGACGGACGCGCCGTCATAGTCACCGTGTTCAGACTCAGGCCAAGAAAAACAGCGGCCTGCGAAGGCACCAGGCTGCTCTTTTCGAAATTGACCCTGAAACCCAAGCGGGCGACATGAGTCAGAAGGCGCTCCGTATCTTCCAAGGACCGTGCCCTGGACGGGGCGCAGATCAGCCAATCGTCCAGATAAGGTAACACCTTCATGCCACTGGCCTTCACGCATCGAGTGAAAACCCTCGGAGAGAGAGAGAGGCCAAAGGGAAGAACCCTGAACTGCCAGTGAACGCCCCAATAGGCGAACCGGAGGAACCGCACGTGAAAATACGCGTCCCTCAAATCTATGGACGTGAACCATTCCCCGGCCCCAACAGTCTGAAGGACTTCCGCAGTCGTCAGCATGCGAAACGGAATGACCTTCAGGAAATGATTCAAGCCCCTCAAATCCAAAATTGGTCGAAAACCCCCCGTCTTCTTGGGCACGAGAAAATAACGGGAGTAATAACCCCTGGGTTGCAGCAGCGGATCTACCGCCTCGATGGCACCCTTGGTCAGGAGGGCGGAGAGCTCCTGATCCAAGATAAAGGCTTTTGCCGGGTCCGAGATCAAAGTAACCTTGACCCGGCCCGACAAGTGCGGCCGGCGTCGGAATTGCAGACGGTATCCGTGGGTCAATGTGGCAACCACCCACGGATCCCGAGCCATACCTGGCTGGCTCAGTATGAGCCTGTACAAGGACCGACATGACCCGTCCGAGTTCCCTGGTCATCAAGGCAAATGCATGCTGCCCACAGCACTACCCTCTTGGAGGGAGTTACCAATACGGCCAGCTCGAGCACCAGAATTGTAGGCCTTTGTTAGCAAGTGATCCGTCGCACGACACTGGCTCCGAGGGCACCTCACATTCTCCCGCAAGGACTCCTCCGGGGAAACAATGAGGGAGGCAACCGCCGGCTCAACAGCCGGCATGCAATCCAGGCCAGCCGAAGAGGCATCGTGCATCGCGGCCAAAGCCCGACCCTCAGCCGAAAGCTTAGAGAGACGGCTGGGGTCCCTCCAGCACGCGTGTAGCTCCTTCAGATACTCCGCGGACGGGGGCACAACAAAAGCAGGAGACGAACCACCACGCCTGAAAAAAGCACTGCCAGGGTCAGGATAAGGCCCTGCGAAGAACCTCCTGCATGAGCCGTCACCAGACCGGCTGGACACACTATGTGCGGAAGAATAAGCATCGTCCCCCAAAAGGGACCGCGCGTCATCCTCGTCCCGGAAGCACGAAGCAGATGCCGCCAGAGAAAGCACATCCTCTTCCGGATGGAGGGATGGCATGGAGCAAGAACCAGCCCCAGAGACGGCATCAGCAGCACAACGTGCCTGGAATGCAGATTTCATCGCCTCCAACTCTGCAGATAACTGCTCCACCCTCGACACCAGGACAGCATCCGGCTTGGCCTGCTTGGAAGGACCATGGCCATCAGACCGTTCCCCTGAAGCACAGGCCTCAGCACGGCGCTTAGAACGCAGAGGGGGCGGAGCCACAGCAGGTCCCACTGGCAAACTATCACCGTCGCCAGACGAAGGCAGCTGAACCAGCCTCGTCACCCTAACAGCCCAGGGCAAGCAGCTGCAGTTCATGCACGGGTTATCGGACACTGCCTCCCTCAAGTGAGTGGGGCCGAGGCACGCCGGACACAGGTCATGGCCGTCATCAACATCGAGTGCTGACCCGCAGCCCACACACGCATGTGACCCGTCCATAACAACAAGGTTTTTTTTTTTTTTTTATTATTATTATAAAAGTTTTTTTATTTTTTATTTTTTATTTTTTTTTCACTGTCTGTTGTTAATTCAATATGTAATTAATCCCAAACGGTATTCAAACTGCAGAACCGAATCAACGTACTGCAGTTTCACAACAGAAAAGCCAAATATAGCACGGTGGAGGAGCGGACGCGCGAACAGCAGCCTTCACACCACACAATGCACCCGCAGCAAAATGCCACTCGAAGAAAGAAGTGATGGAGGAGAGGGCGCGCGAACAGCAGCCGTCACACCACACAATACACCGGCAGTAAAATGCCAACTCAAATAAAGTAGTGATGGAGGAGAGGGCGCGCTAACAGCAGCCGTCACACCACACAATACACCGGCAGTAAAATGCCAACTCAAATAAAGTAGTGATGGAGGAGAGGGCGCGCTAACAGCAGCCTTCACACCACACAACACACCGGCCACAGAATAAACACAGGCAGCAAATGCTAACCCAAACAAGAACTGATGGAGGAGCGGGACAACGAACCGCAGCCTTCACACCACAGAGGACACCGGTAACAAAAACTAACCCAAAGAAGAACTGATGGAGGAGCGGGCGCGCGAACAGCAGCCTTCACACCACAGAGGACACGGGTAGCAAAAACTAACCCAACTAAGAACTGATGGAGGAGCGGAACCGCAGCCTCACACCACACAATACACAGGTAGCAAAAGGCTAACCCAAATAAGAACCGATGGAGGAGCGGGCTAACGAACCGCAGCCTCACACCACTCAATACACAGTTAGCAAAAGCTAACTCAAACATGCACAGGCGGAGGAGCAGGCCAACGAACAGCAGCCTTCACACCACGAAATGCATGTACCAAAAGAAAGTACTGACGGAGGAGCGGGCGCCACAGCAGCCTTCACACCAACCAATACATCACGTATATAGTACAGAAAACACCAATAAATACCCAAAGGACAACGTCACCGTCGCGCCCTCGGAGGGCGAACCGCAGCTCCGATGAAGAGGGCTTTTAGCGACAGACGTTGATGAAGTTCAAGCAGCAACGATTCGAACCGCACGCGAGAAGAAAAAAGGAACAGAGTGCTGGATGACGCTGGACTTTATTACCTCCGGTGTGTCACCCAGGGGGTCACAGGTGTGACTCATTTGGTATTATTACTCGAACTGCGCATGCGCGAAGGGAACATTCAGTGCTATGCACCGCCCTCTGGCGGTCTGAAGGGATGAAATAGAACCACACTGGAATACACAAAATGTTTGGGTCTCTCTGAGGTCTGGGTTTCAGTGAAGTCTGGGTCTCAGTGTGGTCTGGGTCTCAGTGTGGTCTGGGTCTCAGTGTGGTCTGGGTCTCAGTGTGGTCTGGGTCTCAGTGTGGTCTGCGTCTCAGCGAGGTCTGGGTCGCAGTGAGGTCTGAGTCTCTGTGGAGGAACACCTGGATCTCCTTTGGCGCACATCTTCTACTACAACAATCAGTAGCAGTAGTAGTAGTAGTAGTAGTAGTAGAGGGATTAAAGAGTTCAGTCTAGGTGACGGATTTCCGTCAAATGAAATTGGTCTGAAAAAAAATATATATATATGATAATAATAATTCACACAATGAAATGGTTTATTATAAAAAAATAATATACAGTAATACATATACGTGTGTATCTGTTATATATATATCTATACATATATAATAATAATTGGAATATAATTGTATTTATATGTATATAAAAAGTCATATAATCACGAGTGGGCCATGAACGTGCCGTGGCCACAGCTACATGAGCGCTCCGCAAATGAATCAAGGCAATGGGACGTAGCTGACCTCACGCGCAAATGAAGACGCGGCCAAGTTAGCATTGGTAACACGGAGGTGAAAGTTTCTGGAAACTGGACGGAGCTTTTGAAAAGGAGAAGAGGAGAAGGAAAATTGAATCCCGAACGGAGCAATAACAGCCAGCAGCCCCGCGGACCGGTAAGCTAGGCGCGTTACCAGAGGAAAGGTAGGACCTAAACGCAATGCTTTGGTAAGCTTTTGATAATGTCTTGGTTGCGATCCGCATGCAAAACTCAGCGTGATATAAAAGAGCCAATCAACGAGAGCGAACGGAAGAAACTTTCTGAAGAACGGTGTGGTGTGTTAGCGGGTCTTATATTCAGTTATCAAAGCATGTACGCACAATCACAATCATGGATCGTTGTTTATGGAAGGAGCAGTTCAAGTTGAAATTGACCACGGAGTGAAAAATAAATGGAGGTGGGCATGGCTGGATGAGGTGGAGACGATGGGATTCTGTTGCTTCATGGTGCAAAAAGAGGAAGGTGGCCGGTGCTTGTTCGTACTTCGCCATACACTTTTTTATATGGGAGTTATGAGAAAAAAGTTTTGATTCGCCACCGGCTCAAAACTGCGCACAAGGCAGGTGCTCGTGCACTTTCCCACACTTCATCTTTACCTGGTGCATCAGCGACAACTGAGACTAGGCTTGGCGGATCGTGTCTGTGACCTAAAACTAAGAGTCTGGCTTTATCACAGAAAATAACCTGTCGTTCAGAAGATTTAATTGGTAGATTTAATTAAATCATTTGCGGTTGATCAGAGTGCACGGTGCACTAGCCACCAACTTGATAGGGAAACATTTTTCTTAAACATTGACGAGTCCAAAAACAAATGTGGACAGAATTTTGAATGTCCTTTAGTGATATTTTGACGAGGACAGAGCCAGTGTTTCCATCTATTACTCTTACTAATATTCTGTCAAAAAGTTGACAAGTTTCTTGATCCACTTGTTGTAATTTCACATCAAAATACACCTGTATATCTTTGAAGGATTAATTTGATCTGTAATTCATTATACAATAATATATAGTATTAGTAATAAAGATATAACTTGGTCCTGCATATGACTGATTTACATGTGATACATTTCCATGAGAACATTTTCAGTCAAATCTTTTTTTTTTTTGCTTTAACCCCTGCAGTAGTAGCAACAGTTGTAGAAGCAATATCACATGGGTCTCCCTGTGTTTCTTTCAGCTCTTGTCCAGAGGCAACATCGTCAAATATGGACAGTACTCCAACTACATGGACACAAGTAAGATCTACTCTACTCGCAGTTGCAGTATTATTGGTAGTAGGACAGTGAGCTGATACTGGAGGCATTTTCAAAACCGAATACTGAAAAGAGTAACAGGTGCGCTCACGCTACAGCTGAAGAGCTGAGACTCAAATGCAAACGCTCTAAAATCATGAGTAATATTGCAAAAAGAAGAATGAAAAAAAGTTGTAGTAGTAGTAGTGGTACCATTACTACTACTATTTTTTTTTCTTCTTACCACTACTACTACTACTACCACAACTACGACCATTACTACCACTATTACCACTACAACTACTACTGTACGAATGCCAGTCTGAATGATTTCCTCTTCGTTGACAGTGACTCGGGGAGATATCTCCTTTTTTATGGAGATCACTCCTGACCTGGCACCTGCAGTGACCCTCGTGGCCTACGCCGTTCTGCCCAGCGCCAGCGTCATCGCCACATCCAAAGAATACATCACCACCAAGTGCTTCAGCAACGAGGTATTCCCCAAGGAGCAGAGGGGAGGAGAAGGGGTGTAAGGAGCAGGGGTCCCCCAATGGTCTCTCCCTGGCCCAATATACTTTAAAATATATAAGCCCTGTTTCGCTTTGCCCTGCTCTACCTGTTTTTGTCCTAGCAGCAGTTGTAATACTTATCAGCAGTAGTAAAAATAATGCATGGGTTTTATCAGCTTTTCGGACGCTCAAAAACTCTTCACATGTCATCATTCATTCAAACAGTGGTGGTAAATTACTACTGTAGCCACAGTTGGCTTGGGGTCTGTCTGTGCCATCGGCCCCTCCCATCATCACCAATCATTCTCACACACACACACACATACACGTTTTTGTTACCTGGTGGGTGCTGATTTTGGCCAGCTCCAGTGTCCCCTCTGGTAGTCTGTGGATGCGAATGTCATGGCCGAGGAAGTTGGCTAGTATGTCCATTGCATTCTCTTTCATATTGAGAACTGTAGACATAGTAGCTATGTGCTTTCTAAGTTTGGTTGAGGATAGCATCTCTGGATGCACCGCACCACATTCTTTGGCTACCTGCCGTAGGGAGTCTGATCCCCTGATGTGGGTGTCTGCGCCCGGGCGGGAGAAGAAGTATGGGTTATGGTCAGAGATGGAACAGGCCCTTCTGTTCACCACCAGCACCTCCATCGAAGCAATCATTTCAGGAGTCAAAAGAACCGGCACTTTCCGACTTCTTTTCCCTTTAATTTCAATGCGTTGAAAATGCTGACACAGCTTTTTCTCAAGTTGGGACAGTCCCAGAGCAATGTCAGAATGGATCCCAGTCTTACTTCTTAAGGTAAAGGCTGTCAGTGGCATCTTTGAAACCTCACCTTCCCTTCTTCGATTGAAAATGATGACCTCACAAAGAGTCAAAACTGCCAGTTTAGACCAATGCTTAGACGTTGGCTCACTTATTAGGGTTTGCACATATTCAGGTCGACATACCTCAATATGTGCATGCATGGCTCTAACGTCCTCAGTCAGAGGGAGCAGGTCCGGAGTGTTCCACTTGGCTTGCCGGAGGGTCTGTAGGGCAGCAGAAGAAACACAGACGTCCCACCTCTTCTCAAAAAGCAGCCGGCTTCGTTGGAGGTTTTTAATAAATAGTTCATCAACACAATGCTCCATTTTTGAGTCACATTCAAGAATATCTGCTTTCTGAGGCTATGGCCGAGTTTGAGGGCCAAGGATGGAGTCTTGTATTGATTTGTTTCCTCATCATATCCAGCCACAGACCTGACTGCATCAATCACATGGTTAAAGTTATAGGAATAAAGAAATCCTTAATTGTTTTCAGTTTCCCTGCAGTTTTTGCTTCGTTAATTAACCTACCGACTTCTCTCATTTTCTGCCTAATGTAATCATGCTTAGTCTTATCATGCCCGTGTTTTAAAGGCGCTATACCCGTTTCTGCAATGTTTGAATGTTTAGCACCGCCCCCCAACTCGCTCAATGGCTTCTCATTTCCCCTACGCTCTCATAACACAGAGCCACCTAGTTTTATTTGCGATCTGATACATATGCTAACATTAGCATTAGCGCAACTTCTTGTAAGCATATATAAGCATAAGAATATATTCTAATATTTAATTATAATGTGTTATAGAGCTCCTCAAAACAGCAGCAGCAATTCTTCCGATCATTTTTTCTTGATAACAGAACTCTCAAACCAATAATGACCGCAGCCCCAATGCAACCTCTGTTTGTAATTCAGGTGTGTAAAATACTGCCATTACTCTGCAAGTACAACAAGCTATCAGCGCCTGTCACTATACACTTGTCTGTGTAGAGAAGCCAACGGAGCTAGCGGAGCTAGCCACGCTCAATAAACAACTACATATCTATCAATCAACACCATTAAACGTCAATCGGACAATACAGTACACATATACATCCTTAACACACATGCACGGATGATTTCAGAATTTGCTGTTAACGTTTTCATGACAAAAATACTGTTTCAATGTGACAAAAGGCGATTGCGAAAAACCCGGAAGTTACCATGAAACAACTAGCTAGCTTAGCTGTTACCTGCCTAGCACGTCCCGGTGAAACCTTTGGGAGCTAACTATTTTATTTGCAGTCATTAAATACATTTCGAATTACAAGGGTTGTCTAATATTTGTTCACATTTTTGTATTCAATTATTTTGTTCATCATTTTTTATTTTAGAATTATATTCGAATTTTGAAGTCGAAGCCCTGGTGTTAAGCAGCGCTGTAGAGACTAGAGGACGCAGGCTGGTCACTGCTCGTTCTGTGAGCGGAGGAGAAAGAGCGGCCCGCTCAGACTCTACTCAGCACTTTTCACTGCTTGTAATTCTTACACAGCTGAATCAATTACCTCAAGTTTTCAATTAAATGATGTATTATGATACAACTTGTATGTAGTAAAAAGCATTTTTATGAACTACTTAGAAAAAATATCGGGTATAGCTTCTTTAATTACAGGTGCTCTCCGAGTCTCAGAATCCCCTTTTCTGCTTTGACAACACCCGTGACCTCATCCTGATGCATTGCCGAAATTAAAGACCACAGCTTTTTGCTGATGCCCTCCGGTACAGGCTGGGCTAGGGAGCAGAGGGACTGGACCCTACTTCTACCTGGTTTAGCCTGGTTTAGCCTGGGCATCTTTCTGTGAAAGCCGGCACCTGGCCACATGCCTCCACAGCGACTTTCGCTTAAGCAATGCCCCACAGTCTATACAGTGCAAAAACTCACTGGATTTAACTGGGGAATTTGGCTGTTTAGCTGGGACTAAAGTTCCAATGCCGGCCTTTAAAACCTCAAAATTGTGCTCACGGTTTCCACTATTCCTGATCAAATCAAACTGAAGTTTACGTGCTTTAGATTTCACAGGTAGAGCCAATGCTCTGGCTACGTCACTTTCATTTCCATGTTTTCTAGTCAAATGACGGGACATTTTGTGGCAGGACATTGAACAGTAGAGGCAGAAGTGTCTCTTGCTGTATACTCGCCCCCCATTTTTCTTCTTTTGCAGCTGCATGATAACAATCTTATTTGCCTTTGGTTCGTCACTTTCCGAGTCTTGAAGAAAAGTGTTTTTGATTTTTCTTTTTCCATACTTTTTTACAGGTTTCTTCTTGACAGTTAAATCGTCAGAATCTGAGTCGACTTCATCAATTAGGGACTCTTGACTAAGCTGCACAAACAACAAATAATTTGTAATCATTCTATATAACAATTTGAAGTCATGACTTGTAGTCAGCACTTACCAGTGGTTTGTAAGCGTGCGCTTCAGTGTGCTGCTCTGTGATTGGCTGCAGCCTAATGAACCACACACTTGCACCTTTTTCTAGCCTGACACCTGATTTCCTCTGTTGTGCTGCTCCATGATTGGCTCCAGCCTCTGTTGTGCTGCTCCATGATTGGCTCCAGCCTGCTGGACTGAAATTGCCCCAGTGTGCCCCTCCTTGATATCCCGCAACCCACCACCAGGGTTCCGACACATAACACACTTTTTTCAGGAAAGTAAACCTCCAGGGGTCCTTTCCATATTTTTACAGAGACTGCATAAGGACCGTTAGAAAAGCATTACCCATTGATTATTAAGCTTGGACCAGTGGGGTCCGGTGTTCGGGCCCCACCACGTAAAACCAGTCCCCATGACGTGAGTGGAATCTCAGGTTATGGAACCCACCAGGAGTTGAAAACAAGTGCACACAGACACACACAAACATAGGCACACAGACATACACAGACACACACAGGCACACATATACACACACACACACACACGGATGTTGAACCCTTGTGTTTGTGTCACTGCCTGTATGTAGCTGTGTGTGTGTTTTTGTGCACACAGAGGAGAGTTTCCTTCTGTATGAACTGTGCTATACATATAAACTGGCCTTGGTCTGCCTACATAGGCCTGGAGTGTTTCTATTAGTCTAGAAATCTGGTTTATCTTAAAGCTGGAGTGACCTAACCTGGCAAGAGCCAGATTGATGATTGTGTAGAACTCTAATGCGTTCTCCACAATATCAATCTGGGACTTCTGCAGGAGAATCCTTTCGGGGAAAGGAGGGATAAGCAGCAGAATACTTGAAGCTGATTGGGCGAAGTGATGCTGTGTGCCCGCCTACCAAGGTTTGACTTAAACCAATCCCGGTAACATCTTTGCCGTCCAGAAATGCACAAAGCGCCTCTCGCTGTTCATCATTCAAAAAAGAAATTGGAGATTCTGCTAAAACTGACTTGATAGCCTCAGCTACGCGTCCGTCCTCCTGCGTAGCCATGTTTGTTTTGCTTCGGCCCGGCACTTCTTGCTTTCGTCAAACCCGGATATCCCGCCCTAAACCCCTAGACTGGCGCGTGATTGGCTTGAACACAGGTCTAGATGTTCTACTCGAAAAGGGTTGGAGGGAGCGGGACAAGATGTATTCTCGAGTGTTAGTGAACTCACAAATACCGCGAGAATTCAGCTTTCAGGCAAGGTTAGGATTGACCAACTAAAAATAAACATGTTTGGATCATGCATGTCCCTGTCACATCTCATCATGATGATAACAAGAGCAACAACCGCTTATGTTCCTGTTGGCTCTCTCTCTGCTCTCTCTCTGCTCTCTCTCTGCTCTCTCTCTGCTCTCTCTGCTCTCTCTGCTCTCTCTGCTCTCTCTCTGCTCTCTCTCTGCTCTCTCTCTGCTCTCTCTGCTCTCTCTCTGCTCTCTCTCTGCTCTCTTTCTCTCTCTCTCTGCTCTCTCTGCTCTCTCTCTGCTCTATCTGCTCTCTTTCTCTCTCTCTCTGCTCTCTTTCTCTCTCTCTCTCCCTTGTCTCTTACAGTTGTTTTCCACAGTCTTCTCTCTCTCTCTCTCTCTCCAAAATTAACAATTGTAAACCGCTTTGAGACTCAGATCTGCAGTGAAAAGGCGGTATATAAATAAAGATTACTTACTACTGCTACTACTACTACACTGCTACAACACTACACTGCTGCTACACTACTACACTGCTACACTGCTACAACACTACACTGCTACAACACTACACTGCTACACTGCTACAACACTACACTGCTGCTACACTACTACACTGCTACAACACTACACTGCTACAACACTACACTACTACACTGCTACAACACTACACTGCTGCTACACTACTACACTGCTACACTGCTACAACACTACACTACTACACTGCTACAACACTACACTGCTACAACACTACACTGCTACAAAACTACACTACTACACTGCTACAACACTACACTGCTACAACACTACACTACTACACTGCTACAACACTACACTGCTACACTGCTACAACACTACACTGCTACACTACTACACTGCTACACTGCTACAACACTACACTGCTACACTACTACACTGCTACAACACTACACTGCTACACTGCTGCACTGCTACACTGCTACAACACTACACTGCTACAACACTACACTGCTACACTACTACAACACTACACTGCTGCACAGTCTTCTCTCTCTCTCTCTCTCCCTTGTCTGTCTCTCTCTCTCTCTCTCCCTTTCCCTTGTCTCTCTTACGGTTGTTTCCCACAGTCTTCTCTCTCTCTTTCTCTCTCTCTCTGTGTGTCCGTGTCCTATTCCTCTGTTTGTGTAGTGAGTGGAGACAGAATCCTCTGCTCTTCCACATGTTCCAAACTCTTCACAGCTGGAACCACTTTCAGAACTCGATCTGAGAAACCTGACTTTAGGATCACCTGATGCTGCACCATACACTGCTACACTGCTACACCGTTACACTACTACAACACTACACTGCTACACCGTTACACTACTACACTACTATAACACTACACTGCTACACCGTTACACTGCTACATGACTACACTGCTACACTACTACACTGCTACACTGCTACACTGCTACACTACTACACTGCTACACTACTACACTGCTACACTGCTACACTACTACACTACTACACTGCTACAACACTACACTGCTACGCTACTACACTGCTACAACACTACACTGCTACACTACTACACTGCTACACTACTACACTGCTACAACACTGCACTGCTTGCTACACTACTACACTGCTACACTGCTACACTGCTACACTACTACACTGCTACAACACTACACTGCTACAACACTACACTGCTACAACACTACACTGCTACAACACTACACTGCTACAACACTACACTGCTACAACACTACACTGCTACACTACTACACTGCTACAACACTACACTGCTACACTACTACACTGCTACAACATTACACTGCTACACTACTACACTGCTACAACACTGCACTGCTTGCTACACTGCTACACTGCTACACTACTACACTGCTACACTACTACACTGCTACATTACTACACTACTACACTGCTACACTACTACACTACTACACGGCTACACTACTACACTGCTACAACACTACACTGCTACAACACTACACTGCTACAACACTACACTGCTACAACACTACACTGCTACAACACTACACTGCTACACTACTACACTGCTACTACACTACTACAACACTACACTACTACACTGCTACAACACTACACTGCTACAACACTACACTGCTACACTACTACACTGCTACACTGCTACAACACTACACTGCTACAACACTACACTGCTACAACACTACACTGCTACACTACTACACTGCTACAAAATTACACTACTACAACACTACACTGCTACACTACTACACTGCTACAACACTACACTGCTACACTACTACACTGCTACACTACTACACTGCTACACTGCTACTACACTACTACAACACTACACTACTACACTGCTACAACACTACACTGCTACAACACTACACTGCTACACTACTACACTGCTACACTGCTACAACACTACACTGCTACAACACTACACTGCTACACTACTACACTGCTACACTGCTACAACACTACACTGCTACAACACTACACTGCTACAACACTACACTGCTACACTACTACACTGCTACAACATTACACTAATGCAGCCAGCGTAAGTTCAATTTGGTAGACGTCAGCTAAAGGTAACCCCTCCAGGCCGGTTCTCATCCCCAGCCTATCGCACGGCAAACGCCCCCTTCCAATCACCGGTCCAGCCAGGCAAGCTGCTTAAAAGCGGAGGAACTCCCATTCTCGGCCTCTTGAAGCCTGCAACCACCGCCTCCCCTCCTCCTCCTCTTCACCCTGCTTCATTCTGCCTTCAATCTGCTTCCCGCTGCCAAATGCCGCCACCAGTGCCTAGGTCCCGGGGGATTGGCACGCTCCATCGCAGAGCCCCTCCGATCTGAAGGCCGCACCGGGGCCTAGGGCGCCAAACCTCCTCCCAATAAATACTCAAAAGCTTCTTGTTTCACGTCTCTCCAAATTGAACTACAACACTACACTGCTACACTACTACACTGCTACAACACTACACTGCTACACTACTACACTGCTACACTGCTACACTACTACACTGCTACACTACTACACTGCTACACTACTACACTGCTACAGCACTACACTGCTACAGCACTACACTGCTACAACACTACACTGCTACACTACTACACTGCTACACTACTACTGCTACAACACTACACTACTACACTGCTACAACACTACACTGCTACAACACTACACTACTACACTGCTACAACACTACACTGCTACACTGCTACACTACTACACTGCTACACTAATACACTGCTACACTACTACACCGCTACACTACTACACTGCTACACTGCTACAACACTACACTGCTACAACACTACACTGCTACAACACTACACTGCTACACTACTACACTGCTACAACACTACACTCCTACACTACTACACTGCTACAACACTACACTGCTACACTACTACACTGCTACACTACTACACTGCTACAACACTACACTACTACACTGCTACAACACTACACTGCTACAACACTACACTGCTACAACACTACACTACTACACTGCTACAACACTACACTGCTACACTACTACACTGCTACAACACCACACTGCTACACTACTACACTGCTACAACACTACACTGCTACACTACTACACTGCTACACTGCTACACTACTACACTGCTACACTACTACACTGCTACACTACTACACTGCTACAACACTACACTGCTACACTACTACACTGCTACACTACTACACTACTACACTACTACACTGCTGCACCGTTGCACCATTACACTAGTCCACTATTACATAGAGGAGGTGATGAGGAGGTGTTGGAGCAGACATTGGGAGACCTCCCCCTCACACAGTTGGGCTGTTGTGTGTCAGAACTCTGGGGAGAGAATGAGCTCCACTGTGTTTACTGAACATACAAACTACTATACAATGGACTTCTCCTCTGTCCTCTATCTCCTCTCTCTCTCTCCTCTCTCTCTCCTCTCTCTCCTCTCTCTCTCCTCTATCTCCTCTATCTCCTCTCCTCTCTCTCTCTCTCCTCTATCTCCTCTCCTCTCTTCTTTCTGCTCTCTCTTCTCTCTTTCCTCTCGCCCTCCTCTCTCTTCTCTCTCTCCTCTCTCCTTTCTGCTCTCTCTCCTCTCTTCTCTCTCCCTCCTCTCTCTCCTCTCTCCTTTCTGCTCTCTCTTCTCTCTTTCCTCTCTCTCCTCTCTTCTCTCTCCTCTCTCCTTTCTGCTCTCTCTCCTCTCTTCTCTCTCCCTCCTCTCTCTTCTCTCTCTCCTCTCTCCTTTCTGCTCTCTCTTCTCTCTTTCCTCTCTCTCCTCTCTCCTTTCTGCTCTCTCTCCTCTCTTCTCTCTCCCTCCTCTCTCTCCTCTCTCCTTTCTGCTCTCTCTTCTCTCTTTCCTCTCTCTCCTCTCTCCTTTCTGCTCTCTCTCCTCTCTTCTCTCTCCCTCCTCTCTCTCCTCTCTCCTTTCTGCTCTCTCTTCTCTCTTCCTCTCTCTCCTCTCTCTCCTCTCTCCTCTGTCCGCCCTCCTCTCTCTCTCCTCTCTCCTCTCTCCTCTCTTCTCTCTTCTCTCTCCTCTCCTCTCTCTCTCCTCCCTCTCTTCTCTCCTCTGTCCGCTCTCCTCTCTACTGAAAACATCACTCTAGTTTATGAAGAATTGTCAGTTAAAAAATTATATTTGGTCTCACTCTTGTCTCTCTTGTCTGTATCTCCCTGGTTTCTCTCTGGATCTCTCTCGTCTGTCCCTCTCTCTTTTGTGTCTTTCTGGGCTCTCTCTTTCTGGTCTTGCTCTGGTCTCTCTCTCTCTCTGGTGTCTCTCTCCCTCCTCTGGTCTCTCTTGTCTCTCTGTTTTTCTCTGGTCTCTCGCTCCCTCTCTTGTCTATCCTCTGATCTCTCTCTCTCTCTGGTTTTTCCTTCCTGGTCTCTCTGAGGTAATGTGTTTTTTTTGCCAGTGATCTTGGACTTTTCTGGACATTAATTAACATTTCTGGACATTGGTCAACTTTTTAAATCTCTGATCTGACCCTAAAACCAACCAAACAATGTGATGAACGTACATCAGAAATAACTGGTCCCAAGACTCATCCCTGTGGGACCCCTTATTGTCACAGATCGAACCCAAACCCCATTTTGCATGTTCACCCACCTGAAGGGAATGCAGTGGTGTTGTGTTTGGTGGAGCAGTCTGTAGTCATTTGTGATGTTTTTGGCCGTGGGCGGAGCCTGGTAAACCCGGTGACCTCTGCAGAGTTTAGCACTAAGCTCCCAGAAGGATTGGACCTGACACACATTTCAGCTGTCAAAGAATCTGAATGTTCCTGAACCGCGGAGGACAGTGTTTACAGCGGGTTCAGGACAAAAACACTGGATTTAAGTGGTATTTCCTCTGTTTCTGTTCATGGTGTTTCTGTTCATGGTGTGAGTCAGTACACAATGTGCTTTAATGAAATGCTGTCGAACAAGCAGAGTCAGTGCAGACGGGTGTGGAAATACAAATGTACAGTTTAAGCAGTAATATCTGGTCTCTGGTCTCTCTCTTGTCTCTCTCTGGTTTCTCTCTGGTCTCTCTCTGGTCTCTCTCTGGTCTCTCTCTGGTCTCTCTCTCTGGTCTCTCTCTGGTCTCTCTCTGGTCTCTCTCTGGTCTCTCTCTGGTCTCTCTCTGGTCTCTCTCTCTGGTCTCTCTCTGGTCTCTCTCTGGTCTCTCTCTGGTCTCTCTCTGGTCTCTCTCTCTGGTCTCTCTCTGGTCTCTCTCTGGTCTCTCTCTCTGGTCTCTCTCTCTGGTCTCTCTCTGGTCTCTCTCTGGTCTCTCTTTGGTCTCTCTTTGGTCTCTCTCTGGTTTCTCTCTGGTCTCTGGTCTCTCTCTGGTCTCTCTCTGGTCTCTGGTCTCTCTCTGGTCTCTCTCTGGTCTCTCTCCGGTCTCTCTCTGGTCTCTCTCTGGTCTCCCTCTGGTCTCTCTCTGGTCTCTGTATGAGAGAGACCATAATATGGAACCAGCTGAAAGGCGTTGGTACAAGTGAAAGAACATTTTCTTTTGGAATCTAATATTGAGGATTCCTGAATCCTCTCGACCACACCTTAATAACTGACTTTACTCCTGGTCAAGTGAGCACAGGTACTCATGTGGTTTAGGACCTGTTGCCCAACTGGTTTCAGATGGTTGGCACATGGTATGTTTGCATGAACTGTCAAACTACTGTTTACAAGAATACATAGTTTTAGAGTTTTATTACTTACAATAAGTAAAGACATTAAATACTGTTTGAGACAAACAATTAATAACTCCTTTGTATTTTAGTAACTTTACTTTCTGCGCCGTAACTCCGCTGCCACAGCCTGTACACAGATGGACAATGCTAACCCGCTAGCTCAATGACGCCCAAAAGGGAAGTGCTCATGGAAGAAGTTTGGCTTCTATTGACTTAAAAGTAAGAGTAAAAGTAGACTCTGCTCGGTAACGTTTGTCTCAGGTCTCTGTCCTGAAGTCCTCTCACATTAGTCCTGGTCTCAGGTCTCTGTCCTGAAGTCCTCTCACAATAGTCCTGGTCTCAGGTCTCTGTCCTCAAGTCTTCTCACATTAGTCCTGGTCTCAGGTCTCTGTCCTGAAGTCCTCTCACATTAGTCCTGGTCTCAGGTCTCTGTCCTGAAGTCCTCTCACATTAGTCCTGGTCTCAGGTCTCTGTCCTGAAGTCCTCTCACATTAGTCCTGGTCTCAGGTCTCTGTCCTGAAGTCCTCTCACATTAGTCCTGGTCTCAGGTCTCTGTCCTGAAGTCCTCTCACATTAGTCCTGGTCTCAGGTCTCTGTCCTGAGGTCCTCTCACATTAGTCCTGGTCTCAGGTCTCTGTCCTGAAGTCCTCTCACATTAGTCCTGGTCTCAGGTCTCTGTCCTGAAGTCCTCTCACATTAGTCCTGGTCTCAGGTCTCTGTCCTGAAGTCCTCTCACATTAGTCCTGGTCTCAGGTCTCTGTCCTGAAGTCCTCTCACATTAGTCCTGGTCTCAGGTCTCTGTCCTGAAGTCCTCTCACATTAGTCCTGGTCTCAGGTCTCTGTCCTGAAGTCCTCTCACATTAGTCCTGGTCTCAGGTCTCTGTCCTGAAGTCCTCTCACATTAGTCCTGGTCTCAGGTCTCTGTCCTGAAGTCCTCTCACATTAGTCCTGGTCTCAGGTCTCTGTCCTGAAGTCCTCTCACATTAGTCCTGGTCTCAGGTCTCTGTCCTGAAGTCCTCTCACATTAGTCCTGGTCTCAGGTCTCTGTCCTGAAGTCCTCTCACATTAGTCCTGGTCTCAGGTCTCTGTCCTGAAGTCCTCTCACATTAGTCCTGGTCTCAGGTCTCTGTCCTGAAGTCCTGTGCCTCTGAGATGCACCAAACTACATCTGTGACATGTTAGTGCCATATGAACCATCTGAGGAGCACAGGGACTGGCCTCCTGCTGGGACTCTGAGGAGCACAGGGACTGGCCTCCTGCTGGGACTCTGAGGAGCACAGGGACTGGTCTCCTGCTGGGACTCTGAGGAGCACAGGGACTGGGCTCCTGCTGGGACTCTGAGGAGCACAGGGACTGGGCTCCTGCTGGGACTCTGAGGAGCACAGGGACTGGCCTCCTGCTGGGACTCTGAGGAGCACAGGGACTGGCCTCCTGCTGGGACTCTGAGGAGCACAGGGACTAGGCTCCTGCTGGTCCCAGAGTCAGGACTAAACACGAGGAGGCAGCGTTCCAGACTCATGCAGCTAAAATCTGCATCAGTCTTCCTGAAGATGTGAGACAGACCTCTTCTCTGACAATGTTCCAATAAAGGTTCTGTTTCTGCAACAAACTGAAGGATCTAGCTTTACAGTGATGCTGTTTCCATGGTGATGTCTGATCCCTGTGAGTGTACGACCTGTGCTATACATTTAAACTGTGTGTGTCTTTTGTCCACAGGCTTTCAAAGACATGCTGTACGCTGCTCAGGACCAGGCTCCGTCTATCGAAGGTACAACTGTGGATGAAGGAGAGAGACCAGAAAGAGAGACCAGAGAGACCAGAGAGAGAGACCAGAGAGAGAGACCAGAGAGAGAGACCAGAGAGAGAGACCAGAGAGAGAGACCAGAGAGAGAGACCAGAGAGAGAGAGAGAGAGAGACCAGAGAGAGAGACCAGAGAGAGAGACCAGAGAGAGAGACCAGAGAGAGAGACCAGAGAGAGAGACCAGAGAGAGAGACCAGAGAGACCAGAGAGAGACCAGAGAGAGAGACCAGAGAGAGAGACCAGAGAGAGAGACCAGAGAGAGAGACCAGAGAGAGAGACCAGAGAGAGAGACCAGAGAGAGAGACCAGAGAGAGAGACCAGAGAGAGAGACCAGAGAGAGACCAGAGAGAGAGGCCAGAGAGAGAGACCAGAGAGAGAGACCAGAGAGAGACCAGAGAGAGACCAGAGAGAGACCAGAGAGAGACCAGAGAGAGACCAGAGAGAGACCAGAGAGAGAGACCAGAGAGAGACCAGAGAAGAGACCAGAGAGAGACCAGAGAGAGACCAGAGAGAGACCAGAGAGAGACCAGAGAGAGACCAGAGAGAGACCAGAGAGAGACCAGAGAGAGACCCAGAGAGAGACCAGAGAGAGAGACCAGAGAGAGACCAGAGAGAGACCAGAGAGAGAGAACAGAGAGAGAGAGACAAGGTAGAGATTTCTACCTTGTGCCCAAACATTGTAAAACCAGCCTCTTCAGTCTTTCCGGATCGTTCTGTTGTTATTGTTTAAACATCTCCTTCAGCTGCAAACAACCACCATGTTTTCATGCTGTTGTTTCTCTTCTCTTCCAACGCGACCGAGCCGTGGACTGAGGCTGTAGATCCAGGACTGAGGCCGTAGACCCAGGACTGAGGCCGTAGACCCAGGACTGAGGCCGTAGACCCAGGACTGAGGCCGTAGACCCAGGACTGAGGCCGTAGACCCAGGACTGAGGCCGTAGACCCAGGACTGAGGCCGTAGACCCAGGACTGAGGCCGTAGACCCAGGACTGAGAATGACAGATAATGCTTTTGTCTGAGTGTTTGGTGAAAATGCTGATGAAGTCATGACGGTGAATAATTACGATGTGAGAAACGAGTCTGAGCGTGTGGCGTGAGCTGAGTTTCCTTTGGTCTCGCTCTGGTCTTGCTCTGGTCCCATCAGTCTCTGTGTTCAGTGGAATCTCACTCTGTCCCGTGTTGCATAAGCATCTGTGCTGAACATCCCATAATAGTCCTGCAGCGGCCGGCCACTATTGACGCGCTCTCTGGTCTCTCTCTGGTCTCTCTCTGGTCTCTCTCTGGTCTCTCTATTCTCTGATCTCTCTCTGGTCTCTCTCTGGTCTCTCTATTCTCTGATCTCTCTCTGGTCCCTCTCTGGTCTCTCTCTGGTCTCTCTATTCTCTGATCTCTCTCTGGTCTCTCTCTGGTCTCTCTCTGATCTCTCTCTGATCTCTCTCTGATCTCTCTCTGATCTCTCTCTGGTCTCTCTCTGGTCTCTCTCTGGTCTCTCTCTCTGGTCTCTCTCTGGTCTCTCTCTGGTCTCTCTCTGGTCTCTTTCTGGTCTCTCTTTGGTCTCTGGTCTCTCTCTGGTCTCTCTCTGGGTCTATTCTCTGGTCTCTCTCTGGTCTCTCTCTGGTCTCTCTCTGGTCTCCTTCTGGTCTCTCTTTGGTCTCTGGTCTCTCTCTGGTCTTTCTATTCTCTGGTCTCTCTCTGGTCTCCTTCTGGTCTCTCTTTGGTCTCTGGTCTCTCTCTGGTCTCTCTCTCTGGTCTCTCTCTGGCCTCTATCTGGTTTCTCTCTGATCTCTCTCTGATCTCTCTCTGGTCTCTTTCTGGTCTCTTTCTGGTCTCTCTCTGGTCTCTTTCTGGTCTCTCTTTGGTCTCTGGTCTCTCTCTGGTCTTTCTATTCTCTGGTCTCTCTCTGGCCTCTATCTGGTCTCTCTCTGGTCTCTCTCTGGTCTCTCTCTGGTCTCTCTCTCTGGTCTCTCTCTGGTCTCTCTCTTGTCTCTCTCTGGTCTCTCTCTGGTCTCCCTCTGGTCTCCCTCTGGTCTCCCTCTGGTCTCTCTCTGGTCTCTCTCTGGTCTCTCTCTCTGGTCTCTCTCTGGTCTCTCTCTGGTCTCCCTCTGGGCTCTCTCTGGTCTCTCTCTGGTCTCTCTCTGGTCTCTCTCTGGTCTCTCTCTGGTCTCTCTCTGGTCTCTCTCTGGTCTCTCTCTGGTCTCTCTCTTGTCTCTCTCTGGTCTCTCTCTGGTCTCCCTCTGGTCTCTCTCTGGTCTCTCTCTGGTCTCTCTCTGGTCTCTCTCTGGTCTCCCTCTGGTCTCTCTCTGGTCTCTCTCTGGTCTCTCTCTGGTCTCTCTCTGGTCTCTCTCTGGTCTCTCTCTGGTCTCTCTCTGGTCTCTCTCTGGTCTCTCTCTTGTCTCTCTCTGGTCTCCCTCTGGTCTCCCTCTGGTCTCTCTCTCTGGTCTCTCTCTAGTCTCTCCTCCACATATAGACTGTTCCTTATAAATATAGTTTTTAAATAATTCCTCAGTGACTAAGAAGCACTGGTCTCAGTCTCAGGGATTTTCCATTGTCTACCATCGACCATACCATCACCTGCTTATTACGGAGCTTCCTGGTGTTTTCCTGGTCCCATGACTGTTGTGTTTGCACGGGCTCAGGACATGGCATGGAACACTACGTCATGAGGGTTACCTGTAATTGGACTAGACACAATTAGCAGACCACAAAGACACTAAAGTCCTCTGCTCACAACAGAACCATGTGTACCTCTGTGGGGAAATGTCTGGGTTGCAGCGCACTAACACATGATATGAGACATTTATAAACATTTCTGCTTCCTGTGTGTTATTGAATATACTGAGTTCAAACTCTTTGATTCTCTGGTCTCTCTCTCTGGTCTCTCTCTGGTCTCTCTCTCTGCTCTCTCTTTGTTCTCTCTCTGCTCTCTCTCTTTGGTCCCTCTCTGGTCTCTCTTTGGTCTCTCTCTGCTCTCTCTTTGTTCTCTCTCTGCTCTCTCTCTCTGGTCTCTCTTTGTTCTCTCTCTGCTCTCTCTCTCTCTGGTCTCTCTCTCTCTTCTTTTTCTCTCTCTGCTCTCTCTCTTCTCTCTCTTGGTCCTCTCTGCTCTTTTCTCTCTCTCTCTGCTTCTCTCTCTGTCTCTCTTGTTCTCTCTCTCTCTCTGGTCTCTCTCTGGTCTCTCTCTGCTCTCTCTTTGTTCTCTCTCTGCTCTCTCTCTTTGGTCCCTCTCTGCTCTCTCTTTGTTCTCTCTCTGCTCTCTCTCTCTGTTCTCTCTCTGCTCTCTCTCTCTGCTCTCTCTCTTTGGTCCCTCTCTGGTCTCTCTTTGGTCTCTCTCTGCTCTCTCTTTGTTCTCTCTCTGCTCTCTCTCTCTGGTCTCTCTTTGTTCTCTCTCTGCTCTCTCTCTCTGGTCTCTCTCTCTGGTCTCTCTCTGGTCTCTCTCTGCTCTCTCTTTGTTCTCTCTCTGCTCTCTCTCTTTGGTCCCTCTCTGCTCTCTCTTTGTTCTCTCTCTGCTCTCTCTCTCTGTTCTCTCTCTGCTCTCTCTCTCTGCTCTCTCTCTTTGGTCTCTCTCTCTGCTCTCTCTCTCTGCTCTCTCTCTCTGCTCTCTCTCTGCTCTCACTCTGAGTTCTATGGTACTTTTTTCTGCGTAGACTGTGTGAGTTTAGTCTTTAGTACCACAGCGCCCCCTGTGGCCGTGGGTGGGACAGCTATAAGCCACTGCAGTATCCAGATGTTACAGATCAGTGGAATATGGAGAAGGTGACTAGAGTCAGAGATGTTTACGGCGAGCACAGGCCCAGTGCTGTTTGCCTCGTCATTGTTTGTAAGGTTTACTGTAACTTCTGAAACTAGCATTATGTTAATTATGTGAACCTGAAACTAGCATTTTGTTAATTATGTGAAACTGTTTTGCAGCGACTCTCTGAGCCGTAATCCCAGTGTTTAAGATAGTTCCTGAGTGTGAGAGAGTCAGCGGGCGTTCCTGCCAAAGCAAGAGCAAAAACAACTATTGTACCAAAGTATAGAGCAGCAGCATCAGCAGACATGTCATAATGTGGTAATGACCATCTGGGAGAGGCACCAGGGGAGACGGCACCAGGAGGACCAGGAGCGAGTCAGCGGGCACACTGGGACACGCACCTCTGCTTACATGTGGACGCACACACACGCACGCTAACACACACACACACACACACAATCCAGGACACTTGACATTCTACATGTATGACATTGGTCTCTCCCTATGGTCCAATACCATGTGGTCTCTCACTGTGGTCTCTCGCTATGGTTCAATACTATGTGGTCTCTCCCTATGGTCCAATACCATGTGGTCTCGCTCTATGGTCCAATACCATGTGGTCTCTCTGTGGTCCAATACCATGTGGTCTCTCTGTGGTCCAATACCATGTGGTCTCTCTGTGGTCCAATACCATGTGGTCTCTCTGTGGTCCAATACCATGTGGTCTCTCTGTGGTCCAATACCATGTGGTCTCTCTGTGGTCCAATACTATGTGGTCTCTCTGTGGTCCAATACCATGTGGTCTTGCTCTATATTAAATATATATATACAGTAGGGATGCACCGATCCGATACTGGTATCGATATCGGCGCCGATACCAGAACAAATCCTGGATCGTATATCTGCGTAGAGAGAGGCGCCGTGCTGCCGATCCATTTTCTTTTCTTTGTTTTTTTTTTATTATATATATTTTTTAATACATACCAGGTACCGCACAATGTGTTAAAATACATTGTGCATAATGTACATATACGTATAAAATGAATGAATTAAAAGTATCAGATGTGACACTTCCTCGTGGCGCTCTACAACAACAACACAGCGTGGAGCAGGAAAGAGCGTTGTTCTCGCGGCGGTAAACCAGAGAAATACAACACGACTAAGCACCACGAGAAACAGCACGGGGAGTTTCTGCATCGAGAGGAGATGACGTGAAAACAACGAGACACAGATGACACTGACGCAGCGTCACAAAAAGCTTTTCAGCAACAACCCCAAAGTGTTGGAGTTCATCATGGGCTCGCAGCCCCATAGACCATTTGGAACCCAGGTCCATGCCGTCGCCAAATACATATCTGAAATCCACTTAAAGCTACGGTACTATTATTTATTTACATTTTCATGCAGCGTGTTTTGTTCTAAGTGTTTTTTTATTCAAACACAGTTAATATAAGTACATTTATATTCAGTAAATGTAAAAGGTATAATACAGTGTTGAATGTTTAATGTGAACATTGAGCAGCTCTTTATAGTTCAGTATTGCACATTTATGTTGAATCCATTTTTATCTGGAAAGTTTAGCTTTAGTTCATCCACTGCTTTTGCAGTTACTTGAACAAACAGTTCAATTATTAAATACATTTTAGCATGATCAATATCGGTATCGGTCAATATCGGTATCGGCAGAAACCCATAGCTCTGGTATCGGTATCGTAGTAAAAAAGCTGGATCGGTGCATCTCTAATATACAGTATATATAAAATGTGTGTATGTATATGTGTATATACATATATATATATATATATATATATATAGGATGACATCCTGTAGACTGATGTGCTGCTGTAGCGCCCCCTGCTGGCCTCTTCCACATCACACTCTGGGCTCTTGTGTTTCAGTCACAGATGAAGACACGGTCAAAAGGTACTACGCCAAATTTGAAGAGATGTTTTTCCAAACATGTGAGAAGGAGCTGGCCAAGATCAACACCTTCTACTCCGGTAAGACACACTCCCTTTACTGACATCTGCAGTAAAACCACATTGGAATAACTGCTCAAGTACAACATTAAAACAAGATACAAAGTACAGTAAACAACAAAAACAGATTCAATACAAAGATTATTAAATTACTTTGTTCAGACTAATAACACCTGAGAGAAGCTATTAGCATGTTAGCATGTTAGCATGTTAGCATATCCAGATGTCCTGCAGCCAATGATATCTTCTCCCAGAGGGAAGAAGCTGGAACATGGCTTTTCCAGGGGCTAGAAGAGTCAGTGACTATTCTAAGATCTGGATTTAAGTCTGTAAAGAACCTCCAGAACAGACTGGTCTCTCTCTCTGGTCTCTCTCTCTGGTCTCTCTCTCTGGTCTCTCTCTGGTCCCTCTCTGGTCCCTCTCTGGTCCCTCTCTGGTCCCTCTCTGGTCCCTCTCTGGTCCCTCTCTGGTCCCTCTCTGGTCTCTCTCTGGTCTCTGTGGACTAGAGATGGACAGATCTATCGTTGCTTGAAGGTGCAATAAGTTTATAATGGATGTATTTGGACATCTAACCCATTGTCTCTCCCTCCCTCACCCTCCCTCCCCCTCCCTCCCCCTCTCTCCCCCCTCCCTCCCCCACAGAGAAGCTTGCCGAGGCCCAGCGCCGGTTCGCCACGCTGCAGAACGAGCTGCAGTCGTCGCTGGACGCTCAGAGAGAGAGCGCCGCCATCGGCCTCAGACGCAGGAAGACGGTGTTCGCTCTGAGTCAGAAAGAACGCTGCAAACACCGCAACATAAAAGACCTGCAGCTCGCCTTCTCCGAGTTCTACCTCAGCCTCATCCTGCTGCAGAACTATCAGGTACCTCCTGCTGCTGCAGAACTATCAGGTACCTCCTGCTACTGCTGCAGAACTATCAGGTACCTCCTGCTACTGCTGCAGAACTATCAGGTACCTCCTCCTGCTGCTGCAGAACTATCAGGTACCTCCTGCTGCTGCAGAACTATCAGGTACCTCCTGCTGCTGCAGAACTATCAGGTACCTCCTGCTACTGCAGAACTATCAGGTACCTCCTGCTGCTGCTGCAGAACTATCAGGTACCTCCTGCTACTGCTGCAGCACTATCAGGTACCTCCTGCTACTGCTGCAGCACTATCAGGTACCTCCTGCTACTGCTGCAGAACTATCAGGTACCTCCTCCTGCTGCTGCAGAACTATCAGGTACCTCCTGCTGCTGCAGAACTATCAGGTACCTCCTGCTGCTGCAGAACTATCAGGTACCTCCTGCTACTGCTGCAGAACTATCAGGTACCTCCTGCTGCTGCTGCAGAACTATCAGGTACCTCCTGCTGCTGTAGAACTATCAGGTACCTCCTGCTGCTGCAGAACTATCAGGTACCTCCTGCTGCTGTAGAACTATCAGGTACCTCCTGCTGCTGCAGAACAATCGGGTACCTCCTGCTGCTGTAGAACAATCGGGTACCTCCTGCTGCACAAGTTAGGATGAAGGACACACACTAAGCTCACCATAACTCACCAAACTTAACACAATGCTCCACACATGGTTCCCTGGTACCGACCATCGTAGAACTAAAGCTTGAGTGTCTTCTGAGGAGGGCCGGGCGAGAGGTTTAAAACCAGGACATCAGGGACCAGACTGGCCCCAATATGTTACACCCGAGAGACGAGCCCCAATATGTTACACCCAAGAGACGAGCCTCAATATGTTACACCCAAGAGACGAGAACAATATGTTACACCCGAGAGACGAGCCCCAATATGTTACACCCGAGAGACGAGAACAATATGTTACACCCGAGAGACGAGCCCCAATATGTTACACCCGAGAGACGAGAACAATATGTTACACCCGAGAGACGAGAACAATATGTTACACCCGAGAGACGAGCCCCAATATGTTACACCCGAGAGACGAGCCCCAATATGTTACACCCGAGAGACGAGCCCCAATATGTTACACCCGAGAGACGAGCCCCAATATGTTACACCCGAGAGACGAGCCCCAATATGTTACACCCGAGAGACGCCCAATATGTTACACCCGAGAGACGAGAACAATATGTTACACCCGAGAGACGAGCCCAATATGTTACACCCGAGAGACGAGAACAATATGTTACACCCGAGAGACGAGAACAATATGTTACACCCGAGAGACGAGCCCCAATATGTTACACCCGAGAGACGAGCCCCAATATGTTACACCCGAGAGACGAGAACAATATGTTACACCCGAGAGACGAGCCCAATATGTTACACCCGAGAGACGAGAACAATATGTTACACCCGAGAGACGAGCCCCAATATGTTACACCCGAGAGACGAGCCCAATATGTTACACCCGAGAGACGAGCCCCAATATGTTACACCCGAGAGACGAGCCCCAATATGTTACACCCGAGAGACGAGCCCCAATATGTTACACCCGAGAGACGAGAACAATATGTTACACCCGAGAGACGAGCCCCAATATGTTACACCCGAGAGACGAGAACAATATGTTACACCCGAGAGACGAGAACAATATGTTACACCCGAGAGACGAGAACAATATGTTACACCCGAGAGACGAGCCCCAATATGTTACACCCGAGAGAGACGAACAATATGTTACACCCGAGAGACGAGCCCAATATGTTACACCCGAGAGACGAGCCCCAATATGTTACACCCGAGAGACGAGCCCCAATATGTTACACCCGAGAGACGAGCCCCAATATGTTACACCCGAGAGACGAGCCCCAATATGTTACACCCGAGAGACGAGCCCCAATATGTTACACCCGAGAGACGAGCCCCAATATGTTACACCCGAGAGACGAGCCCCATATGTTACACCCGAGAGACGAGAACAATATGTTACACCCGAGAGACGAGAACAATATGTTACACCCGAGAGACGAGAACAATATGTTACACCCGAGAGACGAGAACAATATGTTACACCCTGGCTGGTCAGAGTCGTGCTCTGGCAGTTCTAGTGTACCCCAGCCCTCTGCCCCCTGACCTCTGACCCCTGCCTTCTGACTCCCGACTCCTGACCTCTGCCCCCTGACATCTGCCCTCTGACCTCTAACCCCTAATCTCTGACTCCTGACTCCTGACCTCTGCCCCCTGCCCTCTGACCTCCGACCTCTGACCTCTGTCCAGAACCTGAACTTCACGGGCTTCAGGAAGATCCTAAAGAAACATGACAAGATCCTGGAGACGTCCAGAGGAGCCGACTGGAGAGTGGCTCATGTGGAGGTGGCTCCTTTCTACACCTGCAAGAAGATCACACAGCTCATCTCAGAGACCGAGGTACAGTACCAGACCAGGACCTGGACCAGGACCCAGACCATGACCCAGACCCAGACCCAGACTGGTCCTGGGTCCAGGATAATATTTGATCAGTTTTAGAACATGTTGGATTATTCGGTTTATGTTCAGGATGTGTGTGTTTCTGTTTTTTAAAAAGGTTTCACTTGAAATGAGCCATTGGACCAGTTTGAACCAGTCGTCTGTATTTGACTTTGACCTTTGACCTCCCGGATCTAGAACATTGGCCTAAAGGTCATTCTGGTGATTTACATGTTTTAAGGCGGGAAAGTCCTTTAACTGATAGATCCTGTGTGTGTTGTTGTGTGTCATGTTAAACCTGTGTGTGTTGTTTTGTGGTGCAGGCTCTGGTGACCACGGAGCTGGAAGGAGGAGACCGACAGAAGGCCATGAAGAGGCTGAGAGTACCTCCTCTGGGAGCAGCACAGGTCTCTACTCTGAATACACACTGAGAGAGACCAGAGAGAGAGACCAGAGAGAGACCAGAGAGAGACCAGAGAGAGACCAGAGAGAGAGACCAGAGAGAGAGACCAGAGAGAGAGACCAGAGAGAGAGACCAGAGAGAGAGACCAGAGAGAGAGACCAGAGAGAGAGACCAGAGAGAGACCAGAGAGAGACCAGAGAGAGCGAGACCGAGACCAGAGAGAGCGAGACCAGAGAGGGCGAGACCAGAGAGGGCGAGACCAGAGAGGGCGAGACCAGAGAGGGCGAGACCAGAGAGGGCGAGACCAGAGAGGGCGAGACCAGAGAGGGCGAGACCAGAGAGGGCGAGACCAGAGAGGGCGAGACCAGAGAGGGCGAGACCAGAGAGGGCGAGACCAGAGAGGGCGAGACCAGAGAGGGCGAGACCAGAGAGGGCGAGACTAGAGATAGAGAGACCAGAGAGACCAGAGAGAGACCATGAAACAGCGAGACCATATGAGGGACCTTTGGTCTCTCTGGCTCAGGACCTGTTACTACAGACTGTGGTCACATGGTACACTTCCTGTTGTGCTCGCCACAAATCAAATCAACTGCATTAGATTTAAGTAAATTACACGTCAGAGCGACTGCAGCTCAGTGACCTCATCCAGACCAGAGGAGGACCAGAGCTGGGACTCTGAGGAACACAGGGACTGGCCTCCTGCTGGGACTCTGAGGAGCACAGGGACTGTCCTCCTGCTGGGACTGAGGAGCACAGGGACTGGCCTCCTGCTGGTCCCAGAGTCAGGACTAAACATGAGGAGGCAGTGTTTCAGATTCATGCTAAAACCTGGAACAGTCTTCCTGAAAGTGTGAGACAGACTTCTTCTCTGATAAAGTTCAAATCTGGAACAATGAAGGACCTTTAGTCTTTCTACTGTGATTACTGATGATATTTCTTTGTGTATGACCGTTACTAATAATCGGTGTGTGCCGCAGCCTCCTCCTGCCTGGACCACGTTCAGAGTGGGGCTGTACTGCGGGGTGTTCCTGGTCCTCGTGGTCACCGTGGTCATAGCAGGAGCCGTTCTGATCCGCAACAACGACGTGTGGCCCATGATCCGCATCTACAGAGGAGGCTTCCTGCTCATCGAGTTCCTCTTCCTCTTAGGTACATTTATATATACTGTATATATAATGTATATAATATATATTTATATATTGTATGTTTGTACAGAGTTCCTCTTCCTCTTAGGTACATTTATATATACTGTATATATAATGTATATAATATATATTTATATATTGTATGTTTGTACAGAGTTCCTCTTCCTCTTAGGTACATTTATATATACTGTATATATAATGTATATAATATATATTTATATATTGTACGTTTGTACAGAGTTCCTCTTCCTCTTAGGTACATTTATATATACTGTATATAATGTATATAATATATATTTATATATTGTACGTTTGTACAGAGTTCCTCTTCCTGTTGATATATAAATATATATATGTATATTTATAATCTAAAAATGTATACATATAATATTATAATGCACAGGGAGCAGGGCCGCTGCAGGAGGTGTCCTCACTCTGTCCTCACTCTGTCCTCACTCTGTCCTCACACTGTCCACACACTCTGTCCTCACACTCTGTCCTCACTCTGTCCTCACACTGTCCTCACTCTGTCCTCACACTGTCCTCACACTGTCCTCACACTGTCCTCACTCTGTCCACACACTCTGTCCTCACACTGTCCTCACACTGTCCTCACTCTGTCCTCACTCTATCCACACACTCTGTCCTCACACTGTCCTCACTCTGTCCTTACTCTGTCCTCACACTCTGTCCTCACTCTGTCCTCACTCTGTCCTCACTCTGTCCTCACTCTGTCTCCACTCTGTCCTCACTCTGTCCTCACTCTGTCTCACACTGTCCTCACTCTGTCCTCACACTGTCCCACACTGTCCTCACACTCTGTCCCACACTCTGTCCTCACTCTGTCCTCACTCTGTCCTCACACTGTCCTCACTCTGTCCTCACACTGTCCTCACTCTGTCCTCACTCTGTCCTCACTCTGTCCTCACTCTGTCCTCACTCTGTCCTCACTCTGTCCTCACTCTGTCCTCACACTGTCCTCACTCTGTCCTCACACTGTCCACACACTCTGTCCTCACACTCTGTCCTCACACTGTCCTCACACTGTCCTCACACTGTCCTCACACTGTCCTCACTCTGTCCTCACTCTGTCCTCACTCTGTCCTCACTCTGTCCTCACTCTGTCCTCACACTGTCCACACACTCTGTCCTCACACTCTGTCCTCACACTCTGTCCTCACACTGTCCACACACTCTGTCCTCACTCTGTCCTCACACTGTCCACACACTCTGTCCTCACACTCTGTCCTCACACTCTGTCCTCACACTGTCCTCACTCTGTCCTCACACTCTGTCCTCACACTCTGTCCTCACACTCTGTCCTCACTCTGTCCTCACTCTGTCCTCACACTGTCCTCACTCTGTCCTCACTCTGTCCTCACTCTGTCCTCACACTGTCCTCACTCTGTCCTCACTCTGTCCTCACACTGTCCTCACTCTGTCCTCACACTGTCCTCACACTCTGTCCTCACACTCTGTCCTCACACTGTCCTCACACTGTCCTCACTCTGTCCTCACACTGTCCTCACACTCTGTCCTCACACTCTGTCCTCACACTGTCCTCACTCTGTCCTCACTCTGTCCACACTCTGTCCTCACACTCTGTCCTCACACTGTCCTCACTCTGTCCTCACACTGTCCTCACACTGTCCTTACACTCTGTCCTCACTCTGTCCTCACACTCTGTCCTCACTCTGTCCTCACACTCTGTCCTCACTCTGTCCTCACACTATCCTCACTCTGTCCTCACACTGTCTCCACTCTGTCCTCACTCTGTCCTCACTCTGTCCTCACTCTGTCCACACTCTGTCCTCACTCTGTCCTCACTCTGTCCTCACACTGTCCTCACACTGTCCTCACACTGTCCTCACACTCTGTCCTCACTCTGTCCTCACACTCTGTCCTCACTCTGTCCTCACACTCTGTCCTCACTCTGTCCTCACACTGTCCTCACACTGTCCTCACACTGTCCTCACTCTGTCCACACTCTGTCCTCACTCTGTCCTCACTCTGTCCTCACACTGTCCACACTCTGTCCTCACACTCTGTCCTCACTCTGTCCTCACACTCTGTCCTCACTCTGTCCTCACACTGTCCTCACACTCTGTCCTCACTCTGTCCTCACACTCTGTCCTCACACTGTCCTCACATTCTGTCCTCACACTCTGTCCTCACACTGTCCTCACATTCTGTCCTCACTCTGTCCTCACTCTGTCCACACTCTGTCCTCACACTGTCCTCACACTCTGTCCTCACATTCTGTCCTCACTCTGTCCTCACTCTGTCCTCACACTGTCCTCACACTCTGTCCTCACACTGTCCTCACTCTGTCCTCACTCTGTCCTCACTCTGTCCTCACTCTGTCCTCACTCTGTCCTCACTCTGTCCTCACTCTGTCCTCACTCTGTCCTCACTCTGTCCTCACTCTGTCCTCACACTGTCCTCACTCTGTCCTCACACTGTAAGTAAGTAAGTAGTAAGTAAGTATTTATTTATATACCGCCTTTTCACTGCAGATCTGAGTCTCAAAGCGGTTTACAATTGTTAATTTTTGGGCATTTGTCTCTCACTCCACACAGAGATGGGAGCGGGGCCAGTACAGGAGGCGCATGCTAGAACTATTGGACATATTTTTAGTGGTAGGGGAAACCGGAGTACCCGGAGGAAACCTACGCAGACACGGGGAGAACATGCAAACTCCACTCAGAAAGGCCCTGGTCCGACCGGGATTCGAACCCAGGACCTTCTTGCTGAGAGGCGAGAGTGCTATCCACTCAGCCACCGTGCCGCCTCCTCACTCTGTCCTCACTCTGTCCTCACACTGTCCTCACTCTGTCCTCACTCTGTCCTCACTCTGTCCTCACACTGTCCTCTGTCCTCACTCTGTCCTCACTCTGTCCTCACACTCTGTCCTCACACTGTCCTCACACTCTGTCCTCACACTCTGTCCTCACACTGTCCTCACACACTGTCCTCACACTCTGTCCTCACACTGTCCTCACTCTGTCCTCACTCTGTCCTCACTCTGTCCTCACACTGTCCTCACTCTGTCCTCACTCTGTCCACACTCTGTCCTCACACTGTCCTCACACTCTGTCCTCACTCTGTCCTCACACTCTGTCCTCACTCTGTCCTCACACTCTGTCCTCACATTCTGTCCTCACACTGTCCTCACACTGTCCTCACTCTGTCCTCACTCTGTCCTCACACTGTCCTCACTCTGTCCTCACTCTGTCCTCACTCTGTCCTCACACTCTGTCCTCACACTGTCCTCACTCTGTCCTCACACTGTCCTCACTCTGTCCTCACACTCTGTCCTCACACTCTGTCCTCACACTCTGTCCTCACTCTGTCCTCACACTGTCCTCACTCTGTCCTCACTCTGTCCTCACTCTGTCCTCACTCTGTCCTCACTCTGTCCTCACTCTGTCCTCACACTGTCCTCACACTCTGTCCTCACACTGTCCTCACACTGTCCTCACACTGTCCTCACACTCTGTCCTCACACTCTGTCCTCACACTCTGTCCTCACTCTGTCCTCACACTGTCCTCACTCTGTCCACACTCTGTCCACACTCTGTCCTCACACTCTGTCCTCACACTGTCCTCACTCTGTCCTCACACTGTCCTCACACTGTCCTCACACTGTCCTCACACTGTCCTCACACTGTCCTCACACTGTCCTCACTCTGTCCTCACTCTGTCCTCACACTGTCCTCACTCTGTCCTCACACTGTCCTCACTCTGTCCTCACTCTGTCCTCACACTGTCCTCACACTCTGTCCTCACACTGTCCTCACACTGTCCTCACTCTGTCCTCACACTGTCCTCACACTCTGTCCTCACACTGTCCTCACTCTGTCCTCACTCTGTCCACACTCTGTCCTCACACTCTGTCCTCACACTGTCCTCACTCTGTCCTCACACTGTCCTCACACTGTCCTTACACTCTGTCCTCACTCTGTCCTCACACTCTGTCCTCACTCTGTCCTCACACTATCCTCACTCTGTCCTCACACTGTCTCCACTCTGTCCTCACTCTGTCCTCACCTGTCCTCACACTGTCCTCACCTGTCCTCACTCTGTCCTCACTCTGTCCACACTCTGTCCCACACTCTCTGTCCCCACTCTGTCCTCACTCTGTCCTCACACTCTGTCCTCACTCTGTCCTCACACTGTCCTCACACTGTCCTCACTCTGTCCTCACTCTGTCCCACTCTGTCCTCACTCTGTCCTCACTCTGTCCTCACACTGTCCACACTCTGTCCTCACACTCTGTCCTCACACTCTGTCCTCACTCTGTCCTCACACTCTGTCCTCACTCTGTCCTCACTCTGTCCTCACTCTGTCCTCACACTCTGTCCTCACTCTGTCCTCACTCTGTCCTCACTCTGTCCACACTCTGTCCTCACACTCTGTCCCACACACTGTCCTCACACTGTCCTCACACTGTCCTCACACTGTCCTCACACTCTGTCCTCACACTGTCCTCACTCTGTCCTCACTCTGTCCTCACTCTGTCCTCACACTGTCCTCACTCTGTCCTCACTCTGTCCTCACACTCTGTCCTCACTCTGTCCTCACACTGTCCTCACTCTGTCCTCACACTCTGTCCTCACACCTGTCCTAGTCCTCACTCTGTCCTCACACTGTCCTCACCTGTCCTCACACTGTAAGTAAGTAGTAAGTAGTAAGTAAGTATTTATTTATATACCGCCTTTTCACTGCAGATCTGAGTCTCAAAGCGGTTTACAATTGTTAATTTTTGGGCATTTGTCTCTCACTCCACACAGAGATGGGAGCGGGGCCAGTACAGGAGGCGCATGCTAGAACTATTGGACATATTTTTAGTGGTAGGGGAAACCGGAGTACCCGGAGGAAACCTACGCAGACACGGGGAGAACATGCAAACTCCACTCAGAAAGGCCCTGGTCCGACCGGATTCGAACCCAGGACCTTCTTGCTGAGAGGCGAGAGTGCTATCCACTCAGCCACCGTGCCGCCTCCTCACTCTGTCCTCACTCTGTCCTCACACTGTCCTCACTCTGTCCTCACTCTGTCCTCACTCTGTCCTCACTCTGTCCTCACTCTGTCCTCACACTGTCCTCACACTGTCCTCACTCTGTCCTCACAC
>OZ035836.1:40654278-40656778 GCA_964034765.1 Knipowitschia caucasica
TTTACTCTGTAATGTTTTACTGACACTTAGGTGACTGCACATCTGTGTTTTACTCAGTAATGTTTTACTGACACTTAGGAGACTGCACATGTGTGTTTTACTCAGTAATGTTTTACTGATACTTAGGAGACTGCACATCTGTGTTTTACTCTGTAATGTTTTACTGACACTTAGGTGACTGCACATGTGTGTTTTACTCTGTAATGTTTTACTGACACTTAGGAGACTGCACATGTGTGTTTTACTCTGTAATGTTTTACTGACACTTAGGTGACTGCACATGTGTGTTTTACTCTGTAATGTTTTACTGACACTTAGGAGACTGCACATCTGTGTTTTACTCTGTAATGTTTTACTGACACTTAGGAGACTGCACATGTGTGTTTTACTCTGTAATGTTTTACTGACACTTAGGTGACTGCACATGTGTGTTTTACTCAGTAATGTTTTACTGACACTTAGGTGACTGCACATGTGTGTTTTACTCAGTAATGTTTTACTGACACTGAGGTGACTGCACGTGTGTGTTTTACTCAGTAATGTTTTACTGACACTTAGGTGACTGCACATGTGTGTTTTACTCAGTAATGTTTTACTGACACTTAGGTGACTGCACATGTGTGTTTTACTCAGTAATGTTTTACTGACACTTAGGTGACTGCACATCTGTGTTTTACTCTGTAATGTTTTACTGACACTTAGGTGACTGCACATGTGTGTTTTACTCAGTAATGTTTTACTGACACTGAGGTGACTGCACATGTGTGTTTTACTCTGTAATGTTTTACTGACACTTAGGAGACTGCACATCTGTGTTTTACTCAGTAATGTTTTACTGACACTCAGGTGACTGCACATGTGTGTTTTACTCAGTAATGTTTTACTGACACTTAGGTGACTGCACATGTGTGTTTTACTCTGTAATGTTTTACTGACACTTAGGTGACTGCACATGTGTGTTTTACTCTGTAATGTTTTACTGACACTTAGGTGACTGCACATGTGTGTTTTACTCAGTAATGTTTTACTGACACTTAGGTGACTGCACATCTGTGTTTTACTCAGTAATGTTTTACTGACACTTAGGTGACTGCACATGTGTGTTTTACTCAGTAATGTTTTACTGACACTTAGGTGACTGCACATCTGTGTTTTACTCAGTAATGTTTTACTGACACTTAGGTGACTGCACATGTGTGTTTTACTCTGTAATGTTTTACTGACACTTAGGTGACTGCACATGTGTGTTTTACTCTGTAATGTTTTACTGACACTTAGGTGACTGCACATGTGTGTTTTACTCAGTAATGTTTTACTGACACTTAGGAGACTGCACATGTGTGTTTTACTCAGTAATGTTTTACTGACACTTAGGAGACTGCACATGTGTGTTTTACTCAGTAATGTTTTACTGACACTTAGGAGACTGCACATCTGTGTTTTACTCTGTAATGTTTTACTGACACTTAGGTGACTGCACATGTGTGTTTTACTCTGTAATGTTTTACTGACACTTAGGTGACTGCACATGTGTGTTTTACTCAGTAATGTTTTACTGACACTTAGGTGACTGCACATCTGTGTTTTACTCAGTAATGTTTTACTGACACTTAGGTGACTGCACATGTGTGTTTTACTCAGTAATGTTTTACTGACACTTAGGTGACTGCACATGCGCAAACAACCGCGCTCAGTGCAGGAAAGCTAAACCACGACAAACTTGTCAGCGAGTTACCACCAATTTTCCGGACTATGCATCCCTGGCCGATTCAATTCAGTGCAAGTCATAAGAGTAAACTCGGGTAATGACAAAAAATGTACATAGGTAATTGTGTTGTGCTATATTGGCTCATGCGGTTTTGCATGTACATAAACACATACATTGTAGGTATAAAGAATATTTTTTGAAATAAATATATGATCTGCATTTTTGTAGTAGGTAGATCATTTTGACTTGATCCTTTTATAAGTAGCTCGCATGCTGAAAAAGTGTGAGCACCCCTGCCCTAGAGCTTAGAGAACACCTTAGAGCTCACCTTAGAGCTTAGAGCTCACCTTAGACCTGAGAGATCACCTTAGAGATCACCTGAGAGATCACCTGAGAGATCACCTTAGAGATCACCTTAGAGCTCAGTTAAACAGTGTAAACACACTTTAGATAAGTTTGTGTAAGCTCTCAGTCGTGCAGGGTTTAGTCAAAGCAAAGTCAGAGCCAGAGGTTCATTCACTGAACAAGTTAGTTTGGATTAACCTGCTCAGAACAGATCATGTGAGAAACCTTACTTTGCTTCACATTTGAGTTCTAAGAATGTAAGTAAGTTTGTCTCTCTCCTCTCTCTCCCTCCCTCCCTCCCCCTCCCCCTCCCTCACCCCCTCCCTCACCCTCGCCCCCCTCCCTCTCTCTCTCCACAGTTCCGTGTGGTGACCGCCCCCTTCCACCATGTGGGCTTTGCTGACTTCTGGTTGGCCGACCAGCTGAACTCTCTGGGGGTAGTGCTCA
>OZ035836.1:40661778-40719333 GCA_964034765.1 Knipowitschia caucasica
TTGTGTGACTGTTGTGTGACTGTTGTGTGATGGTTGTGTGACTGTTGTGTGACGGTTGTGTGATGGTTATGTGACTGTTGTGTGACTGTTGTGTTGTGTGTTTCAGGCGTATTACTACAGTGCCATCGTGGAGGACGTGCTGCTGCGGTTCTCCTGGACTCTGACTCTGACTCTGAGCACCTTCACCTCCATCCCCGCCATCAAAGACATCCTGACCACAGTCCTGGCCCCTATGGAGGTCTTCAGGTAGACCAGACCCAGACTCTGACCACAGTCCTGGCCCCTATGGAGGTCTTCAGGTAGACCAGACCCAGACTCTGACCACAGTCCTGGCCCCATGGAGGTCTTCAGGTAGACCAGACCCAGACTCTGACCACAGTCCTGGCCCCTATGGAGGTCTTCAGGTAGACCAGACCCAGACTCTGACCACAGTCCTGGCCCCTATGGAGGTCTTCAGGTAGACCAGACCCAGACTCTGACCACAGTCCTGGCCCCTATGGAGGTCTTCAGGTAGACCACACCCAGACTCTGACCACAGTCCTGGCCCCTATGGAGGTCTTCAGGTAGACCACACCCAGACTCTGACCACAGTCCTGGCCCCTATGGAGGTCTTCAGGTAGACCACACCCAGACTCTGACCACAGTCCTGGCCCCTATGGAGGTCTTCAGGTAGACCACACCCAGACTCTGACCACAGTCCTGGCCCCTATGGAGGTCTTCAGGTAGACCAGACCCAGACTCTGACCACAGTCCTGGCCCCTATGGAGGTCTTCAGGTAGACCAGACCCAGACTCTGACCACAGTCCTGGCCCCTATGGAGGTCTTCAGGTAGACCACACCCAGACTCTGACCACAGTCCTGGCCCCTATGGAGGTCTTCAGGTAGACCACACCCAGACTCTGACCACAGTCCTGGCCCCTATGGAGGTCTTCAGGTAGACCACACCCAGGACTTCAGGTAGCCCAGACCACAGTCCTGGCCCCTATGGAGGTCTTCAGGTAGACCAGACCCAGACTCTGACCACAGTCCTGGCCCCTATGGAGGTCTTCAGGTAGACCAGACCCAGACTCTGACCACAGTCCTGGCCCCTATGGAGGTCTTCAGGTAGACCACACCCAGACTCTGACCACAGTCCTGGCCCCTATGGAGGTCTTCAGGTAGACCACACCCAGACTCTGACCACAGTCCTGGCCCCTATGGAGGTCTTCAGGTAGACCACACCCAGACTCTGACCACAGTCCTGGCCCCTATGGAGGTCTTCAGGTAGACCACACCCAGACTCTGACCACAGTCCTGGCCCCTATGGAGGTCTTCAGGTAGACCACACCCAGACTCTGACCACAGTCCTGGCCCCTATGGAGGTCTTCAGGTAGACCACACCCAGACTCTGACCACAGTCCTGGCCCCTATGGAGGTCTTCAGGTAGACCACACCCAGACTCTGACCACAGTCCTGGCCCCTATGGAGGTCTTCAGGTAGACCACACCCAGACTCTGACCACAGTCCTGGCCCCTATGGAGGTCTTCAGGTAGACCACACCCAGACTCTGACCACAGTCCTGGCCCCTATGGAGGTCTTCAGGTAGACCACACCCAGACTCTGACCACAGTCCTGGCCCCTATGGAGGTCTTCAGGTAGACCCACACCCAGACTCTGACCACAGTCCTGGCCCCTATGGAGGTCTTCAGGTAGACCAGACCCAGACTCTGACCACAGTCCTGGCCCTATGGAGGTCTCAGGTAGACCAGACCCAGACTCTGACCACAGTCCTGGCCCCTATGGAGGTCTTCAGGTAGACCAGACCCAGACTCTGACCACAGTCCTGGCCCCTATGGAGGTCTTCAGGTAGACCACACCCATGGAGGTCTTCAGGTAGACCACCTGACCACAGTCCTGGCCCCTATGGAGGTCTTCAGGTAGACCAGACCCAGACTCTGACCACAGTCCTGGCCCCTATGGAGGTCTTCAGGTAGACCAGACCCAGACTCTGACCACAGTCCTGGCCCCTATGGAGGTCTTCAGGTAGACCAGACCCAGACTCTGACCACAGTCCTGGCCCCTATGGAGGTCTTCAGGTAGACCACACCCAGACTCTGACCACAGTCCTGGCCCCTATGGAGGTCTTCAGGTAGACCACACCCAGACTCTGACCACAGTCCTGGCCCCTATGGAGGTCTTCAGGTAGACCACACCCAGACTCTGACCACAGTCCTGGCCCCTATGGAGGTCTTCAGGTAGACCAGACCCAGACTCTGACCACAGTCCTGGCCCCTATGGAGGTCTTCAGGTAGACCAGACCCAGACTCTGACCACAGTCCTGGCCCCTATGGAGGTCTTCAGGTAGACCACACCCAGACTCTGACCACAGTCCTGGCCCCTATGGAGGTCTTCAGGTAGACCAGACCCAGACTCTGACCACAGTCCTGGCCCCTATGGAGGTCTTCAGGTAGACCACACCCAGACTCTGACCACAGTCCTGGCCCCTATGGAGGTCTTCAGGTAGACCAGACCCAGACTCTGACCACAGTCCTGGCCCCTATGGAGGTCTTCAGGTAGACCAGACCCAGACTCTGACCACAGTCCTGGCCCCTATGGAGGTCTTCAGGTAGACCAGACCCAGACTCTGACCACAGTCCTGGCCCCTATGGAGGTCTTCAGGTAGACCAGACCCAGACTCTGACCACAGTCCTGGCCCCTATGGAGGTCTTCAGGTAGACCAGACCCAGACTCTGACCACAGTCCTGGCCCCTATGGAGGTCTTCAGGTAGACCAGACCCAGACTCTGACCACAGTCCTGGCCCCTATGGAGGTCTTCAGGTAGACCAGACCCAGACTCTGACCACAGTCCTGGCCCCTATGGAGGTCTTCAGGTAGACCAGACCCAGACTCTGACCACAGTCCTGGCCCTATGGAGGTCTTCAGGTAGACCAGACCCAGACTCTGACCACAGTCCTGGCCCCTATGGAGGTCTTCAGGTAGACCAGACCCAGACTCTGACCACAGTCCTGGCCCCTATGGAGGTCTTCAGGTAGACCAGACCCAGACTCTGACCACAGTCCTGGCCCCTATGGAGGTCTTCAGGTAGACCACACCCAGACTCTGACCACAGTCCTGGCCCCTATGGAGGTCTTCAGGTAGACCACACCCAGACTCTGACCACAGTCCTGGCCCCTATGGAGGTCTTCAGGTAGACCACACCCAGACTCTGACCACAGTCCTGGCCCCTATGGAGGGACCCAGACCCATGACAGGTGTTCTATAATGTGGACTGGGCACTAACAGGACCAGACTGGTTCGGGTTGGGCCTAATTTGTGGGCCTCTGGTTTTATCTTTCCTTCTGTCTCTGTCTCTCTCTCTCTCTCTCTGTCTCTCTCTCTGTCTCTCTCTCTCTGTCTCTTTCTCTCTCTGTCTCTCTCTCTGTCTCTCTCTGTCTCTCTCTCTCTCTCTGTCTCTCTCTCTGTCTCTCTGTCTCTCTCTCTCTCTGTCTCTCTCTCTGTCTCTCTGTCTCTCTCTCTCTCTCTCTCTCTCTCTCTGTCTCTGTCTCTGTCTCTCTCTGTCTCTCTCTCTGTCTCTCTCTCTGTCTCTGTCTCTCTCTCTGTCTCTCTCTGTCTCTGTCTCTCTCTCTGTCTCTCTCTCTGTCTCTCTCTCTGTCTCTCTCTCTCTCTCTGTCTCTCTCTCTCTCTCTCTCTCTCTCTCTCTCTCTCTGTCTCTCTCTCTGTCTCTCTCTGTCTCTGTCTCTCTCTCTCTCTCTGTCTCTCTCTCTGTCTCTCTCTCTGTCTCTGTCTCTCTCTCTGTCTCTCTCTCTCTCTCTGGTCTCTCTCTCTGTCTCTGTCTCTCTCTCTGTCTCTCTCTCTGTCTCTCTCTCTGTCTCTCTCTCTGTCTCTCTCTCTGTCTCTCTCTCTCTCTCTCTCTCTCTGTCTCTCTCTCTGTCTCTCTCTCTGTCTCTCTCTCTGTCTCTCTCTGTCTCTCTCTCTGTCTCTCTCTCTCTGTCTCTCTCTCTGTCTCTCTCTCTCTCTCTCTCTCTGTCTCTCTCTCTGTCTCTCTCTCTGTCTCTCTCTCTCTCTCTCTCTGTCTCTCTCTCTGTCTCTCTCTGTCTCTGTCTCTCTCTGTCTCTCTCTCTGTCTCTCTCTCTGTCTCTCTCTCTGTCTCTGTCTCTCTCTGTCTCTCTCTCTGTCTCTCTCTCTGTCTCTCTCTCTCTCTGTCTCTCTCTCTGTCTCTCTCTCTCTCTGTCTCTCTCTCTGTCTCTCTCTCTCTCTCTGTCTCTGTCTCTCTCTGTCTCTCTCTCTGTCTCTCTCTCTGTCTCTCTCTGTCTCTGTCTCTCTCTCACACCTGATCCTGTGTGAAGCTAAGGCCCTGTTTACACGGAGACGCTGCACAGACGTTTCCAAGCTACTAACAGAAAAGACCAGGCTCCTAATGCTAATTTCACAGCGTTCATACAAGGATGAAGAACGTTGTAGTTCTAGCGCCCGGCCAGTAGGGGGCAGAGGAACTGTAGCGTTTTACTGCTGCAGCGTCTCCGTATAAACAGGACCTAACACTGTAGCAACAAATTACCATATAAGTACATTTTCTCCAGCTAGCTTCTGTTCAATCCAGCTTCTTCCACATTAGGCTACCTTTAGTGTGATGTCACAGTCTACTGCTCATATATGCTCTGACCATAACCAGGACCAGGACGTGGACCATGTGTGTAATGTCCTGGTCCTTGTGCTTCAGGCGTTTTGTGTGGAACTTCTTCCGTCTGGAGAACGAGCATCTGAACAACTGTGGAGAGTTCAGGGCGGTGCGTGACATCAGCGTGGCGCCTCTGAACGCCGACGACCAGACGCTGCTGGAGCAGATGATGGACCAGGAGGACGGAGTGAGGAACCGCCAGGGCAAGAAGAGCTGGAAGAGGAGCTACAGCATGAGCCTGCGCCGGCCCCGCCTGGCCTCCCAGTACGGCTCACACTTAAGGAGCATTAGCATGTTAGCATTAGCATGTCTACACACGCTAATGCTAACAGACAGTATACACATGCTAATGCTAACAGACAGTATACAGATGGACAATGCTAACTCTGACTCTCTCTCTCTCTCTCTCGCTGTCTCTGTGACTCTCTGTGACTCTCTCTCTCTCTGACTCTCTCTCGCTCTCTCTGACTCTCTCTCTCTCTCTCTGTGACTCTCTCTCTGACTCTCTCTCTGTCTCTCTCTCTCTCTGACTTTCTGACTCTGTCTCTCTCTGACTCTCTCTCTCTGTGACTCTCTCTCTGTGTCTCTCTCTGACTCTCTCTCTCTGTCTCTCTCTGACTCTCTCTCTCTGTGACTCTCTCTGACTCTCTCTCTCTGTGACTCTCTCTGTGATTCTCTCTCTCTCTGTCTCTCTCTGACTCTCTCTCTCTGTGACTCTCTCCCTGTGTCTCTCTCGTGCAGGTCTAAGACTCGTGACACCAAAGTCCTGATTGACGACACAGACGATGACTCCTGACATCAGGCCACGCCCCTCGCCTGGGTCCAGAACCTCTTCAAAGGAGGTGCTGCGTCCACGTCGTCCTAACGGCGTCTCCTCAGGCGAGCTGGGCGTCTCCTCAGCCTCCTCTACCATTCTGCAACATCTGGTCCAGAGTCCAAGACCAGAGACCGAGACCAGAGACCAGAGACCGAGACCAGAGACCAGAGTCCTCCTGAAGCTCCACTGAAGGCCGAGACCAGGAGCAGGACTCTCCGCAGAGGACCGAGGCTTTTGTTTTGTTTTTAAACTCTGTGCCACTTGTACAATAGAAGAAACTGGACTCAAACCAGGAGAACGTGGCCCCACATGGTCACGGCAACAACTGGTATCAAAACCATCACTGCTATAGGTCACAGCTCACCACACCATCAACAACTATTCAGTTTATACACATGATATACCAGAGAGAGACCAGTGAGAGAGACCAGAGAGAGAGACCAGAGAGAGAGACCAGTGAGAGAGACCAGAGAGAGAGACCAGAGAGAGACCAGATAGAGAGACCAGAGAGAGACCAGAGAGAGAGACCAGAGAGAGACCAGAGAGAGAGACCAGAGAGAGAGACCAGTGAGAGAGACCAGAGAGAGAGACCAGAGAGAGAGACCAGAGAGAGAGACCAGAGAGAGAGACCAGAGAGAGAGACCAGAGAGGGAGACCAGAGAGAGACCAGAGAGAGACCAGAGAGAGACCAGAGAGAGAGACCAGAGAGAGAGACCAGAGAGGGAGACCAGAGAGAGACCAGAGAGAGAGACCAGAGAGAGAGACCAGAGAGAGAGACCAGAGAGAGAAACCAGAGCGAGAAACCAGAGAGAGAAACCAGAGAGAGAGACCAGAGAGAGAGACCAGAGAGAGAAACCAGAGAGAGAAACCAGAGAGAGAGACCAGAGAGAGAGACCAGAGAGAGAGACCAGAGAGAGACCAGAGAGAGAGACCAGAGAGAGAGACCAGAGAGAGAGACCAGAGAGAGAGACCAGAGAGAGAGACCAGAGAGGGACCAGAGAGAGAGACCAGAGAGAGAGACCAGAGAGAGAGACCAGAGAGGGAGACCAGAGAGAGACCAGAGAGAGACCAGAGAGAGACCAGAGAGAGAGACCAGAGAGAGAGACCAGAGAGAGAGACCAGAGAGGGAGACCAGAGAGAGACCAGAGAGAGAGACCAGAGAGAGAGACCAGAGAGAGAGACCAGAGAGAGAAACCAGAGAGAGAGACCAGAGAGAGAGACCAGAGAGGGAGACCAGAGAGGGAGACCAGAGAGAGACCAGAGAGAGAGACCAGAGAGAGAGACCAGAGAGAGAGACCAGAGGGAGAGACCAGAGGGAGAGACCAGAGGGAGAGACCAGAGAGAGAGACCAGAGAGAGAGACCAGAGAGAGAGACCAGAGAGGGAGACCAGAGAGGGAGACCAGAGAGGGAGACCAGAGAGGGAGACCAGAGAGGGAGACCAGAGAGAGACCAGAGAGAGAGACCAGAGAGAGAGACCAGAGAGGGAGACCAGAGAGGGAGACCAGAGAGGGAGACCAGAGAGAGAGACCAGAGAGAGAGACCAGAGAGAGAGACCAGAGAGAGAGACCAGAGAGAGAGACCAGAGAGAGAGACCAGAGAGAGAGACCAGAGAGAGAGACCAGAGAGAGAGACCAGAGAGGGAGACCAGAGAGAGAGACCAGAGAGAGAGACCAGAGAGAGAGACCAGAGAGAGAGACCAGAGAGAGAGACCAGAGAGAGAGACCAGAGAGAGAGACCAGAGAGAGAGACCAGAGAGGGAGACCAGAGAGGGAGACCAGAGAGGGAGACCAGAGAGGGAGACCAGAGGGAGAGACCAGAGGGAGAGACCAGAGGGAGAGACCAGAGAGAGAGACCAGAGAGAGAGACCATAATTGTTGCCAGAATCACAACTCGACATATAAAATCCAATAATACTGACACGGATGACTTCAACTAGCTCGAGCTAACACACACACACAGACACACACACACTTACACACACACACACACTTATAGACACACACACGCACTTATACACACACACACGCACTTATACACACACACACGCACTTATACACACACACACGCACGTACACACACACACACACACACTTACACGCACACACACACACACACACACTTACACGCACACACACACGTTTAGGGTTTTGTCGCAGTGTGTGTGTTTGCCTGTGACCTTCCTGGGCCACCGTAGACATAAGCTCATCGAGAGGCCTTTTATAATCGGCACTTTTGAACTTCCGGATCCGCTCTGGGAACGCTGAAGCCGCCGCCCGCACCTTACCTTTTCTTTCTGTTTCCCGCGACGACAAAGGGGAAGCCCGGAGAACCACTGTTGTCATCCCTGAGACGGGAGCGGATTCGGAGCTTGTAAATATCTGGACCAAACTTAGACTTAAACACTCTTTCATCCCAAATATTCAAAGTGAAAGTGAAAGTGCTCATTCCCGACGCGGAGAAGGATCCTCGTCCTGTGGCAGAAGGCGGCGGCGGCCTCTGAACGGTCGGACGCTTGAATGTACGCCACGAGAGGAAGGAAACGAACTGCTTCAGAACTGTCTTTTATTGTTTTTCTGTGGATTGTAAAAATGCTGTTCCCTGCGGCGACAGGGCGCTGCGGCGACAGGGCGCTGCGGCGACAGGGCGCTGCGGCGACAGGGCGCTGCGGCGACAGGACAGGGCGCTGCGGCGACAGGGCGCTGCGGCGACAGGGCGCTGCGGCGACAGGGCGCTGCGGCGACAGGGCGCTGCGGCGACAGGGCGCTGCTCTGGAGAACATCCTATATTTTGATAGACATTGATAATAGCCATATTTCACCATCAAAGGTCATTCCATGTTACCACTTTCTCCACAGAAGTATTTTTGTTACTTTGTACATGTGTCTGGGAGGAAGTACTTTCAATCATTCCTGGAGGTTACAGCATTTTCTATTCTAATAGTTACCATTACTGTCAGTTTGGAGATTTATTTTTTCAATACAAGCCTTAACTAGATTTCATGTCTTACCATTTTTGAAAAAATGTCTTAAAGTCAATTTTTAATGTTGATCATTTAGTTGTTACTTTTACAGAGCCTGTACCTGTCGTGTTATCCAGAGAAACAGCTTACGTGTTGTTGCTAATGTGGCTAAGTCGGGCTAACCATGGCGAAGTCTTTCACCTGTGGCTAATTATTGTTACTCTACTATAGCTAACTCTTGCTACAGTGGCTAACTCTAGCTAACTCTTGCTGATGTGGAGAACTTCGGCTTTCTCTCACTAATATGGCCAATGTAGCTCTTGCTAATGCTGGGACCTTGAGTTAAATCATGCTATTGTGGCCTGAGTTAGCCTCATCAGCTAGATTTAGCATTGTGCTAACGATGGCTCATGCTGCGTTCCAGTAAAGTGGGAGGTTTTGAACTCGGAGCTGGTGTCTTCAAGTTCTAAGTTCATTCCAGTCAGAAGTTGGAAAAGCTGACGACCAATTAGGTCTTGAAGAAACATCGTCATCGTACTAATAAAGTGATTTGAATTATTGTTAAAAAAGCAACAAAATAAACAATACAGATTTCCTCTGCACTGCTTTAGTCACAAAAAACACATTTTTACGATTGTCCTTGAACACTCCACGACAGCCATGTTCCCACAGACCTCAGAGTCACTGAAGCGCCTGGTCCTCAGAGTCAGAACACTACATGTCTCTCTCTCCATCTCTGGTCTCTCTCTCTTTCTGGTCTCTCTCTTTCTGGTCTCTCTCTGGTCTCTCTCTGGTCTCTCTCTGGTCTCTCTCTATCTCTGGTCTCTCTCTCTTTCTGGTCTCTCTCTGGTCTCTCTCTCTTTCTGGTCTCTCTCTGGTCTCTCTCTCTTTCTGGTCTCTCTCTGGTCTCTCTCTCTCTCTGGTCTCTCTCTCTTTCTGGTCTCTCTCTGGTCTCTCTCTTTCTGGTCTCTCTCTGGTCTCTCTCTTTCTGGTCTCTCTCTGGTCTCCCTCTATCTCTGGTCTCTCTCTATCTCTGGTCTCTCTCTCTTTCTGGTCTCTCTCTCTTTCTGGTCTCTCTCTGGTCTCTCTCTCTCGTCTCTCTCTATCTCTGGTCTCTCTCTCTTTCTGGTCTCTCTCTCTTTCTGGTCTCTCTCTGGTCTCTCTCTCTCGTCTCTCTCTCTCTCTGGTCTCCCTCTCTGGTCTCTCTCTCTTTCTGGTCTATCTCTGGTCTCTCTCTCTCTCTGGTCTCTCTCTCTGGTCTCTCTCTCTGGTCTCTCTCTCCATCTCTGGTCTCTCTCTCTGGTCTCTCCCACCATTCACACACACACCAGACTCATTCTAATGTGGGTGAAGTGTCTTGCCTAAAGACACAACCTCAGTTTGGCACTTTACAGCCGCAGCCGCCCCACTGCAGCTGCTGTTCCCAGAGGTCTCCCATCACAGAACTCCATCCATCCATCCATTTTCTTCCCCTTAATCCATTTCTGGGTCGGGGGGGTGGCAGTCAGAGCTGCACCCAGTCACAGAGCACCAGCCCCTCACTGATCCTCCTGCAGGTGGTGAGTCCACAGGAGCTGAGATCTTTCAGTGGGAGCTTCAGGCAAAGTGGGGTTAAGTGTCTTGCCCAAGGACACAATGACAGCAGTCATCAGTGGGAGTCGTGAAGTAGGTCTTACGGTGGGCTCGAACCCACGACCTTCAGGCCCAAAGGCCAATGCTCTACCAACTGAGCCACCCAGAACCAGTAAATACAGTAGTATCACAGGTACAGACAGTAGTATCACAGGTACAGACAGTAGTATCACAGGTACAGACAGTAGTATCACAGGTAAAGACAGTAGTATCACAGGTAAATACAGTAGTATCACAGGTACAGACAGTAGTATCACAGGTAAATACAGTAGTATCACAGGTAAATACAGTAGTATCACAGGTACAGACAGTAGTATCACAGGTACAGACAGTAGTATCACAAGTAAAGACAGTAGTATCACAGGTAAATACAGTAGTATCACAGGTACAGACAGTAGTATCACAGGTACAGACAGTAGTATCACAAGTAAAGACAGTAGTATCACAGGTAAATACAGTAGTATCACAGGTACAGACAGTAGTATCACAGGTACAGACAGTAGTATCACAAGTAAAGACAGTAGTATCACAGGTACAGACAATAGTATCACAAGTAAAGACAGTAGTATCACAGGTACAGACAGTATCACAAGTAAAGACAGTAGTATCACAGGTAAATACAGTAGTATCACAGGTAAAGACAGTAGTATCACAGGTACAGACAGTAGTATCACAAGTACAGACAGTAGTATCACAAGTAAAGACAGTAGTATCACAGGTAAATACAGTAGTATCACAGGTACAGACAGTAGTATCACAGGTACAGACAGTAGTATCACAAGTAAAGACAGTAGTATCACAGGTAAATACAGTAGTATCACAGGTACAGACAGTAGTATCACAGGTACAGACAATAGTATCACAAGTAAAGACAGTAGTATCACAGGTACAGACAGTAGTATCACAAGTAAAGACAGTAGTATCACAGGTAAATACAGTAGTATCACAGGTAAAGACAGTAGTATCACAGGTACAGACAGTAGTATCACAAGTAAAGACAGTAGTATCACAGGTAAATACAGTAGTATCACAGGTACAGACAGTAGTATCACAGGTACAGACAGTAGTATCACAAGTAAAGACAGTAGTATCACAGGTACAGACAATAGTATCACAAGTAAAGACAGTAGTATCACAGGTACAGACAGTAGTATCACAAGTAAAGACAGTAGTATCACAGGTAAATACAGTAGTATCACAGGTAAAGACAGTAGTATCACAGGTACAGACAGTAGTATCACAAGTAAAGACAGTAGTATCACAGGTAAATACAGTAGTATCACAAGTAAAGACAGTAGTATCACAGGTACAGACAGTATCACAAGTAAAGACAGTAGTATCACAGGTACAGACAGTAGTATCACAAGTAAAGACAGTAGTATCACAGGTACAGACAATAGTATCACAACTAAAGACAGTAGTATCACAGGTACAGACAGTAGTATCACAAGTAAAGACAGTATCACAGGTACAGACAATAGTAGTCAGAACAAATGCCCATATAAGGAAACTGGCTCCAGCTTATGTTCAAATCAGTATCAAGGCTGGGACTGTGATGTCACACTGTGGTGATGTCACACTGTGGTGATGTCACACTGTGGTGATGTCACACTCTCTGAAACACCTTCACATTTCTGACATTTCTGTGTTTCTCTTCATCATATTCAACTCCTCCTCCTGCTCTTCCTCCTCCTGCTCTTCCTCCTCCTGCTCTTCCTCCTCCTGCTCTTCCTCCTCCTGCTCTTCCTCCTCCTGCTCTTTCTCTTCCTGCTCTTTCTCTTCCTGCTCTTCCTCCTCCTGCTCTTCCTCCTCCTGCTTTTTCTCCTCCTGCTCTTCCTCCTCCTGCTCTTCATCCTCCTGCTCTTCCTCCTCCTGCTCTTCCTCTTGAAAGTTAAAGCACACAGAGTTTAAAGGACGCGCTGTTGTTCCCCTGTGGTCTGTCTCCTGGACTGTGGTGTCAGGCTGCAGTACCGTGCTCCACCACCAGCTGCAGTACCGTGCTCCACCACCAGCTGCAGTACCGTGCTCCACCACCAGCTGCAGTACCGTGCTCCACCACCAGCTGCAGTACCGTGCTCCACCACCAGCTGCAGTACCGTGCTCCACCACCAGCTGCAGTACCATGCTCCACCACCAGCTGCAGTACCATGCTCCACCACCAGCTGCAGTACCGTGCTCCACCACCAGCTGCAGTACCGTGCTCCACCACCAGCTGCAGTACCGTGCTCCACCACCAGCTGCAGTACCAGTGCTCCACCACCAGCTGCAGTACCATGCTCCACCACCAGCTGCAGTACCGTGCTCCACCACCAGCTGCAGTACCATGCTCCACCACCAGCTGCAGTACCGTGCTCCACCACCAGCTGCAGTACCGTGCTCCACCACCAGCTGCAGTACCGTGCTCCACCACCAGCTGCAGTACCGTGCTCCACCACCAGCTGCAGTACCGTGCTCCACCACCAGCTGCAGTACCGTGCTCCACCACCAGCTGCAGTACCGTGCTCCACCACCAGCTGCAGTACCGTGCTCCACCACCAGCTGCAGTACCGTGCTCCACCACCAGCTGCAGTACCGTGCTCCACCACCAGCTGCAGTACCGTGCTCCACCACCAGCTGCAGTACCGTGCTCCACCACCAGCTGCAGTACCGTGCTCCACCACCAGCTGCAGTACCGTGCGCCACCACCAGCTGCAGTACCGTGCTCCACCACCAGCTGCAGTACCGTGCGCCACCACCAGCTGCAGTACCGTGCTCCACCACCAGCTGTAGTACCGTGCTCCACCACCAGCTGCAGTACCGTGCTCCACCAGCTGCAGTACCATGCTCCACCACCAGCTGCAGTACCATGCTCCACCACCAGCTGCAGTACCATGCTCCACCACCAGCTGCAGTACCGTGCTCCACCACCAGCTGCAGTACCGTGCTCCACCACCAGCTGCAGTACCGCGCTCCACCAGCTGCAGTAACATGCTCCACCACCAGCTGCAGTACCATGCTCCACCACCAGCTGCAGTACCGTGCTCCACCACCAGCTGCAGTACCATGCTCCACCACCAGCTGCAGTACCATGCTCCACCACCAGCTGCAGTACCGTGCTCCACCACCAGCTGCAGTACCGTGCTCCACCACCAGCTGCAGTACCATGCTCCACCATCAGCTGCAGTACCGTGCTCCACCAGCTGCAGTACCGTGCTCCACCACCAGCTGCAGTACCATGCTCCACCACCAGCTGCAGTACCATGCTCCACCACCAGCTGCAGTACCGTGCTCCACCACCAGCTGCAGTACCATGCTCCACCAGCTGCAGTACCGTGCTCCACCACCAGATGGAGATTGGCTTCAGCAGCAACACCAGATAATATAATGCATCCGTAGTGGTTAGCTATGCTGCTAAGTGAACAGCAAAAACTCTTAAAACAAAGAGGACAGAAAATGGGTTTTTAAATGTTTAGCTTTAGCATTAGGATTAGCATTAGCTTTAGCTTTAGCCTGGACCCGGAACTGCGTTGTCACTCCCGTATTCGTCCCGGAAACCGGATTCGTCCGGAAGTTCAGTTTGATCCAATGATCATACGCAGCAGTAGATTACGTCACGGAATCTGGACGGAAGCGGAAGTAAATATAACAAACTATCTATTCATGCCTAAACTTAACCATCTTACTCAGACCACCTTAACCCTAACCTTAACCATCTTACTCAGACCACCTTAACCCTAACCTTAACCATCTTACTCAGACCACCTTAACCCTCAGACCACCTTAACCCTAACCTTAAAGGCACACCGTGTAACTCTTGGCCACTAGGGGCGCTAGACCTGCAACTTTCACGTTTAGCGCCCCTAGTGGCCACAAGCAACTCAGCACTGTCGCAAAAGTCAAACAGTGGGCCGGTGTCTTTTGAGTGTGTATTCAGACAGCATGCACTGGTGTGTGTGTTCAAACTGTAGAGACATGCCTACAGATATTGAGAGACTCTGCTGTGGTCAGCCTCCAGACCGCTGCATTAGTAATCTACCACACATGGACTTCTATATCCTGGATGAGGGAGTTCTGCGTCTAGCTCGTGCTGCGTGGAATGACATCTTTGCGGTCGATGACATCCAGGAACCAGGTGAAGAGCAGCGCTCATACAGACATGCAGCTTACAGCACAATCCCTTTCGCGTTTCCTCTTTTTAGCCTCCTCCGAAGGTTTAAAATTTTTCCTTGCCTCAGCCATGACCAGGAGTCGAGCAGGTGAAAAATGAGTAGCAAAAGCCTTAGCTCCATGAGTATATCAGCGCCTGTAGCCGTAAAGCAAGTCTTTCTTCCAAGTCACGTGACCTGGTGGCAGACGGTCCGTCTGCTCGAAACTTACATGGGCGGTATTTCAAGAGGGCAGCCCCGCTCGGAGCATTGCAAGTGTCAAGCGCTGTATATTGGCCCAAGTATTCATATAAAATAACTCATATGTGTCAACTCTTTAGGTCACAAAGTCCGCGGTGTGCCTTTAACCATCTTACTCAGACCACCTTAACCCTAACCTTAACCATCTTACTCAGACCACCTTAACCCTAACCTTAACCATCTTACTCAGACCACCTTAACCCTAACCTTAACCATCTTACTCAGACCCACCTTAACCCTAACCTTAACCATCTTACTCAGACCACCTTAACCCTAACCTTAACCATCTTACTCAGACCACCTTAACCCTAACCTTAACCATCTTACTCAGACCACCTTAACCCTAACCTTAACCATCTTACTCAGACCACCTTAACCCTAACCTTAACCATCTTACTCAGACCACCTTAACCCTAACCTTAACCATCTTACTCAGACCACCTTAACCCTAACCTTAACCATCTTACTCAGACCACCTTAACCCTAACCTTAACCATCTTACTCAGACCACCTTAACCCTAACCTTAACCAAAACTTAACCAGTCTCCACTTAAGGACATATTAAACTTTTTGACATGTGCAAACTGAACTTCTGGACGAATCCGGGAGTGACACCGTCGTTCTGTCCATGTGTCTGCACCAGGAGCCCCACACTGGGATCAACATGTAAACGTCATGCTAACAGTATGTAGCCTGTGATGATGGTCCTGACAGCTCACTTCCGGGTGTGATGTCACACAGTGTGATGTCACACAGCGTTCTGTTGATGCTACAGCGGAGCCGGATTTTCTCCAAATCTGTGACTTTTCAGTAAAATCTTTATCACTTGTTTCTGTCGTTTCTTTGCATTCACAAACCACACCATCTACGAACACATGTGACGTCACAATCACAGGTTTATTTTTTGTCCTGTATTTATAATATTTATTTTTTTAATCTTAAAAACCTTTACTATGACTTCCGGTGACGTCATGATAAGTGGTGGTGGTAGTTTCCCATAGATCTTTGAGAGTTTCCCATAGATCTTTGAGAGTTTCATAGATCTTTGAGAGTTTCTCATAGATCTTTGAGAGTTTCTCATAGATCTTTGAGAGTTTCCCATAGATCTTTGAGAGTTTCTCATAGATCTTTGAGAGTTTCCCATAGATCTTTGAGAGTTTCCCATAGATCTTTGAGAGTTTCATAGATCTTTGAGAGTTTCCCATAGATCTTTGAGAGTTTCCCATAGATCTTTGAGAGTTTCATAGATCTTTGAGAGTTTCCCATAGATCTTTGAGAGTTTCCCATAGATCTTTGAGAGTTCTCATAGATCTTTGAGAGTTTCATAGATCTTTGAGAGTTTCTCATAGATCTTTGAGAGTTTCTCATAGATCTTTGAGAGTTTCATAGATCTTTGAGAGTTTCTCATAGATCTTTGAGAGTTTCATAGATCTTTGAGAGTTTCTCATAGATCTTTGAGAGTTTCTCATAGATCTTTGAGAGTTTCTCATAGATCTTTGAGAGTTTCATAGATCTTTGAGAGTTTCCCATAGATCTTTGAGAGTTTCTCATAGATCTTTGAGAGTTTCCCATAGATCTTTGAGAGTTTCTCATAGATCTTTGAGAGTTTCCCATAGATCTTTGAGAGTTTCCCATAGATCTTTGAGAGTTTCATAGATCTTTGAGAGTTTCCATAGATCTTTGAGAGTTCTCATAGATCTTTGAGAGTTTCCCATAGATCTTTGAGAGTTTCCCATAGATCTTTGAGAGTTTCCCATAGATCTTTGAGAGTTTCCCATAGATCTTTGAGAGTTTCCCATAGATCTTTGAGAGTTTCCCATAGATCTTTGAGAGTTTCCCATAGATCTTTGAGAGTTTCCCATAGATCTTTGAGAGTTTTCATAGATCTTTGAGAGTTTCTCATAGATCTTTGAGAGTTTCTCATAGATCTTTGAGAGTTTCTCATAGATCTTTGAGAGTTTCATAGATCTTTGAGAGTTTCATAGATCTTTGAGAGTTTCCCATAGATCTTTGAGAGTTTCATAGATCTTTGAGAGTTTCCCATAGATCTTTGAGAGTTTCATAGATCTTTGAGAGTTTCATAGATCTTTGAGAGTTTCCCATAGATCTTTGAGAGTTTCTCATAGATCTTTGAGAGTTTCATAGATCTTTGAGAGTTTCCCATAGATCTTTGAGAGTTTCCCATAGATCTTTGAGAGTTTCCCATAGATCTTTGAGAGTTTCCCATAGATCTTTGAGAGTTTCCCATAGATCTTTGAGAGTTTCCCATAGATCTTTGAGAGTTTCATAGATCTTTGAGAGTTTCCCATAGATCTTTGAGAGTTTCCCATAGATCTTTGAGAGTTTCCCATAGATCTTTGAGAGTTTCTCATAGATCTTTGAGAGTTTCTCATAGATCTTTGAGAGTTTCCCATAGATCTTTGAGAGTTTCCCATAGATCTTTGAGAGTTTCCCATAGATCTTTGAGAGTTTCCCATAGATCTTTGAGAGTTTCCCATAGATCTTTGAGAGTTTCCCAGAGATCTTTGCGAGTTCCAGGCGAGTTCCGCTAATCTTTCAGCCCGGCACAAAGCGCCACTGCACTGTAAAAAATACAACTCAAAATTGTTCACCTTACTAAGATTTTTGCATTCACTGACAATAAAATTGCCAGTTGGAACTCTGTTGTGAGCCACTTGAACTCACTTTCAGAAGTTTCTCATGAAAGTTCATCTTATTTGATATATTAAGTTGATTTTACTTTGAAGTTGTAGTGAACTCCTGAAAGTGAGTTCCAGAGGCTCACAACAGACAGTTCCAGAGGCTCACAACAGACGGTTCCAGAGACTCACAACAGACAGTTCCAGAGGCTCACAACAGACAGTTCCAGAGGCTCACAACAGACGGTTCCAGAGACTCACAACAGACAGTTCCAGAGGCTCACAACAGACAGTTCCAGAGGCTCACAACAGACGGTTCCAGAGGCTCACAACAGACAGTTCCAGAGGCTCACAACAGACGGTTTTATTGTCAGTGAATGCAAAAATCTGGTGAACAATTTTGAGTTGTCATTTTTACAGTTCACCGAGCTAGAATGAGGTCAACTTATCTGCGTTTGCTCATTTAAATATTTGTCATGGCAACCGGCTGCATTCAACATTTTGAAAAAACTAATTTGACAAAAAAAATCATTGTATTTATTTTTACCAACCGTATTTGACAGGGCCAAGACAAAGTAGCCCTGGATATTCCCTGGGTCAGTCTTAGAAACATTAGTATGGGTTACATAGGGTCTTTCTGAAGGGAATTTGCATGTTCTCTGTGTCTGCATAGGTTTCCTCCAGGTGCTCCGGTCTCCCCTGCCCAAGTGACCTTGGTCTGTAAAATGCGCTATATAAATAAACATCATGATGGTTTAATGAGGGGGCTAATTTAAACTCAAAATAGTAAGTTTTTGTAGGGGACGGGTCAGACGGGTTTTTTGACCTCAAAAAAGTAAGTTTTTACAGACTTGAAATGTCCAGTAACTTGAATTTAAAAACTTAGTTGGCAGAACTTGGAAAACTTAGCTGACACAACTTAATAAGTGTAGTTCTTCAAACTGTGAAGACTTAAGTTAATGCCTTCAACTCAAAAATCCTTCGCAGCTGGTTGCTTTGAAACTCTGAGTTGAACTAACTTTTTCTTTTTTACAGTGTCGTTTCTTTCTATCAATCCACTCCAACATATGATTTATGTTTTATGTCGTGTCCATTCCTATTTGGAAACACATGAGAACTACTGGGTTTAAGTTTCCCACAGTATTAAACAAACTGGATAGATCATTGACTGCATCTTTAATCGATAATTATCCATACACCGGTCTAACCATTCGCTGTCTCACGATTACAAAGTTATGACCCAGAAACACAGGAAGTCCATAAAACACTGCCTTTTATGGTTTGTTCTTATCTGAAAATAACTGCTGCATGTGGCGCCCACGACTGACTCCAGATGTACATACGGTTTGTGTGTGTGTGTAGTGTAGTGTGTGTGTGTGTGTGTGTGTGTGTGTAGTGTGTGTGTGTGTGTAGTGTAGTGTGTGTGTGTAGTGTGTGTGTGTGTGTAGTGTAGTGTGTGTGTGTAGTGTAGTGTGTGTGTGTGTGTAGTGTAGTGTGTGTGTAGTGTAGTGTGTGTGTGTGTGTGTGTAGTGTGTGTGTGTGTTGTGTGTGTAGTATGTGTAATGTTGTGTGTGTAGTGTAGTATGTGTAATGTTGTGTGTGTGTAGTGTAGTATGTGTAATGTTGTGTGTGTAGTGTGTGTGTGTGTAGTGTAGTATGTGTAATGTTGTGTGTGTGTAGTGTAGTATGTGTAATGTTGTGTGTGTAGTGTGTGTGTGTGTGTAGTGTAGTATGTGTAATGTTGTGTGTGTAGTGTGTGTGTGTGTGTAGTGTAGTATGTGTAATGTTGTGTGTGTGTAGTGTAGTATGTGTAATGTTGTGTGTGTAGTGTGTGTGTGTGTGTGTAGTATGTGTAATGTTGTGTGTGTAGTGTAGTATGTGTAATGTTGTGTGTGTAGTGTAGTATGTGTAATGTAGTGTGTGTGTGTAGTATGTGTAATGTAGTGTGTGTAGTGTGTGTTGTGTGTGTGTAGTGTGTGTGTGTGTGTAGTGTAGTATGTGTAATGTAGTGTGTGTGTGTTGTGTGTGTGTGTAGTATGTGTAATGTAGTGTGTGTTGTGTGTGTGTAGTGTGTGTGTGTGTGTAGTGTAGTATGTGTAATGTTGTGTGTGTGTAGTGTGTGTGTGTTGTGTGTGTAGTGTAGTATGTGTAATGTTGTGTGTGTAGTGTGTGTTGTGTGTGTGTAGTGTGTGTGTGTGTGTAGTGTAGTATGTGTAATGTTGTGTGTGTGTAGTGTGTGTGTGTGTGTAGTGTAGTATGTGTAATGTTGTGTGTGTAGTGTGTGTGTGTTGTGTGTGTGTGTAGTGTGTTGTGTGTGTAGTGTGTGTGTGTTGTGTGTGTAGTATGTGTAATGTTGTGTGTGTAGTGTGTGTGTAGTGTGTGTTGTGTGTGTGTAGTGTGTGTGTGTGTGTGTGTGTAGTGTAGTATGTGTAATGTTGTGTGTGTAGTGTGTGTTGTGTGTGTAGTGTAGTATGTGTAATGTTGTGTGTGTAGTGTGTGTGTGTAGTGTAGTATGTGTAATGTTGTGTGTGTAGTGTGTGTGTGTGTAGTGTAGTATGTGTATGTGTGTGTGTGTGTGTGTGTGTGTGTGTAGTGTGTGTAGTATGTGTAATGTTTGTGTGTGTGTGTGTGTGTGTGTGTGTGTGTGTGTGTGTGTGTGTAGTGTAGTATGTGTAATGTTGTGTGTGTGTAGTGTGTGTGTGTGTGTGTGTAGTGTGTGTGTAGTGTAGTATGTGTAATGTTGTGTGTGTGTAGTGTGTGTGTGTTGTGTGTGTAGTATGTGTAATGTTGTGTGTGTAGTGTGTGTGTAGTATGTGTAATGTTGTGTGTGTAGTGTGTGTGTGTGTGTGTAGTATGTGTAATGTTGTGTGTGTAGTGTGAGTGTGTAGTGTAGTATGTGTAATGTTGTGTGTGTAGTGTGTGTGTGTTGTGTGTGTAGTATGTGTAATGTTGTGTGTGTGTGTAGTGTATGTGTGTATGTGTATGTGTGTGTGTGTGTGTGTGTAGTATGTGTAATGTGTTGTGTGTGTGTGTGTGTGTAGTATGTGTAATGTTGTGTGTGTGTGTAGTGTGTGTGTAGTGTGTAATGTTGTGTGTGTAGTGTGTGTGTAGTATGTGTAATGTTGTGTGTGTAGTGTGTGTGTAGTATGTGTAATGTTGTGTGTGTAGTGTGTGTGTGTAGTGTAGTATGTGTAATGTTGTGTGTGTAGTGTGTGTAATGTAGTGTGTGTGTGTTGTGTGTGTAGTGTAGTATGTGTAATGTTGTGTGTGTAGTGTGTGTAATGTAGTGTGTGTGTGTTGTGTGTGTAGTGTAGTATGTGTAATGTTGTGTGTGTGTGTAGTGTGTGTGTGTAGTGTGTGTAATGTTGTGTGTGTAGTGTGTTGTGTGTGTAGTATGTGTAATGTTGTGTTGCGTCACTGGTTACAGAACAGTAGAATGAGGAGCATAATAAAGAAGAATCTCTAATAACGTTTCAAATAAACTAATCCTAATCCAATCCAAACTGGACACACACACGGGGAAATTTAATCCAATCCAAACTGGACACACACACGGGGAAGTTTAATCCAATCCAAACTGGACACACACACGGGGAAATTTAATCCAATCCAAACTGGACACACACACGGGGAAGTTTAATCCAATCCAAACTGGACACACACACGGGGAAGTTTAATCCAATCCAAACTGGACACACACACGGGGAAGTTTAATCCAATCCAAACTGGACACACACACGGGGAAGTTTAATCCAATCCAAACTGGACACACACACGGGGAAGTTTAATCCAATCCACTTTAAAACATGTGACATATTTAGAATCAATAATAATACATCAAACTTCTATAGCGCTGTTTTGGACACTCAAAGGCGCTTTACACATGAAATAAACATTGAGAAATAAAATTAGGGAAAGGCTGAAACAGGAGAGATTTAAAGTTCTGTAGTGAGTCTTCAAATCCAACGAGGGAGGGGTCTTGAGGTCTTAGAAATATACCGATGTATAAATGTATTTTGTTCATATCTTTGGGATATTATTCTCTTGTTCTCTGCAGGAGACCAAGCTGCAAAGTTCAATGGAGGAGCCGGTGCTTTGGTCAACGGCTACAAAGGTGACGTAGGACCTGAGAATGCTAACGCTAACGCTAACACTAACCCTGACGCTAACCCTGACCCCTGATCCTTAACCCTAACCCTGACGCTAACCCTTTACCTTCTGAAATGTCGAGTTTTAAAGTTTTAAAGTCGAGTCTTGATTCCAGGCTGATTCCAGGCTGATTCCAGACTGATCCCAGGCTGATCCCAGGCTGATTCCAGACTGATTCCAGGCTGATCCCAGGCTGATTCCAGACTGATTCCAGACGGATTCCAGGCTGATCCCTGGCTGATCCCAGGCTGATTCCAGGCTGATTCCAGGCTGATTCCAGGCTGATCCCAGGCTGATCCCAGGCTGATCCCAGGCTGATTCCAGGCTGATTCCAGGCTGATCCCAGGCTGATTCCAGACTGATCCCAGGCTGATCCCAGGCTGATTCCAGACTGATTCCAGGCTGATCCCAGGCTGATTCCAGACTGATTCCAGACTGATTCCAGACTGATCCCCGGCTGATCCCAGGCTGATTCCAGGCTGATTCCAGGCTGATTCCAGGCTGATCCCAGGCTGATCCCAGGCTGATCCCAGGCTGATTCCAGGCTGATTCCAGGCTGATCCCAGGCTGATTCCAGACTGATCCCAGGCTGATCCCAGGCTGATCCCAGACTGATTCCAGACTGATCCCAGGCTGATCCCAGGCTGATTCCAGACTGATTCCAGACTGATTCCAGGCTGATTCCAGGCTGATTCCAGACTGATCCCAGGCTGATTCCAGACTGATTCCAGGCTGATTCCAGGCTGATTCCAGACTGATCCCAGGCTGATTCCAGGCTGATTCCAGGCTGATTCCAGACTGATCCCAGACTGATTCCAGGCTGATTCCAGGCTGATCCCAGGCTGATCCCAGACTGATCCCAGGCTGATCCCAGGCTGATTCCAGACTGATTCCAGACTGATCCCAGACTGATTCCAGGCTGATTCCAGACTGATCCCAGGCTGATCCCGACTGATTCCAGACTGATTCCAGACTGATTCCAGACTGATTCCAGACTGACTTTATACTGTATGTAGTGACTATTTGTCAAAAAATAGACTATCAAACCAAATGTAACCAAACTTAAGAACAAACTCAAATAATCACTAGAATGCACCATGGGTAAGTGGTTTACACAGTACAAAAAATAAACAATTGTCCATTCCAAAAAATGTAAAGTTCAAAACGGGTTTATTCATCAAGTTGCAGCAAACAACACAAAAATGCTGCATCTCCCAGAACTGGTAAAAACCCATAGGCCCACCCAGGTGCATGAAGGCCCGCCCTGTACTGCCCCCTTATATCCCCTAGGTGCCACTAAACCAAAAAACTAAACCGAACTGAAGTAAACCCAAAATAATCTACAAAAATATCTAAATTACCAAAAAACTAAAATACTAACCTCAGCAAAAAATTACTAAATATTGAAAAATATACAAAACCCCAAATAATTAAATCAATCAAGCAAATAGCTCCTACACTCCAGCCCCTAATTGTGCATAAAATCACAATTACTAACTGCACTAAGGAGCTATTCTGACCATGTCAGTGTTATCTATGTGTAAGTGTATTAGCCTTAAGTGAGCTTTCCTTCTTAAACCTGAAATAAACAAAGATAGAGCAAGATGAAGAGAAAGATCGAAACTTTGGTCAAGAGTCCGAAGCCGCTTCCAACAGCAGGCAGAGCTGGGTCACTGGTCTTTCCAACACACTGGTTTTGGTCTGGAGCTGCACAGTACGAACTAGGCCTTTTGAGTCAGTGTTGACTGCCAGGACTCTTCCCATCAGCCAGCATCCTCTAGGGGCAGTGGCATCAGCAACCAAAACTAGGAACACGCTGTGAGTACAGGTTAAAGTCCTGTTTTGTGCAAAGGTTCAAGTCCTGATTGCTGATAAGGGCAGAGTTCGAGTCTCTGTTTGTATATCTGAGTTAGACTCAGAGTCCAGCCATGTGGCTTAGGAGAAAACGCACAGAGTCACCAGTTTGGGACGCCCCATGCATGACTTTTATGACTAAGAAACATGGTGATGGTTTTAGGGCATGCGTTGAAATGTGGGTGGCTGAATTAGGTTTTCCCAAAAATGGGTCCTTCAGTTTGAACCAGTTGAACAAAATCAAATCACAATTGTATGACAGAGAGTTTCTAATGAGGAAAGGCAGGACTGTGCGTGTGAAAGACCTGAACTGTCTGGATGAGAACAAACGGTGGTTGAATGTGTGGATGGCAGAGGCAAAGCTTAGGGACAGCAAACAGAAAAAGTCTGACTCTATAGAATGTGTAGGATCTGCGACTGACTCTTCTCCATCTGCTTCTTTTTCGAGCATACCACCGATCCCACGTCAATACGACCGTAGGAACTCCAGAGATGATTGGAACCCGCTGTACCCCGCTCTCTCACCCCCACCACCCGAGTATCAACCAGAAGCCGGACCGACGGCACCTGCAGCAGCAGCAGCACCAGCAGCAGCAGCACCAGCAGCAGCAGCGACGGCCCCCCTCCTTTCACCCGCTCCGGAGGCTTCTGCGTCAGCCCCTCCCCTCCTGTCTGGAGCAACACACAGAGGCACAGCTCCTGCTGAGATTCAAAATGTGACTCACGGAATGGACAAAATCACTTTAAATGACGATGGCATGACGCTGAGAGATGGAAAGATTTTACAAGCACCTATGATAGAATATCCAGGCCCGCAAGGCGCCCCCGTTCTGGTTCTGCGTCAAATGGATCAGGAGATGAAAGAATCTGTCAAAGACTGGCCTTCCCCACACCGCGGAGGTGATTCAATGGCAGACGCATTTCTGGCCTTCTGCAAAGCGTGGCGTCCTACGGGCGCTGAAGTTAAAAAGCTTCTCCTCCTGTATTTGAAACCGGAGGGCTTCGCCAAGATAGAGCCGGCGGTCCATCGCCAGAATTATGAGACTCTGAGGGCTCTGCAAGCGGAGTGGACGGAGGCGAATGCATGGGAGACATATATTGTCAACATAGTGACAGCTCTCAAGCGTGCGTTCCCAGTGAAATTTGATATGGGAAAGATTAAAGACTGTTCTCAAAAGACAAGTGAGTCAGTTGTGGACTTTTATCATCGTCTTGAGGATGTGTGCGTTGCCCACTCTGGTAGTCAAAAGCCAGAGAATTACACTGCCGCAGCTGAGACCACATTCGAGGTGATCTTTAAGATGGCGTTCTGCGAGGGCCTTCCCCAACCGATCCAAGCCGCACTAAAACAGACTTTGGTCGGGGGCTGGCAGGACAATCGCATCCAAGAAATCCTCAGACACGCAAAGCATGCTGAAATAAAGAACACTGAGGAGAACGCTGTGAAAGCTGGCGCGCAGGAGAAGGCCCAACATCAAGCCAATCTCACATTGATCAAAATGACGGGCAGACAATTCCGTCGTGGAGGTCGTGGAGGTAGAGGACGGAGAAGAGGTGGCAACGGACATTTCGAGAACAATCGTGACCACGGACATTTCGAGAACAATCGTGACCACGACGACCAAGACAAATGTTTCAACTGTGGTGAAATTGGACATTGGAATCGTGACTGTCCCCAGCCACGCCGAGATGCGGGACGCTGGAGTGGACGTGGACGGGGTGCGAGACCGGAGGACCAGCAGAGATTTTCTTCAGATTGATGTCTTGTTGACGTGGGATCTGACACAGCACCTGTACAGATGAGTAATGCACACACTCTTACACACAACACACTAACTGCTAACTGCAATGAAGACGCGCTTGCTACTGATTCACTGCTTGGCTTAGTTGAGGATAGAATTAGGGAGTTAGAGAGCGGTGACAGGCCCAACACAGGGACCTACTTGGCTTATGAAAATGAAGCTTACAGGAAAATGCCAACTATTGTTTGTGAAATTGAGGGTAAACCGATCACTTTTTTAGTAGACTCTGGTGCAACCCACAGTGTGATTCAGACAAAGAAGTGTTTTTTCCACAAGTGCGAGTGGACAAACGGTACCGGAATCTTTCTCTGTTCCAATCAAATGCACTTGGGCAAACGAGCATAACCCAGCAACAGCAAAACATTCATTTTTGATGTCTGACCTTTGTCCTGTAAACTTGTTAGGCCGTGATTTAATGATAAAATGGGACGTTGTGATCACATCGACAGCAGAAGGCCTTAAAATAGACAGAGGTGCGTGCGCGACTAATTTTGTCAAAGTAAACACAAACTGTCCTATGTCTGTATATCAGTGGTGGTTTCATACTGCCAGCGCCAGTCATTTGATGGGGGTGGTTTCTCCATTTCTTAATCCAAAATCTGATATATTGAAAGCTGAGGACCTGCATTGTGTGTGTCATTTACACCATGGCCCTGATTGTGAATTTGAAGAAACGTTTAAACTGGGCACAAATGGCTGCTTAATCCTTGCTGACGTGTACTTTGATGATTCCAAGTGTGCTGTTTCAGTAGAGTTAAGCCAGTCACAAAAACAATGCTATCGTCTTGAAAATTCAGGTCCTCATATTTCAATTGCAAAAGCAAAAGCTGACGCATGGCAAACCTTAGGGTTTTTTGTACGCAGATGTACTTTGGCAGAGGATTGGCAGGCGTGTGACCGTGGAGAAAATGTGTTTTATTCACAATCCGTTTGCGCGTATAAAATGTCTCATACGAAGACAGTTGATGTGCTAAATTCAGTGCTTTTGACGTCTTCATATGATGACAATGACGGACCAAATTTGGCTCTGACTTCTTTGACTTCTCCGCTTGAGATTTCACCTTTGTTATCGCAAGTACCGGACAGGCTGTGGGCAAAAAGTAAACATGATGTTGGTTTGATCAAAAACTGTCCACCTGTTCGTATTGAAGCTAAATCTGATTACAGACCAAGACAGCGTCAGTATCCTTTGAGACAGGAGGCCATAGAGGGAATTACACCAGTTTTTGAATCATTTCTTGAGGCTGGCATTATTGTCCCATGTGAGGACTCACCAGTGCAAACTCCTATCTTTCCAGTAAAGAAAATTAGACCAGCAGATAAACCCACAGAGTGGCGTTTTGTACAGGATTTGAAGGCAGTTAATGCTGCAATAATTTCTCCTGTTCCCAATGTACCTAATCCACACACTCTTTTGAGTCAGATACCAGCAGATGCAGAGTGGTTTTCTGTGGTGGACTTGTCAAATGCTTTCTTCTCTGTGCCTGTGGACAGAGATTCACAATTTTGGTTTGCCTTCTGTTTTAATGGGAAAAGATACACTTTCACACGACTTTGTCAGGGCCTAAACTCAAGCCCCTCATTGTTTTGTGAGGCTCTCAATCACAGTATAGCGTCTCTTGTGTTGACAGACGGGACTGTTTTGATTAATTATGTGGATGATTTGATGATTGCTAGCCCCACAAAGGAACAATGTGAAAAGGACACAATTAGGCTTCTCCAACATTTGGCTGATGAGGGTCACAAAGCTTCTGTTTCAAAGTTGCAATTTGTCAAACAAAATGTTGTGTTTTTGGGTCACATTATAACCCCTGAGGGAAAAACCTTGTCACAAAAGCGTGTGACGGCAATAGTTGACACTCCGAAGCCCTCAAACAAAAAGGAACTTCTTTCATTTTTGGGAATGTGCTCATATTGCAGACATTTTATCGCCAATTTTTCTGAGAAAGATAAGCCTTTACGTGATATGACTGTGGGGAGGAACATGTGTGCGTCCTCTCCCCTCGTGTGGACTCCAGAGGCAGAGCAGGCCTTTACAGACTTGAAAATTGCTTTACAATCGGCTCCAACTCTGGGAATCCCAGACCCAAATAAGCCTTTTGTTCAATTTGTGGACGAGAGATGTGGATGCATGACATCAGTACTTTTGCAAAAACATGGAGATCTTCTGAAACCTGTCGGTTATTTTTCAAAACTTCTTGATCCTGTGGCGAGAGGTCTCCCTGCTTGCTTGAGAGCCATCGCTGCGTGTGAAACAGCAGTATTGGCATCACGTGACTTTGTTGGATTCTGCCAGCTTTTCTTGTTTGTTCCACATTCTGTCGCTTTGATACTACAGGAGCAGAAATCTTCACATCTTTCTGCATCTCGGTGGCTCCGATATCATACAACACTCTTGGGATTGCCACATGTGACTGTCCATAAATGTTCTACACTCAATCCTGCCACATTGTTGCCCCTCCCCGGTGAGGGCACACCACACTCATGCATGGCAGAGCTGAATCAGATCTCCAAGACCAGATCTTTCTGATACACCATTGACTAACCCTGATTTAATTCTCTATGTAGATGGATCGGCTTATCGAGACCCGGACACCGGAAGGTCGCATGCTGGATACGCTGTGGTGGACGACCACGCAGTCGTTCTTTCTTCCTCTCTTCCATCGATGTTCTCAGCACAATTGGCAGAGCTCGTGGCGTTGACAAAGGCGTGTGCATACGCAAAGGGACGGTCTGTTACAATATTTACCGATTCCCGCTATGCATTCGGGGTGACGCATGATTTTGGGGCACTGTGGAAACATAGAAACTTTCTAAAATCAGACGGAAAGCCAATTTTACACCACACACATGTTGCAGCATTGTTGGAGGCTATCTTGCTTCCATCTCAGATTGCTGTGTGTAAATGTTCTGCCCATACAGGTGCAACGGACTCTGTTTCATTGGGGAACGCTCGGGCGGACAGGGCGGCCAGAGCAGCTGCTAAGCAGCCTCTCCCGGTTTCCTTCTGCCTGCCACATGCTGTCCCCCCAGAGACCCCTCCTCTTTCCCCTCCCTCTCTGAAGGACCTCTGCTCGCTCTCTTCCCCGGAAGAGCGGCGCACGTGGGCGGAGTCTGGTGCTGTTTTTCAAAATGGCGTCTGGATAGGCCCAGATTTGAAGCCATGCCTTCCCAAAAGATTATTTCATTGTTATGCTAAGTTAACACATGGGTTGGACCATGTGTCAAAGGGGAATATGTTTCAAGCAGTCCAACAATTTTGGTTTACAAAAGGGTTTTCTACATTTGCCGCAGAGTTTTGCAGAAATTGTTTGATCTGTGCACAGAACAATCCGGGAAGGCCGAAGCCTCTGACACAGCAGGCAGCTCACCCAGCACCTACAAGACCGTTTGAGCATGTTATGATGGACTTCATCGAATTAACACCCAGTGAAGGGAAAAAATTTTGTCTTGTAATGGTGGATATGTTTTCAAAGTGGGTTGAAGCTTTCCCTGCAAAACATGCGTCCTCCGCTGCAGTAGCAAAAGCCATCTTAACTGAAATTCTTGTAAAATGGGGAATTCCTCAGAAATTGTCCAGCGATAATGGGTCGCATTTTGTTAATGAAGTGATAAAACAACTGTCTGATTATTTGAAATTTGATTTGAAAACTCACTGCAGCTATCACCCACAATCTGGCGGAGCTGTGGAGAGAGAGAATTTCACAATAAAATCAAAACTGGCCAAATGCTGTCAGGAAACAAAACTTAGCTGGCCAAAATGCTTGCCAATTGTCCTGATGTACATGCGAATGAGAGTGCGCACGCGTAACAACCTGTCCCCATTTGAGATTTTGTTTGCAGCTCCCCCCAACGTAGGAATGGGACCTGCGGGACCTCAACCAGATGCCATCCTGTGCGAGGATGGCATGATAAGGTATTGTATAACCCTAACAAAGTCTCTTTCTGATATCAGAAGACAGGTGTCATCGGCCCTTCCCCAGCGGGCGGACCATCCACTTCACAACATCCAACCCGGCGACTTCGTCCTGATAAGGAACTTCAAGCCGAGGAGCTGGAATCACCACCGCTGGCTTGGCCCATTCCAAGTTCTCCTCGTCACTCACACCGCTGTGAAAGTCCAGGAGAGGCAGACCTGGGTCCACGCATCGCACTGCAAACAAGTCCCAGCTCTTCTTGCGGAGCGTACGACGGAAGTATAAGGAGGACCTTACCCCTCTCCCAACGCGAAAGGGGAAGCATAAGGAGGACCTTACCCCCTCCCAACGCGAAAGGAGGGTCTCACACACACACTACCCCCCTCCCAACGTAAAACATTGTTAGAAATACATTGTTAGCTGCATCAGGAGAAAAGTGCTGGTAACTACACTCCTAGGTCATAGATGAGCAGAAGATAGGTAACACAAGAAGATCAACAAGTGACAATCCAAGTCCAGGATGCACAACCACCGGGAGCGCGGTCCCTGGCATCCATTCAGGCAGCAGGGCCTTTGCGGGATGAGAAAGACTTTGTGTGTGCTCATGTTCATTTCCTTCCTCATTGTGTTTCCACTGTTATGGTTTGAAGGTCGGGAGAATAAAAAGAACAATCAAACACAGGTCGTTGTCAATTACACTTCTAACACCTCTTCATTTACATCAAAACGTGTGAAGAGGGAAGATGTGGCCGAGATGGATTCTGCGTGGTCACGTGTTTTGGCTCAGTCAATAAATCACACCAGTGTATACACACTTAATTTGTGGTATCAATATGCAAAATTCTTAGCAGAGTCACAAAATCGCTCAAATTGTTACATTTGTACTCATATGCCTATTGCGTCATCAAACCCACACATCACACCTCTACCAATGGTCGATGCATTTACACATTTTCCAAGGATTCTGTTTTCATCTGTCTCTGTTGATTATTTCAATGAGACCGTCACAAAGCGTACAGGTAAATGTCTCCCCCCACTCAAACCGGCTGTTAGTTCTGATTTCTTCAATTATTGGTTTAATGATGAATTAGATCCAATTTTTGGCCCGGTACATATCAGACCTGGTACTAAATTTGTATGTTTAACCCATTTTATGACGGATTTTCTTAAACCTACTAGGTGTGAAAATTTTGATGTTCCAGGGTTTGTCTTATATTTTACTTATATTTTACTTATATTTTACTTATATTTTACTTATATTTTACTTATATTTTACTTATATTTTACTTATGTTTTACTTATGTTTTACTTATGTTTTACTTATATTTTACTTATATATTTTTTTTGGTACTTGATAGCATGTGTGTGATTGATTTAAGATAATCAAAGGGTGGATTGTTATGGTCAGTTACAGGCACCGCTCAAATCTAATCTTTAGTCGATACATGCGCCTTGTTTCCCAGCGTCTGAAACTGCTTCCCATCACTGTTTGAAACATTAGCACAAAGGGCCTCTTGTTCAGCGATAGCCTTGGTCACCATCTGCAGGTGCATTATCTCAAATGTACTCACAGCGTGTTCCTTCTTATCAAATTCGAAGGTCCTTTCGGTGCGCTTAATGTATCTCTCCCAAACTTTCCCGTCTGCAGCTGTGTATGACCCATCTCTCTTGTGACGAATGCTCATTGTTCTGTCTGACACACCTCCAGTATAAGATCATCAATCGCACTGTTGAGGGGAGAGAGACAGACACGACATCACTTCAGATCTCGTTTCTGTTTGACTCCTTCTGCGCAGAAATGTCATTTTTGTACTCATCACTTCTGTAAATAAACTGCACAAAGACAAGTCCTGTTTCCTCGGATTTATTCATTTGAAGCATTAGAATTTCCAGAACACTCCACAACAGAGATTTCTTCTTGGCCTGACCCACTTTTGTCTTTCCTGCATCACGGGCAAATACTCAGAAATCCATCTTTTCCAGAATATGTCCATCATGTATTGTACTTGTCTCCATCTTTTCTTCAGATACATGTCTTGTTTTTGGAATAGTCCAGGTGGCGAGACTGGCTTTCCCTTTAATGTCAAGATAGAGTTGGGTGTGAGAGCCTCAAGATCTCCTGGATCCTCAGATATTGATGTGAGAGGTCTGTCATTCAAAATGGCCTCCGCTTCACATAAAACTGTCTGGAGGACTTCATCGTCCACAATCTGCTGCTTGAGGACAGAGGTAAGCACATTTTTAACTGAGCGAATCAAGCGCTCCCAGACACCTCCTTGGTGTGAAGCTGCAGGAGTATTAAAATGCCAATCAATTCCATCTTGCACCAAAGTGCTTTGGATTTTGTCCTGGTTTAAAGTTGCCAAGCTTTCTTTGAGCTCTTTATTGGCTGCCATTATCAGACCTGACAGAGGAGACTGGTCCACGTCTGCACACAAATCTCCTGACTGCGTTAATGCAGGAGTTAGCATCCAGTGTGTATGCAACTTCTAAATGGACAGCACGGCTGGTCAGGCATGTAAATATTACTCCATATCTTTTGAGTAGGCTCCTGCCTCTTTTTACATGAATGGGGCCAAAATAGTCTACTCCAACATCTGTAAATGGAGCTTTATTTGGCATCACTCGTTCCAAGGGCAAATCTGTCATTTTTTGTTCCATTAACTTTCCTCTGTTTCTTCTGCATGTGACACAATCTGACAGAACCTTTCTTGCAGCAGAGTTTGCACTAACTATCCAGTATTTTTGACGCAGTCTGGACAGCATGTGATTTCTTCCTGCATGGCCAAGCTGATGGTGAATATGGCGCAGTATCAATGTTGAGACATGCATATCCTTACTCAAAATAGCAGGATGCTTGGCCTCCATTGGGAGAGCTGCTTTATGGAGACGACCACCCACTCTGAGCACTCCATTATCCAGCTCTGGATCCAGCCTGTACAAGTTGCTGTCTTTAGAGATTGTTTTATTTGCTTTGAGTTGACAAATTTCAGCTTTGAACTTGTGATGCTGCTCAAATTGAATGATGGCATGCTCTGCATCAGTCAGATCTTCACATGTTAAATATTGTCCTTTAATTGAGCTTTTGAACTGCTCCATCTTTTGTGCCACAATTTGCTCTTTGTTTTTATCATTGAGTAAAATATGAAACTCCTTCCTTTTTAGATACAACATTTTTAAAAACCCTTTCATCTTTAAAATCCAAGCCACATTCTTTTTCATTTTAATCCAACATGAAAAGTGTGGCGACAGTAGCTCAGTTGGTAGAGCATTGGCCTTTGAGCCTGAAGGTCGTGGGTTCAAGCCCACCGTAAGACCTACTTCACGACTCCCACTGATGACTGCTGTCGTTGTGTCCTTAGGCAAGACACTTAACCCCACTTTGCCTGAAGCCCCCACTGAAAGATCTCAGCTCCTGTGGACTCACCACCTGCAGGAGGATCAGTGAGGGGCTGGTGCTCTGTGGACTGGGTGCAGCTCTGACTGCCACCCCCCCGACCCAGAAATGGATTAAGGGGAAGAAAATGGATGGATGGATGGATGAAAAGTGTGTGAGGAAGAACATGGGACTTTTTGGCCCTTCCACCAGAGCATTAACACACACATCCTTTGTCACTTCCGGGTCATCTGCAGGGATAGGATTGTGGTTTGAATCCAACTTTGGCCACTTATCCTTGAGCTCCTTCAGAAACTGAGGGCCAAGAATCCATCTGCTGTTGTTCATAAAGTCTTCCGCTCTCGTCCCTCTTGATGCCTCGTCAGCTGGGTTGTCTTTGGTACTCACATATCTCCACTGATCGACATGAGTAGCTTCTCGGATGAGTGAAACTCTGTTTGCGACAAAAGTATGAAATCTTTTAGTTTCATTGCAGATGTATTTAAGGACAGTTGTGCTGTCAGTCCAAAAAACAGATTTCTCCAATTTGAGATGTAATTCTTTTTGAAGCATTTGATCCATGTGAACTGCGAGGACAGCGGCTGTGAGTTCTAGACGAGGAATGGTGGTCTGTTTGAGAGGAGCCACTCTGGCCTTGCCTAAGAGAAATGAGAGGTGGACATGATGGTTACTCTGTAGTCTTAAATAGGACACTGTGCCGTATCCTACTTGGCTGGCATCAGAAAAGTGATGAAGCTGCACCGTGACTGGATCAAAGTCTATGGGCTTGATACATCGAGGCACTCTAAACTCTGCCATTCTCTTTAGATCTTGTCGCCAGCCAGACCACTGTTTGGAAAAGTGTGGGAGAACAATATCATCCCAGCCCAATCTTCTTCTACACAGTTCTTGTAACAGCAGCTAAGCAGTGACTGTAAATGGGGCAAGAAAGCCCAGTGGGTCATACAGGTCACTTTGAGTGCACCACTGAAGCCCCAGTGCCCGCTCTACTGGGAGCTCATCTCCATCCAAGTCCATTTCCAATATTTCCTTTGTTTTGTTGTTGTCCAAAATATTGTGTAGCACCTTTACTGCAGAGAGCTGTCAAATCTTGAACCATTTTTATAGCCTCTTCATTTGTAGGAAGAGATTTTAATAAATCATCCACATTATGTTTAATAGCGTCAATAACTTCAGGTGGAAAATAAGAGATATTGTCTTCGGCAGTTTTTCTTAAAGCATAATTTGCACAACTTGGTGAAGAGACAGCTCCAAACAGATGAACTTTCATTTGATATACTCTTGGCTCAAGTGAAGTGTCGCCCCTTGGCCACCAGAGGAAGCATAGGTAGTGTCTTTGGTGCTCTGGGACATGGACCTGATGGTACATGGCTTTGATGTCTGCCATGACAGCTATGGGCTCCTTTCTGAATCGCAGCAAAACTCCCACCACAGAATTTGTGAGATCAGGCCCCTGAAGAAGCTGGCTGTTTAGCGAGGTCCCTTTGTATGTCACAGCACAATCAAAAACAACCCTGAGCTTGTTTTTCCTGGGGTGATAAACACCATGGTGTGGAATATACCAAACTTCTTCATTATTGTCCATGTGGTCATCTGAGACCAATTCAGCATATCCATTGCAAAGCATGTCCTCTACAAAAGCAGAATACTCTTCTTTGAAAGAGTCATCATTGTTGAATTTCTTTTTCAAACTTTGGAGACGTTGCTCTGCAATACATCGGTTACGAGGTAAGTTGACCCTTTGCTCTTTAAAAGGCAGATCTACACAGTAGTGTCCATCTATTAGTGCAGCAGAGCTCCTCATTATGTCCATAAACTTGATGTCATCTCGAGACATTTCCTTTTGCTCGTCTGATGTTTTTTTATAAAAGTCATGGTTATATTGTTGAACCAACATGCTCTCAAGATGCTCCACAGATATTCTGTTAGCAGTGACAGTAGTACAGCCACCTTTACCTTTGCAGTCACCACGAAGTGGACCATTAATGACCCATCCAACTCGGGTCCGAACAGCATAGGGCCCATTACCCTGGCTGTTGATTAGCTCCCACGGCTCCATCACTTTAGCTGCATCAGTGCCAATGAGCAACTCAACATCAGCATCTATGTCATGGAGCTTCACATTTTGCAGGTATGGCCACTTACTCAAATCATCTTGTTGTGGGACATTGCATTTTGAAACTGGCATTGTTTTTTGTGTCATCACTTCAGGGAGCTCAATGTACTCATTTTCATTAAGTGCTGCTACTTTGAGTCCAGATAAAATATTTGTGTTCACAATGTTTTATTGTTCGCAGCAGAATACTAGCCTTTTTTCCTTTAGCATTCAATTTTCTTGACAGATTTTCTGTGCAAAAAGTACCAGTGCTGCCTGGATCCAAAAAGGCATAAGTCTGCACTGGTTTACTGGTGCTTTGGCTCTTCACGTTCACGGCAACAATGGACAAAACTGAATGATCTTCGTCACCAGCCCCAATATGCCCACAGGTTTGAGTCGTTGTGGATGTAGATATGGGCTGTGGGGGGCACTTGGATGCCTTTTCACGTTCAATATGAATAATAGTGGGGTGTCTTTGGTGACAAACAGAACACTCATTCTATTTCTGCAGTCTTTGCTCGTGTGACCCGATTTGAGACAGCCAAAGCAGAGTCCCTTTTCTTTAATAAAGTTTACTTTGTCCTTGTGAGCCTTTTCTTTAAATTTGAAACATTTTTCCAGCTTATGGTTATTTAATGCACAAAATAAACAACCATTTACAGAAGTCTTGTTTTCATTTGATGCAAGTTTGTTTACAGTTACATTTGTGGCAAAACTTCCCCTTTTTCTTTGCTTTAAATTGCTACTGTTTGAGCTCTTGGGTCGAGAGTGCTGTGGATCTTGGATGTTTCCAAAAAGTGGATCTGATGCAATTCTGACCTGTTTTTCAATGAACAGGACCAGATCTGTGAACAATGCTCTTTGTCCTCGTCCTTTCTTGAAGATCACAAGCCACTCCTCTCCATCTTTCTCTTAATTTATACGGTAACTTTAGAATGATGTTTCTCATATTAGTTGGCAAATCAAGTTCTTTCATATGAGCGATATGTTCTGTTAAGTTTGAACATCCTCTTAGGAACAGAGAGAATGATTGTACTGCTTGGATGTCTTCACCTTTTATTGATGGCCAGTTGTTAATCTTTTCCATATATGCATGTGCAATTTTATGTTCATTTCCAAAATGCTCGGCAAGAAGACCTTTTGCTTTGTAGTAGCCATGTTCTGCAGGTAAGTGCTGGCAACTGTGGACAAGGTCTCTCGGCTGCCCCCTGGTGTATTGTTCCAGAAAATGCAAACAGTCTGTCAGATCTGAAGTTTTTGCTTCGACACCATTTTCAAAAGCTCTTATGAACGATTTATATTCAAGAGGGTGGCCGTCAAAACATGGAATATTTTGAGGTGGTAAAACTGAAGTTTTGCTGGACCAACATGGCAGTGATTTCATTTTGTCGTTGCATTATGTCCATTACACAAGATTGATTGTTTATTTCCGATGGCAACTCAACACTATCACGTTGATTGGGAAACACTTGTGTTGTGCAAGAATAGTTTTTATTTGACACATTTGGAATTTGCTTTGGAACTGGGATGGTGGTCACACTATGCGCAGTTGTAGTTGTCTCTGGCACAAATGCATTGGCATGTGGATTTAAAAGTGTCTCTTTGGTGACGTTGTGCCCTTTGACATACCAGTTCATACCGTCAGACATTTTTGAAACTTTGGAGCCACATTGAGAGCTAATGTCCAAAACACAAAGCTTTGCATTTGCAGCAGCAAGTTTCGATTCCAGTTCAAGTTGTTCTTTTTGTCTTTTTAATTTTTCACTTTGCAATTTTAATTGTTCCTCTTGTGCCTCAATTTCATGTTTTTTATTTAGTGCTTCAACACGTTCCAACAATTCAGCTTTATCGGCTTCTGCTCTGAGGCGCACAGAGACAGTGGAGATGCGTGAGGTTTGAGAGCGAGTCTTTGATACGTTGGACTTTGCGGGGCCCACATTAGAGGCACTGTCTTCTGGACCCAAGTCCTCCTCTTGTGGTTTATTGCCCTTAATTTGTGGCACATTTTCACGACCAAGATCACGCAACCAGTCGCTGACACGCTCCATTCGTCGATGGTTGAAAAGAGGATTTTTGGATTATTTTTGTTCTGGCTGATTAGTTTTGCAGAAGTAATTGTTCCTGTTTTTCCTGATTGTGTTGTTGTAAATTTGCTGTTGGTTTTTATACATTTTGTGATTGTCGTTTTATTTTTCCTCCACCTTCGCTCTGCCACCCTCACTGTAGCGCTATATGTATAAAGAGTTTCAAGTGAAGCTCATGTATATATAATATAGATTCAATCAAATGTTGTGAGAGAAAAACTTGTAGCAGATAAAAGGCAAATACAGACACTAATGCAGCAGGAGATATAGAAAGAGAAAAACACTATCAATCTTAAAGTGTCACATTAGACTTTGGACCCTTGTCATAAACACTGTGGCTATTGGAACCATTTCAGAATGGGACCAGGGATGGTCAATACAGCTTTTCCAGACCCATATATTTAAATCAATATTGTCCCTTTATTTGCGTTTGTGATTGTTATTTCTACTTTTGTAATCTATGGCTCTCACAGAAACATACCCAGGCATTCAATCAACTATTAGTTTACAGTTAATTAGTCTTTGAGCAGTCCAGAGTGCGGCTCTTCCCTTTATGGCTCACAACTGGTGATACATTCAGTCTAAACAGATTGACATTTACTTTTTATCATTTACAATAATAGTAATACAATGAAAATAATATTACAATGACAACAAGCCACAAAACAATATATGAATTGGTGTAACTCAAAACTCATCGACGTCACCCCCACAGTGATTATTAACATGAGCAGCGACACAAGAACATCATTTTAACTGGTGCAGAGTGTAACTCCTGATGGACGGTTAAATCTTACTGTAATAGATCATTTCAGGTGTCCAGCAGCAGAAACACATCCAGCCATACAAACAGTAAAATACATCATTCTAAAAGTTATTAACAATAGGAAAAAAAAGTAGAACAGTAGCAGAGGTGTTGTAGCTGCTGTTGAGGAGCATGCTGCTTTAACAGGAGAGAGGGCTACAAAAGGCTGTGACGGTCCACGTGGGAGTAGGATGGGTACAGGGCGTCTGCACCATAGGGAGGAGGGTCGTCTGAGGCTGAGGCAGCAGCTGGAGGGTACCGCACCGGGGCCTGGGCACGCCCGGCCGGTGCCTGGGCACGCCCGGCCGGGGCCTGGGCACGCCCAGACGGGGCCTGGGCACGCCCAGACGGGGCCTGGGCACGCCCAGACGGGGCCTGGGCACGCCCAGACGGGCCCTGGGCACGCCCATCCGGGGCCTGGGCACGCCCATCCGGGGCCTGGGCACGCCCAGACGGGCCCTGGGCACGCCCAGACGGGGCCTGGCTGAGAGAGCTCGCTGTGCCTGAAGTGGGTTGGGCCAAAGTCTCATCTTCCTTTGACTTATTTGAAGGTGCCATGTGGCTGCTTTTTTCAGGTAAAACAACGATGGGTAATTTAATCTCAGGGTTACTCGCAAATTTGATGTCCAGTAGGATCTGTAAAGGCAGGACAGTCACATGTTTATAAGGTTAAAGTGTTTTATACATTTACATTCAAATACTTAAGAATAGTCATGTTTTTTTAGAGCAACTTGTGGCCCTGGGGCCAAATCTGGGCGCTGTCCATCCTTCAAATCTAGTTGTTGTTGTATGCAGTGTTGATGTCAACTTTTACCTTGAGTTTTTTTTTTTTTATAGTAACAAATCTATCTATCTTTGTGTGTGTCTCCTAACCACACACAAAGACATGGACACAGTGGGTGATCAAACTGTTGAAGTTAGATGAAAAAGTCATAGAAAACAAACAAAAGGACAATGACGTCACTGTAGAAATCACAAAAACATTCTGATGACCGTGCCACTTTACAGGAATATTTATCAGGTGCTCAAAAAACTGTAGTTGAAGTGCCCTGTATCAGTGTGTTACCTTGAGCCGGTACTCCAGCCTGATGATGCTCAGTGTCTTACCTTGAGCCGGTACTCCAGCCTGATGATGCTCAGTGTCTTACCTTGAGCCGGTACTCCAGCCTGATGATGCTCAGTGTCTTACCTTGAGCCGGTACTCCAGCCTGATGATGCTCAGTGTGTTACCTTGAGCCGGTACTCCAGCCTGATGATGCTCAGTGTCTTACCTTGAGCCGGTACTCCAGCCTGATGATGCTCAGTGTGTTACCTTGAGCCGGTACTCCAGCCTGATGATGCTCAGTGTCTTACCTTGAGCCGGTACTCCAGCCTGATGATGCTCAGTGTCTTACCTTGAGCCAGTACTCCAGCCTGATGATGCTGCAGTGTCTTACCTTGAGCCGGTACTCCAGCCTGATGATGCTCAGTGTCTTACCTTGAGCCGGTACTCCAGCCTGATGATGCTCAGTGTGTTACCTTGAGCCGGTACTCCAGCCTGATGATGCTCAGTGTCTTACCTTGAGCCGGTACTCCAGCCTGATGATGCTCAGTGTCTTACCTTGAGCCGGTACTCCAGCCTGATGATGCTGCAGTTCAGTATAGAACAGGGCAGTTCCTGGGGGATGGTGATGGTTTTTCTCACAGTTTTGCTACAGCCAGACTCCACCGGGTCACACTTTTCCTTTAAAATGTCGGACGTGGTCATTCTCCTATTACCCTCGGCGAAATGACTCTTCTTTTTATAAAAGATCAGTTTCGGCTTCACCATTCGGGACGACTGGTTTTGGATTTCAACAGTAACTTTTAGAGCTTCACCTGAAAAAATAAAATAAAAATAAGCCTATACAATTCATCCAAAACTGGTTAATTTTATATATTTATTGAAACTTTTTGTGCCCCACCATTTTTAGATAAATATAATGAAAATAACATTAAGACAATAATGGTGGACCTAAAACTCAGCAGTGGAAGAAGCACTCAATGTTTTTACATAAAAATACAGAAGCAAAAAAAAAAAAAACTTGATTTCAGACCAGATTTGAACATAAATGCAAAATATTGTTTACAATTCTCAATAGGTAGTTGGATTGCATAATATTCCTGTTTTATTCTTGTGTTATCAAAATAGTGTTTGGGCAGATCCAATTTTCTGTACAGATCCATTTTCATCAAAAGAAAAAAAACTGTAGTTGAAAATGGACTGAATAAAAAAGTACCAGTTCCTGTAATTTATAGTGAAGTAAGAAGTATTGACTGTCGATTGAGTAAAAGTGAAATATCAATGTTATTTTTTGGTCGTTATAGTCCACAACAGTATTGCCTTGCCAATATCCCAGCCTCTCTATGTTGACGTCCATGGCCACAGTTCCGGATCCAAAAGCACTGATGGTTTTATCTTTAGATCCATGCTGAGGTTCCTATAAAAACACAACATTAATTTTGGGAGTGATTATGTGATTTGAGTGAAGTAATGAACGTTACCAGAAGTCCAGGGATATTCATGTCAGCTGGGGAGACAAATGTGATGTGCGTTTTGGCCGTTTTTGTCATCTTCATGGACTGCTTCAGCTCTGCCTTCAACTTGTGCACGATTTTACCAACCGAGGATTTAAACGTTGATGGGAGGTTACTGAAGATTATATTTCACATTGTAAAACATGAAATGATCAGGTAAATAAATAATTTAATAGCTAAGAATAAATGGAATACTTCTCCTTTAACTTACCTTTCAGTAATCTTGAAAGAAAAGGGAAACACATGTTTCCCTGGGCCAATCACATCAGTGCCTTTAATAAAGAATACAGAAATGATATGTTCATCTTCCTGAATAACAACTAATGCAGATATTCAACTTTACCATGAGGCCTGGTTGGCAGGATGTGCTGCTCCACATTGTAGTACTTTTCTTTTGACATGTAGACCCTGTGTACGTACTGTCCGTGTTGTTCACTCCAGCAGACCTTGGCCTGTCCCTGTGCTCTGAAAATCAGGGCTTGGACCTGGATCTTCTTCGATACTTCTAGAACAATTCTTCCTTTGATGTTGTCCCCAGTTGAAAAGATGTTCTTGCTGTTGATGGCATCATATTCGATAGAGAAATTCTGGATCGTCATTGTGTCACCCTCAGTCGAGCTCAGGACTGCAGAGTAAAAGTTTAATGTGTTCAAAAAACAACAAAAGCTTCCTGCTAAACTGGCTTCACCAGTTTGTAGCAGTCATGTGGTCGGTCCCATGTGCACATACGCAAGCTTTTCTAGTGGCATCATCATAATGGATTGTTGACTCATGGAGCAGAATAAAGGTAATAAAGATATGACTTCAAAATTAGTTTGAAATGAAGGACAACATTTTTATTGTATAACTCCCACTAAATGCAAGATTAAAAACGGATGGTATACAGGCGCAAATTAATATATGTATTAATTGATATATATACAGTATATATATACATACATACATACATACACACACATGTATATATCTATATCTATATATATATATATAATTAATTAATAAATATATTAATTTGCGCCTGTATACCATCCGTTTTTAATCTTGCATTTAGTGGGAGTATAATTACACATACACACACACGAACGAACACATACACACACATACACACACATACACACACATACACACACATACACACACATACACACACATACACACACATACACACACATACACACACATACACAATCCCAAGGTAATGCAACCTGGTTACTTTTGAGACATATTAACCCAACACTGATAATAATGTTATAAACAAAACATGATGCTAAGGCTGTGGTAGAGTAGGGTACAGTCCATAAGCTGTATATGGAGGAGGGGGGTCCGAGGGGTTTACTGCTGGAGCTGAAAGAGGAGTCGTGGCCCCTGGCTGTGGAGGGATATATTGTGGTCCTTGTGGGGCGTAGGGCATGGGGCAATAAATTGGAGGCTGAGCATTTCCATAGGCTCCAACTCCAAAGTCTGAAGCAGCGGGAGGTGGAGCATTGCCACAGACGGGCTGAGCACGCAGAATCACAATGGGTAATTTGATTTTTGGGTCTGAAGCATATTTAATATCCAGGTAGACCTGCAGAATACATTTATCATTTTAGTCCATTGGATTTATGGTCACGGTTCACTTCATGCCAAAGTTTACGCCATTAAAACATTAGGACTAATGGATATATGACACAGTGTACTCAAACCCTAATATGTTACTCCTAACCCCCATCTAATATTTGAGCATGTAAACCCTATTGTATAAGTTTACATGTTCAAATTAGACAATTTTAGAGAATTAAATAAAAGGGAAACAAGTTTTAAAAAAAACATGGTTTGGTTCTTACTAAATTCAAACAAACCTATGTTCATAGTGCAGAAGGTGAAGCCCTTACCCTCAGCCTGTGCTCCACTTTGAGGGTGTCACAGTTATGGATGGAGGGCTCCATGTCGGAGGGGATGCTGACCCCTGGGTGACCTTCTGCTGGACCTCTTTGACCAGGTCTTTGGTGAGAAGTCTTCTTGCAAAAAAGCTTTGCTTACTGTAAAGACAAAACTTGGGCCGGATATCTCGAGAGGAGTTGTTTTGAATGGTAGCAAAGACTTGAATGCTCTCCCCTGAAAAAAAAGTATTGAGACAGAAAGAAAGAATGCCAACCAGAAAATGTCAATCAATTGTCAAACTCACCTTGATAGTACCCGACTTTATCAATATCTACATCCATAGAGACCGTACCGGAGTTCAGAAGTTTTAGTTTCTTGTCTTTTGTCTCATGTTGTGGCACCTGAAAATTAAATTATACAGTTCAACAAAACATGCCTCTATAAATATTACTGTTTTATATATATATATTTTTGTCCCAACAGAAATAAATATATGAGCTTATCAGCTTGCACTCTCTTTTCTGTTTGGAAAAGCTGATCCAAAAATAATAGCTTGTAAAAACTATTGATAAAACCAATTCAATCTGGAGAGACCAAGACAGACACGTTAATGCATTTAGAAAGATTTATTGTTTGGCGCATTGACCCCGGCAGTGACACTTGCAGAAGGGAGATCACTGCTGCTGAGATGATCTCAGATCCTCTGGGGTCAAGCACTGGTGGTGGCTAGAAGCATGGTGTGAATGGGGAGTAGGCGGAGCAGGAGCCAGAGCAGGAGCTTGAGGAGGTGGGTGGGGAGGTGCTGGGGAGGTGCTGGGGAGGTGCTGGGGAGGTGCTGGGGAGGTGCTGGGGAGGTGCTGAGGAGGTGCTGGGGAGGTGCTGGGGAGGTGCTGAGGAGGTGCTGGGGAGGTGCTGGGGAGGCGGTGGGTGTCAAGAGCTTCAGGAAGGGCTGGTTAGTAGCAAGTGGCTGCTTTTTAACTGCCGGCTTTGCTGTCAGTGGTTGGCAGGGGGGCTGGCTGAGCTGTGTGATTGGCTGAGGCTCGAGGCTGGCTGAGCTGTGTGATTGGCTGAGGCTCGAGGCTGGCTGAGCTGTGAGATTGGCTGAGGCTCGAGGCTGGCTGAGCTGTGAGATTGGCTGAGGCTCGAGGCTGCTGAGCTGTGTGATTGGCTGAGGCTCGAGGCTGGCTGAGCTGTGTGATTGGCTGAGGCTCGAGGCTGGCTGAGCTGTGTGATTGGCTGAGGCTCGAGGCTGGCTGAGCTGTGTGATTGGCTGAGGCTCGAGGCTGGCAGAGCTGTGTGATTGGCTGAGGCTCGAGGCTGGCAGAGCTGTGTGATTGGCTGAGGCTCGAGGCTGGCTGAGCTGTGTGATTGGCTGAGGCTCGAGGCTGGCAGAGCTGTGTGATTGGCTGAGGCTCGAGGCTGGCTGAGCTGTGTGATTGGCTGAGGCTCGACGCTGGCTGAGCTGTGTGATTGGCTGAGGCTCGAGGCTGGCTGAGCTGTGTGATTGGCTGAGGCTCGAGGCTGGCTGAGCTGTGTGATTGGCTGAGGCTCGAGGCTGGCTGAGCTGTGTGATTGGCTGAGGCTCGAGGCTGGCTGAGCTGTGAGATTGGCTGAGCTGTGAGATTGGCTGAGGCTCGAGGCTGGCATCGCAGATGTTGGAATGTGAAGAATGTCCATATAAAATCCTACCCTGAGTTCCGGATTGTTGTCCATGGTGTCTTGCGTCACATAGTTGAGCTTTGTCGTATCTTTCTTGGGAATCCTCATTGATCGACTCAACTTGGCTTCAAGTAAATACACAATTTTACCAGTGTTAGCGTGGAAGGAGGAGGGTGTGTGCCTGACAAAAATAATAGAGATGACATTTACAGTATTATTGGTTTTAATAATATTTTCGAGAAGACAAAGTAGTTATAGTATACTTACTGCATGGGAAACTGAAAAGGGTATATATGGATGCCAGGTGGAAGAACATTATTATCAACTGGTGGGGAAAAATGTCATAATCTTACTTCAATAATAATATCAACAGTAGTATTCTAACACCAAGGACTTACACGATGGGTTGTCTCCCACTTGAAGTCTTTCCCTATCATCACACTCTGGAAATAAAAACACACATTTTACAGTGAGTAGTATCGACAATGATTCATACAGGTGTGGGAGTGCATAAGTGAGTAAACGTTTTCAAGAGTCAATTTTGGATTATGGATGAACATGTATTGTATGTTAGAGTATTGTAAAGTAAAAAAAACAAAAGAGAAAAAAAAAAAAGAATGACAGACTTCCTCATTCACACAGACTTCCTCCAGCTCAGGTCCATTGAATATACTATCAATACACTATAAACAATCTGTGTTTGTTGCAATAATACAGTAATGGACTTGCCAATGTTTTTTACTAAACCTAAAACACCCGTGGCCACAGTAAAAGTTTGCTTGAGTGGAAAAGAATTAATTAATGTTGAGGAATTTAAGTATTTGGGAGTGCTAATAGACTCGAAATTATCCTTCAAAAATCACGTGAAAAAAATAATGAAAACTGTAAATGTTAATTTACGGAACTTCAGACATATCCGAACATCATTAACGGATACAGCAGCATTTACATTCATGCACTCTACGATACTGGCTCATACTGAGTACTGTATCACAGGCTGGTCTTATAGAGTCATGCTGCCATTGGGCCAATCGAAGTATGTTACAAAAGAGCTTTGAAAATATTAGACAAGAAACCTTCGTCATACCACCATTGTCAAATCTTAGTGTTAATGCTGGTTCACCAGGTTTCCTTAAACAGTCGTCCGATGAAAGGAAGGGAATTACAAACTTAGATAGATATAAAAGAAGGTTTAATATATAAAACAGAATACATATAAAAGACAGGCAGAGAGAAGAGCCTGGGTCTGTGCGGACGAGAAGCAAAGCACAAAGACCACGCTGATAGTTAGGCCTGCCTTCTTATACCAAAGTTCTAAAACACACATGTGACAATATGGTGACAATACGACCTATCGAACTCTAGGTGAGAAAACCAATCTCCTCTCATCTGTCAGGAGAAGTGTCTTCTTGTCACAACCCAGATGTCTTCTGGCTTCATGCTTGTTTTGTTTACTCTGCTCTTGTTTACTCTTGCCTCGGGGCTGGGAGAATTCTGCATTCTCGCCACCCTCAATGCATGAGTTGGTTAACTAGACTAGACCCTACTAATCTACACACATTTATTAATATGATAATACACATAACATTTCTTGACACTTAGACAAATATAAATTATAAAAATTTGACAATTTCAAATTGTTTAAATCAGCATGCCTAATCTATAAGGTTATACATGGTCTAGCGCCTCCACCAATGAGCGATTTTATTAAACCAAAGTCTAGTAGTACTGCCAGTTCTCGAGTGACTCGAACCACTGCGAGAGGCGACTGTGAACTGACATTTAGGAGGACCGCTTTCTCACAGAACGTCCTGTCATATCAGGGAGTGAGCTTCTGGAACAGTGTTCCGGTGTCAGTGAGGGAAAGAACCAGTCTGCCTTCAGGAGTCATTTAAAAATATGTCTGAGGGACACTCAAACATGTGACCATGTTTAGATAGAGCTGGTGCAGTGCGGGAAACGGTCATCAGTGGGCTGTGCAATACAGGTCCATACAAGGTGGGTCAGTGCAATAAGGAGTGGTCCAACACGGGTTAGTGTAATGAGGGCTAGTGCAATATAGAGTGGTGCAATACGGGTCAGTGCAATATAGAGTGGTGCAATACGGGTTAGTGCAATACGGGTCAGTGCAATATAGAGTGGTGCAATATGGGTCAGTGCAATATAGAGTGGTGCAATATGGGTCAGTGCAATATAGAGTGGTGCAATATGGGTCAGTGCAATATAGAGTGGTGCAATACGGGTCAGTGCAATATAGAGTGGTGCAATATGGATCAGTGCAATATAGAGTGGTGCAATATGGGTCTGTGTAATATCAGGTCAGTCAGGGCATGTGCAATACTCGGGTTTGTGCAATACAGATGATGTGTTTCTGTTACTGTTTTCTACATTGTGCTTTACTGTCCACTCTTGCTGGTTGTTCTAACATGTGATCACTGTCCCTGTCTCTCTGTATATAAATTGTGTCTCTGTTTGTTTTTACTAACTTGTGTGTAACACCAACCTGCCAAGGGGTCTGCAGATGGAAATTAGCCTAAGGCTATAATCTGGCATATTTACATTTGTAAAAATGTTCAATAATATGTATTGTTCCCCCTTTATCAAATAAATAAATAAAATGGTCTAAATGGGCCAACTCTCTTGTTTGAGTTTGCATTCATTTTCAAGGTGAGGTGATATGTCTAAAACTCACGCATTGTAATATTGTAACATTTTATCCAGAGCGGTAATGTAAAAAAATTAATAAACCCATCTCAGTTTAATGTGTATGCACTTCCAATACAATATACAGCTATTTAATTTATGCATGCTTTATTTTTGAGCACCTAACTGTACCCCACCAAAAAGAAAGAAAAAAAAGACACAAAAAATGCTTAAATTAGGATGAAGCTGGGTAACCCTACTTTCAAAGCACAATTTAGTTTACTTTTTATTATATCCATGTAGGTCGCTCAGAATGATGACTTCTTCCACCTAATCAATGAGGTGTTTGTTTCCCAAAAGCTCAGTGAAAATGGAATTGTTTGTGATGCTCCTGAGAACATATTAAAGGAGACGACTTTGAGTTGATTCAAATACTTTGTAAACAAAAGATTTTTAATTTCATTCAGCAATCATCATATCATTCTTCTAAAACCTCTTCACAAAAAAACAAAACAATTAAATTATTTGACAACTGCCATCAATCAACTCGTTATAGCCCATTTTTTAGATCAGCAGAAATGTGTGACATAGGGCTCATTCTTTCAAGGATACAAAGGATTAAAAAATATATGCTAATAATATAATAAACACAGTCTGATTTGTTGGGACTTTCAGTTGGAACCAAAACATGTGTTATAAATTTAAAAAAGTATTAGGAAAAGCTGGGGTGCCTTCCAAACTGCAATAAATTGGGGCTAAGCATTTAAAAACCGTTATATTAAATTGGCTCCACATTGGTTTGGTTCTATCACTAGTTTATAAATGCATGAAACTTGGCTCTAAGCCCAAAGCGTCAAATTGTGGCTTTTTGTTACTTAAGTATGCAAAGTATAACATGTTTTTTTAATAAGTTGAACACAGCTTGATGTGGTCTGATTTGTGCACAACATTGTAATTTTACTATTTTCTGTAGTACATTTTTATGATGAAAAAAGTTATGTCCCCGAGCTTTAACGGGCGTTACCTGACTTGTCTTTTGTCTGTGAAGAAGTGATGCTTGATGCTGAAATACTTGTTCTTGGAGTGGTACACTACGGTGGTCTTTATGGACAGGGTCTACTCTTTCACCAACTCCAGCTCCACTTGTCCTGACACCATATCTCCGCTGGTCCATATCTCCGCTGGTCCATATCTCCGCTGGTCCATATCTCCGCTGGTAAATGTGTTTTCTTCATTGCTTGCGGGATTATACGACACTTTCACGGTGGCTGAGTGGATAGCACTCTCGCCTCTCAGCAAGAAGGTCCTGGGTTTGAATCCCGGTCGGACCAGGGCCTTTCTGAGTGGAGTTTGCATGTTCTCCCCGTGTCTGCATAGGTTTCCTCCGGGTGCTCCGGTTTCCCCTACCACTAAAAATATGTCCAATAGTTCTGGCATGTGCCTCCTGTACTGGCGACCCCGCTCCCAAAAAAATAAAATAAATAAAACAATTGTAAACCGCTTTGAGACTCCGATGTGCAGTGAAAAGGCGGTATATAAATAAAGATTACTACTACTACTACTACTTGTTTGCGCGGTGGAGGAAAGAATCAACTGGGCGTAGCCGTGGTCTTGTATTTCAGTCTCCTATACCACCCTGTACGAGCCCACTGATCACTGAAAAAAAAAATCGTGTTGAATTTACATGATTTTAATGCGTACATCGGTCCCACGTCATCTGAATACGTCAAACCAAAATGACTCATTCACATCATGAATGGTGAAAAAATCATTTTGCCTCTATGTATTATTAGCCCATTAAGTTTATGTAACAATTATGTGTTGACATTACTCAATTATTATTTGTGAAATATAACAACAATGTACCTGTTCCATTTCCTTATCACTCACAGACTTTAAACTGCACTATTTCCTGCACTAAACCATCAAGGATGCAGTCTTCAACTTGGGATCTGGAATAAGTGTTGTGCCTTTTTGACCATACTCTACACCTGCCCGCTCAAGTTTAAGTTCAGAATCAAAAGAGAACTTGGGGACATGAAAAACAGTAGGCCAAGATGACTTTAGGCTCAAAGAGTCACTGATTGACACTGAGGTTGAAGCCTCGCTCGTCAGTATATCTGTGTCCGCGGAACCATCAGATAGGAAGGAGGATTCAGGTTCATTGGAAGAACTAGGCACTGGGGATGGTAGTACTGAGATACAATACAATACAATTTATTCTTGTATAGCCCTAGGTCACAACAGAAGTCATCTCAGAGACTTAACAAAACCATTGAAATCACCAACACAGGTCAGAGAATCAACAGTTAAAACACATGGAGAATATAAAGCACACACAGAAGAAAATGTCCATACATGTTGTAGAATGCTAAAGTGTCCTGATCATCACCAATCCTTTCTGTTGGACACTAACTGTCCAACAAGACCCTCCTGCATCCACAAGGAACAACTCTTAAAAAACCCAGTGGGAAAAAGTGAGAAACCTTGGGGAGAACTAGGGAAACCCACAGGGAGGGAGACCCATTTTCCTTCTGTACTGAGATACAGAAGGAAAATGTCTCATCAATTACTTTTAGAGTACCTCTATTTTCCACTTCAGAAAGTGAGGTGAGGTTCAGGAACTCATCTCCCAACAGAGAATCTTTAAACTGAAGTTTAAAATTGTTCACAAGTCCACACTGGTTTTTCACTTCATCTCTAAGATCATCTAAGGATGCCGGGAGTCCATGGGGCAGAGTCAACCTCTGAGCAGTGCCATCAGTCAAGATGATCTTCAGGATCATAGGGGTCTCCATCTTTGAAGCCGTTTACTCTGCAGACACAAAAAGTTGGAATTAGACATCAATTGACACCCAAAGGACCACCCCCATCCCTGGGAAAAATAAAAATAAAAGCTGGTGTACCTTGTATTTCTATGTGTCTCTTTAGAGTCACCATGCAACAAGAGGGTAAGGATCAAGCAGTTCCTTCACTGCCACCAGAGTAAGTTCGTATGCTCTAAAATGCTCTGTATACCAACCACAGAGCTCCTTGACAATAAAGAATATACTCTCATGTAGGGCTGAAACAACTAATCGATTAATCGACGACAACTATTTTAGTAATCGATTAATCGTTTTCTGGTTCACACGGACTCAAACAGCAAAAATGACATGAAAATGTAGTATTTTTGATTAACACAGACTTTGTTTTTATAATTTCATGAATATCTGTCTGTCTCATCCAATCAGAGCAGAATTAGCACAAAGAGCCTGTTACAAACATTTACTTTAAGTTTACGCCATCAATACGTCCTCGAGTGTTGCCAATTTAGCTGAAAAAATGTGATGAAAAAATATTTTTTTTCTACACAATTCACAGCTAAGCGATTACTCGATTAATCGTAAAAATAATCGATAGATTAATCGATTACAAAATAATCGTTAGTTGCAGCTCTACTCTCATGCACAATACAGATTTGGTCAATTTCACCAAATTCAGGTGATCCATATGCTGCTTTGTGAACCAGTAGCATCACCCTCCTGTAAGTTATGCCCTTGCTGGTCACACATTGCGCAAGGTGAATGTCAGGTACATCAGAGAACTTTTCCCTAATTGCTTGTGCTACTTCTTCTTTAAGCAAGTCAACTGAAAGGGCGGACACAGAAGAGACCTCCAAGTCAGGTTTGCTCAGACATGGAGAGCTTAGATGGTAACCAATCATTAACTGATGCTTGGAGGCTAAAGACAGGGGTACATTCTTGAACTTGTGTGTCTGATAACCTGCTTGAAAAAGCTATGTTTGGCCTTTGGCATAGTCCATTGACCGACAAGTGGACCAAAACGCTTGATCATCAGTGGGTAGTGCTCCAAATAATGATGTTTTGGTAGCAGCCTATTGTCAGGAAACAACTCTTGGTACCGGTGTCTGTGCTCTGTGATTTTGCCTTCCAAGAAAGCCAGAGAGTCATCGCTATGTACAGGGGCAACAACAAGCTCAGTGATGTCTTTCAAATCCATAAGAACACGCCATGCAGGCTCATCTTCAGGTACAAGTGAAAACTAAAACTACTAAACTAAAAAAGGTAAGAACCGAAGCAAGCTCCAATTCTCATGAGCATTTCCTCCCACTGTCTTTCTGCTAGAAAAGGTCTGTGGGATTACATGCGGCTTGTTTGTCTTATCAGCCCATTTGAAAGGAAACTTCAGAATGGCACTGTTTAGATCAGCTAGTGTGAAAAGCTTTTGCGATATAAGCACTTTTAAGCAATAAGCAATCTCTACTGGGATTATACCCTCAAACAAGTCATGGGCCAGATCAGGTGGATAGCCAAAGATCACACTGAAGTGAGAGAGATTTTTTGTGAAGACACAGTCACCCTTCACCCCAAAACAAGATGTACCTGTATCTTGTGCTGCTTTAATGTGGACTTGATGAAGCTCCTTGGTTCTCAGACTGAAAGCACCAGATGCAACAGAATGTTTCTGAATATCACAGCTCCTTCCGATGCAGAACCTACAAAAGTATTCCCCAGAAAAACTTTCGACAAACCCTGCAGCAGCATGTGCTCCCAAATTGTCAGCCACTACACTGAGGACTGTACCTTTGACTGACTCGCCCAGCAGCGGAACATCTCAAGCTCCTCAAGAGTTTTCAGATCCTGTAGCAAAGGTTCAAATACTTTATCAAAACCATAGGTTTTGACATCTGATTTACACAGAATGGAGAGATAGATAGAGGAGAGAGAGGAATGACAGCCCGGGGTCAGGTTAGCTAACACCCAATAAACAGCACAGAGCTTATGCTTCTTTCTCGAGGTACCAAGCGGGTTACACGTTTCAAAATCATCCACATATAGAGTTAGAATGATCTTTGGCTTTTCTCCGGCCAGAAAACTATTTTTTTTGAAAACGGAACCATTCCTTGAAGACTTGAACAAAGATGAATCTGTGCCCTCCTGGCTTTGATGGCCCTCAACAACTTGATCGACAATATCCCTCCTATTCAGCAGCTGTTGTAACATCTGCAATATTGGGACATACTGGAAACTGCGTTTTCGGCTGGCATCTAGAATATATTCAACTGGCTGTATAACACTGAAGTTCTCATTGTAATACTTTGTACGACGATATGCAGTCCTCAGTGGGCCACCTTTTTTTATGGCGCTTTGCACAGGACTGCTTGAGAAAATGGCATTGACAGCTTCTCTAACAAGGTCATCAGCAGGGATGTTTTTCTGACAAAAGATGTCACTCACAATGTCTGAGGACAGTGGAACAGGTGCAACGTAAATCAAGTGATGGAGCTCCTCTAAAAAAGTATCAACAGCTGTGCTTGGTACATGGACCAAATGCTCCAACTTAAGCAATGCAGCCGCAAATCTTTGCTCTATGACTTTTGAGTCCTCAGTCTGAGAATCACTACATGAAGGGTCAGCAGCGTCTGTCAATGAAAACTCTACATACTCTTCACCCTCTTGACCATCTGCCTCCACAGATTCGCTGACATCAGTTTTGACAACTCCAGGTTTAAAGTCAACTAACGTGTGATGGGAGTGTTTACGGTTTTTGTGTGATTTATATGTAGCATAAATGTTTGTCTTAAAGTCACACCCTAAACGTCTGAAGCACGTCTGAAGCAGGACCTGACGTCTGAAGCAAGACCTGACGTCTGAAGCAAGACCTGACGTCTGAAGCAAGACCTGACGTCTGAAGCAAGACCTGACGTCTGAAGCAAGACCTGACGTCTGAAGCAGGACCTGACGTCTGAAGCAAGACCTGACGTCTGAAGCAGGACCTGACGTCTGAAGCAAGACCTGACGTCTGAAGCAGGACCTGACGTCTGAAGCAGGACCTGACGTCTGAAGCAGGACCTGACGTCTGAAGCAGGACCTGACGTCTGAAGCAGGACCTGACGTCTGAAGCAGGACCTGACGTCTGAAGCAAGACCTGACGTCTGAAGCAAGACCTGACGTCTGAAGCAAGACCTGACGTCTGAAGCAAGACCTGACGTCTGAAGCAAGACCTGACGTCTGAAGCAAGACCTGACGTCTGAAGCAGGACATGACGTCTGAAGCAAGACCTGACGTCTGAAGCAAGACCTGACGTCTGAAGCAGGACCTGACGTCTGAAGCAAGACCTGACGTCTGAAGCAAGACCTGACGTCTGAAGCAAGACCTGACGTCTGAAGCAAGACCTGACGTCTGAAGCAGGACCTGACGTCTGAAGCAGGACATGACGTCTGAAGCAAGACCTGACGTCTGAAGCAAGACCTGACGTCTGAAGCAAGACCTGACGTCTGAAGCAGGACCTAACGTCTGAAGCAAGACCTGACGTCTGAAGCAAGACCTGACGTCTGAAGCAAGACCTGACGTCTGAAGCAAGACCTGACGTCTGAAGCAGGACTGACGTCTGAAGCAGGACATGACGTCTGAAGCAAGACATGACGTCTGAAGCAGGACATGACGTCTGAAGCAGGACCTGACGTCTGAAGCAGGACCTGACGTCTGAAGCAAGACCTGACGTCTGAAGCAGGACCTGACGTCAGAAGCAAGACCTGACGTCTGAAGCAGGACCTGACGTCTGAAGCAGGACCTGACGTCTGAAGCAAGACCTGACGTCTGAAGCAAGACCTGACGTCTGAAGCAGGACCTGACGTCTGAAGCAGGACATGACGTCTGAAGCAAGACCTGACGTCTGAAGCAAGACCTGACGTCTGAAGCAGGACCTGACGTCTGAAGCAGGACCTGACGTCTGAAGCAGGACCTGACGTCTGAAGCAGGACCTGACGTCTGAAGCAGGACCTGACGTCTGAAGCAGGACCTGACGTCTGAAGCAGGACCTGACGTCTGAAGCAGGACCTGACGTCTGAAGAAAGACCTGACGTCTGAAGCAGGACCTGACGTCAGAAGCAAGACCTGACGTCTGAAGCAGGACCTGACGTCTGAAGCAGGACCTGACGTCTGAAGCAGGACATGACGTCTGAAGCAAGACCTGACGTCTGAAGCAAGACCTGACGTCTGAAGCAGGACCTGACGTCTGAAGCAGGACCTGACGTCTGAAGCAGGACCTGACGTCTGAAGCAGGACCTGACGTCTGAAGCAGGACCTGACGTCTGAAGCAAGACCTGACGTCTGAAGCAGGACCTGACGTCTGAAGAAAGACCTGACGTCTGAAGCAGGACCTGACGTCAGAAGCAAGACCTGACGTCTGAAGCAGGACCTGACGTCTGAAGCAGGACCTGACGTCTGAAGCAGGACCTGACGTCTGAAGCAAGACCTGACGTCTGAAGCAGGACCTGACGTCTGAAGAAAGACCTGACGTCTGAAGCAGGACCTGACGTCAGAAGCAAGACCTGACGTCTGAAGCAGGACCTGACGTCTGAAGCAGGACCTGACGTCTGAAGCAAGACCTGACATCAGAAGCAGGACCTGACGTCTGAAGCAAGACCTGACGTCTGAAGCAAGACCTGACGTCTGAAGCAAGACCTGACGTCTGAAGCAGGACCTGACGTCTGAAGCAAGACCTGACGTCTGAAGCAAGACCTGACGTCTGAAGCAAGACCTGACGTCTGAAGCAGGACCTGACGTCTGAAGCAAGACCTGACGTCTGAAGCAAGACCTGACGTCTGAAGCAGGACCTGACGTCTGAAGCAGGACCTGACGTCTGAAGCAAGACCTGACGTCTGAAGCAAGACCTGACGTCTGAAGCAAGACCTGACGTCTGAAGCAGGACCTGACGTCTGAAGCAAGACCTGACGTCTGAAGCAAGACCTGACGTCTGAAGCAAGACCTGACGTCTGAAGCAAGACCTGACGTCTGAAGCAGGACCTGACGTCTGAAGCAGGACATGACGTCTGAAGCAAGACATGACGTCTGAAGCAGGACATGACGTCTGAAGCAAGACCTGACGTCTGAAGCAAGACCTGACGTCTGAAGCAAGACCTGACGTCTGAAGCAAGACCTGACGTCTGAAGCAAGACCTGACGTCTGAAGCAAGACCTGACGTCTGAAGCAAGACCTGACGTCTGAAGCAGGACCTGACGTCTGAAGCAGGACCTGACGTCTGAAGAAGCCTAGACCGACGTCTGAAGCAGACCTGACGTCTGAAGCAGGACCTGACGTCTGAAGCAGGACCTGACGTCTGAAGCAGGACCTGACGTCTGAAGCAGGACCTGACGTCTGAAGCAGGACCTGACGTCTGAAGCAAGGACCTGACGTCTGAAGCAGGACCTGACGTCTGAACGTCTGAAGCAGACCTGACGTCTGAACTGACCTGACGTCGAAGCAGACCTGACGTCTGAAGCATGACCTGACGTCTGAAGCAGGACCTGACGTCTGAAGCAAGACCTGACGTCTGAAGCAAGACCTGACGTCTGAAGCAGACCTGACGTCTGAAGCAGACCTGACGTCTGAAGCAAGACCTGACGTCTGAAGCAGACGACGTCTGAAGCAGGACCTGACGTCTGAAGCAGACCTGACGTCTGACGTCTGAAGCAGGACCTGACGTCTGAAGCAGGACCTGACGTCTGAAGCAGCCTGACGTCGAACAGACCTGACGTCTGAGCAGACCGACCTGACGTCTGAGCAGACTGACGTCTGAAGCAGGACCTGACGTCTGAAGCAGACCTGACGTCTGAAGCAGACCTGACGTCTGAAGACCTGACGTCTGAAGCAGACCTGACGCTCAGACCTGACGTCTGAAGCAGACCTGACGTCTGAAGCAGACCTGACGTCTGAAGCAGGACCTGACGTCTGAAGCAAGACCTGACGTCTGAAGCAAGACCTGACGTCGAGAAGCAGCAGACCTGACGTCTGAAGCAGACCTGACGTCTGAAGCAGACCTGACGTCTGAAGCAGACCTGACGTCTGAAGCAGACCTGACGTCTGAAGCAGGACCTGACGTCTGAAGCAGAGACCTGACGTCTGAAGCAGGACCTGACGTCTGAAGCAGAAGACAGACCTGACGTCTGAGCAGACCTGACGTCTGAAGCAAGACCTGACGTCTGAAGCAAGACCTGACGTCTGAAGCAAGACGTCTGAAGGACCTGACGTCTGAAGCAAGACCTGACGTCGAAGGACCTGACGTCTGAAGCAAGACGTCTGAAGCAGACCTGACGTCTGAAGCAGACCTGACGTCTGAAGCAAGACCTGACGTCTGAAAGCGAGACCTGACGTCTGAAGCAGACCTGACGTCTGAAGCAAGACCTGACGTCTGAAGCAGACTGACCTGACCTGAAGCAGACCTGACGTCTGAAGCAGGACCTGACGTCTGAAGCAGGACCTGACGTCTGAAGACTGACGTCTGAAGCAGACCTGACGTCTGAAGCAGACCTGACGTCTGAAGCAGACCTGACGTCTGAAGCAGACCGTGAACGACTGACTCGAAGCAAGACCTGACGTCTGAAGCAGGACCTGACGTCTGAAGCAAGACCTGACGTCAGCAGCAAGACCTGACGTCTGAAGCAAGACCTGACGTCTGAAGCAAGACCTGACGTCTGAAGCAAGACCTGACGTCTGAAGCAAGACCTGACGTCTGAAGCAAGACCTGACGTCTGAAGCAAGACCTGACGTCTGAAGCAAGACCTGACGTCTGAAGCAAGACCTGACGTCAGCAGCCCCCCGCCCAGAGCAATGTAAACGGCCCAGTCTCGTTCACGCCCCCTTTAGTCCTCTAGGCCACGCCCATTTAGAGGAAGATTTGAACAGGAAATGTGAGTGACGTAAGCTCCGAGGAGCGGGGGTGAGAACCACTTTAAATTTAATAAAACAAATTGTCATTAATCTGTATATTGCAATGTTTTGCTTAGTTTGGGTTGGTTTTTGTTTACCTATCACCGTGTATTTTCACCAAAAAGGCTGCTACTAACACGTTAGCTTCCCCGGAGCAGGTACAAGGTCTCTCTCTGTCTGCGTCTCTGGCATGTCTGACGAGCACGTACAGAGGACGTAGAGGTTAGGAGAGGAGACTTGACCTTATTGGCTAATGATGACTTTATACTATAGCGCAATTGGCTGCTCGGGGTGTCAACCAAATATATTTTTTACGTCTTTTTAAATGATGTTTTTAACGATATTTATCAATTTATATTTATATACTTTTTGTCAATATTTATTATTATGAAATTTTAATCAGTATTATTATTTTTAATCACGTTTTTAACACTGGGTTACATGTGGCTCAGAGAATAGACTTTAAAACAGCTCTGCTTGTTACAAGTCTCTCCATGGCCTCGCACCAAAATATATTAGTGACATGTTAGTACCATATGAACCAGCCCGGACAGGGACTGGACTCCTGCTGGGACTCTGAGGAGCACAGGGACTGGACTCCTGCTGGGACTCTGAGGAGCACAGGGACTGGACTCCTGCTGGGACTCTGAGGAGCACAGGGACTGGACTCCTGCTGGGACTCTGAGGAGCACAGGGACTGGACTCCTGATGGGACTCTGAGGAGCACAGGGACTGGACTCCTGCTGGGACTCTGAGGAGCACAGGGACTGGACTCCTGCTGGGACTCTGAGGAGCACAGGGACTGGACTCCTGCTGGGACTCTGAGGAGCACAGGGACTGGACTCCTGTTGGGACTCTGAGGAGCACAGGGACTGGACTCCTGTTAGTGCCCAGAGTCAGAACTAAACATGGGGAGGCTGCTTTTCAGATTCATGCTGCTAAAATCTGGAACAATCTTCCTGAAGATGTGAGACAGGCCTCCTCTCTGACAATGTTTAAAACCAGGTTAAAGACAGTTCTGTTTAGCTGTGCTACAACTGAGGGATTTTATATTTTTATCTTTCTTTTTAAAGCCCATATGTCATATTAGACCACTCTTTTCAGTAAGCATAGAGAACGGTACTGTAATTGTGATTCCAGGTAAAAAATAATGTAGGAGCTATTTGCTTGATTGATTTAATTATTTAGGGTTTTGAACATTTTTTAATATTTAGTATTTTTTTGCTGAGGTTAGTATTTTTGTTTTTTGGTAATTTAGATATTTTTGTAGATTATTTTGGGTTTACTTCAGTTCGGTTTAGTTTTTTGGTTTAGTGGCACCTAGGGGATATAAGGGGGCAGTACAGGGCGGGCCTTCATGCACCTGGGTGGGCCTATGGGTTTTTACCAGTTCTGGGAGATGCAGCATTTTTGTGTTGTTTGCTGCAACTTGATGAATAAACCCCTTTTGAACTTTACATTTTTTGGAATGGACAATTGTTTATTTTTTGTACTGCGTAAACCACTTACCCATGGTGCATTCTAGTGATTATTTGAGTTTGTTCTTAAGTTTGGTTACATTTGGTTTGATAGTCTATTTTTTGACAAATAGTCACTAAAAGCGAGTAAAAAACCTTGCCCTTGAACCAACAAGAATACTCATCACATCAATCGAGTGGTTTCTTGCGGATAAATGCGTGGATGCCTGCGTAAAGTTTGTTTTGATTCATCGCCTTCGGGTCCTGATTGCTCCAGCTGCCTCACCTCAACAATCAAAGCCCTCCTGGTCTCCTCTGCAAATGGTATGTGGAGTATTACTAATGCTGTAATGGAAAACAGCCAAACGATTGGAGTTTGAAGATAGTAATTAACACTGCCATATTCAAGGATATTGTAGGGTGACTACTTGTATTAGCTGATTATGA
>OZ035836.1:40719343-40724343 GCA_964034765.1 Knipowitschia caucasica
TGCAGAAATGACTTCGGTAGCCGAGATCGGGGAGTATAAACCTGGATTGTCAGCTTTAGGGAGGTCCCCAAACTCCCCCAAGCCTTTGTACGTTCCCACTTGTCCCCAAAGTTTATCGTAGCAGATGCCGATTTCTCTCAATGGAACTCTACAGGCGGACTTCTTCCCCTGTAGAAATTCCTTGATCACTAGGGGTCTATCAGCAGCGTAACGCTTTTGTGTATAATTCCAGGAAGAGGAAGAGCCCACGGGACTTCCTCTAGCTCGACTCTTATTTAACCTTTTAGTCCATATCCCAAGTCTCCATTTCCTTCGTAGAAGTAGCACCAAGGCACGTCCTTCATTGTGCACTTCTCTCGCAAATAATTTCGATAAGCCCAGAGCTATTCTGATCTTCAATGCCATCTTGTTTCTCGGTTGTTTAACCGGTTTCAGAGCACCCAGCATGTCCATTTTAAAGGTCCCCAAGGTTGCCACTCTTGGTTCCCCCCATCTTCCATAATTCTGCTCCAGGGAGGCACCATACGCTAGTGAATGTGTTAGACGGGTATGTTGGGAAAGACCCGGCAAGAAAGAGAAGATTTTCTCCAGTTTGGGAGCACTTTGAGCAGATCTCACCTAATAAGGTAAGGCATATCAATAATTCTGTAATAGATTACACAAATATGACAACACATAATTTCTCTTGCTCACTTTTCTCTGTTATAAATACGTTTGAATAATAGTTTTTTCAATTGCAGGTGAAGTGTCTGTTATGCTCCAAACAACTGGGTTATAATAATAACACCTCAGCTATGCTAAGTCACTATCGTGCCTTGCATAGCAATGTGGATTCCAACCCAGGTGAGCCTGTCTCGGGTAGGCCATTTTATATCATGATAATAATTGATGATTGTCCTACAATTACACTAAATATATTTTATTTGAATGTATTTGTTCATTAGATACATTTCTAACCCTAATGTGCATTTTCTTTCAGCTGAGACGGTTGACTTGACTGAGCGTTGGTGGATATGGTGATTGAGGATTCCCAGCCCTTTTCCATTGTGGAGGGAACTGGCTTCCGAAAGCTTGTGAAAGCTTTGGCACCATCTTATGTTCTTCCCACGCGGCAGGTATTTATGTGAACTATTAACAATTTATTATCCTCAGATCCACTATTTCAAGACTTTACTTTTTTCAGACTTTGAAAGCCATGGTGGAGAAGAAATACAGGGAAGCCAAAGACAAGGCCAAAGTGGTGGCTGTTAGTTTAACAGCAGACATGTGGACCTCCATCAACACTGATGTTGTTAGTTTAACAGCAGACATGTGGACCTCCATCAACACTGATGCTGTTAGTTTAACAGCAGACATGTGGACCTCCATCAACACTGATGTTGTTAGTTTAACAGCAGACATGTGGACCTCCATCAACACTGATGCTGTTAGTTTAACAGCAGACATGTGGACCTCCATCAACACTGATGTTGTTAGTTTAACAGCAGACATGTGGACCTCCATCAACACTGATGCCTATCTTGCAGTGACTGGTCATTTTATTGACGAGAGCACTTCTCTGCAGACTGTTGTCCTTGGGGTGCAGCATTTCCCTGAGGCACATACAGCAGCAAATCTAGCGAGAGTGATGACCTCTCTTATGTCTCTTATGTATGTATACTCTATTTGTGCTAATAAGTCACTTATAACCTGTTTATTCTGTTTTAGGGAGCAAACTGTGGCAACGTTTTGACACGACATGCCAGCAGACCAAAATCCCAAACATAACTGCCAACGCTACAGTGGAGGTCCAAACATACCTGGGGGAGCCAAATATTCCTCGACTCGAAAGTCCCCTTCAATATTGGGACAAACATAAGTTTACATTTCCAAATTTATATAAACTTGCCATTACATATTTATGTTCACCTGCATCCTCTGTGCCCTGTGAACGGGTTTTTTCAAAGGCAGATGAAATACTGTGCAAAAAAAGAAATCGCCTGAGTCCAAATACTCCTGAAAAATTATTATTTTTGAATAAAAATGAATAACTGTATTGTTTGTTTTTCAACTCATGTCAATAGTTGCATAAGCACTTACATAAACAAAGTAACACAAGCACATCTTACATAACAACTGTCTCCACATCATTGGCTGTATTCTTTCAGCCCATGTTCAGACCCTACCATTTGTTATAGGCCCTTAGCATGTATTACATTTCTTTGTCCACATGATGGCGTAGTGGAGCATGATTCACCTCGAGCCTTCGACTCATGGGCCGAGTAATAGGCTGCGATCCCTCAAGGCTTCATGGGGCTTCATATTGCCATCACTGCTGTTCACGATGTGCACTGTCTGGAAGGCTGTTCAGACTGAACCAGAAGTGTGGGAGGACTGGCCTCTTATTCTCTCTTCCTCTAACAGGATTGGTTGGTAGGATGATTGGGGCTGGTCTCCACCTGTGTGGGGGAGACACACCTGTCTTCTGTTGTGGAACAGCTGGTGATGGAGGAAGGGAGGATGAATAATATTATGGATGTGCAATGGTGGACAGGGAATGTGAGCCATGGGTGTGAATGTGGGTTAACCTTTGGGAGGGATCAGGGTGGACCTTGATACAAAACAAATGGATTGAATTTAATGCTAAGGCGGGATTAAATAATAAAAACTAAAATAATAAAACATAAATTGTTGACATAAATTGTCATGGTGGTCAGGGGTCAAGATGGTTAAAAGAATGGGTAGGTCTAGGTCAGTTGAATAAATGGGTTACGTTTAGGGTTGGGGGTCAGGATAGGGTTGGATAAGTGAGTGTAGGTCCAGGTAAGTATTGTTGGTTAATTTTTTATTAGTTTTGCAGGTCGTTCCCAGTAATTCCAGGTAAGTGGGTTAGGGTGGTCCAGGGTTGGGATTAGGTCATTAAATACATGGGTTAAGTTTAGGGCATAAAATAAATGGGTTAAGATTAGGTCATTAAATACATGGGTTAAGTTTAGGGCATAAAATAAATGGGTTAAGATTAGGTCATTAAATACATGGGTTAAGTTTAGGTGGTTAGATAAATGGGTTATTAGGGGGCGGCAGTAGCTCAGTTGGTAGAGCATTGGTCTTTGAGCCTGAAGGTCGTGGGTTCGAGCCCACCATAAGACCTACTTCACGACTCCCTCTGATGACTGCTGTCGTTGTGTCCTTGGGCAAGACACTTAACCCCACTTTGCCTGAAGCTCCCGCTGAAAGATCTCAGCTCCTGTGGACTCACCACCTGCAGGAGGATCAGTGAGGGGCTGGTGCAAAGTGTACTGGGTACAACTCTGACTGCCACCCTCCCGACCCAGAAATGGATTAAGGGGAAGAAAATGGATGGATGGATGGATGGATGGATGGATAAATGGGTTAAGTTTAGGTGGTTAGATAAATGGGTTAAGTTTAGGGTCAGGGGTCAGGATAGGGTTAGATAAGTGAGTGTAGGTCCAGGTAAGTATTGTGTTTGTTAACTTTTAATGATTTTTACAGGTGAGTTCCGGGTGATGTGTGATTTAATTGTATGTGGGAGGGGCCTTTGAGTGAATTACTGGAAGGGGTCCAAGTTCAGCTCGTGGACCCAATGTTGTAACATTCTTTTAGCTGTTATTTCTGTCCAGTGTATATTGTCCGTCCTGGTTAGGGTTAGAATAGGGGGTAAGAAACCACTCATGGGACCCCCTCCCATAAAGGTTTGAGGGCTCATATCTCAGAAACGGAACGTCGTAGAGCATTGAAACCAAGATGTACCCCCCCATTCCATGAGGTTAACTTTCAAATGGTGCCAGCCTTTCTACTGTGGGACTTTCCATTCTCGCGATATCTGCCAAAAAAACTTTGTTTTTTGTGTATCTCCGTAAACGAAAGTCGTAGAGTCTCGGGACCAAGACTGGCGTGTTCAGAAGACCCGAATTATGTCCGACGGATCGAGGTTTCAAGTCTCTAGGACCTTTGGTTCGGGAGTTATAAACGTTTTAAGTTCCGCATTGAAATGAATGGGACAGCGAGAAAGGCGAAGTGTTGGGGGGAATTTTTTTTTGTCAGAATCACGAAATGAGCACGTTTCAGGTCATTTCAAGTCCATTGAAGACAAAATCTTTAGACATTTTCAAAAATGTCATGATCTTATGTGATGAGTTTTTATATGATAGTGGAAAAAATACTATATTTATAAATATAAGAAACTAAAACAATAACAAAATGTGAGTTTAGAATTATACAAATAACTATTTACAAATATAACAGTTGAAAAGAACGAGGAGAACAATCTGGGAATTATTTGCTTGCTTTTGGCACCCTCTAGTGGCCGCGCCGCGCCAACACACTATTAGTGGCAGCGTGCTCGCACTATAAGAAAAAGTAACTTTATTGAAACTATAGCGATGGAAAACGATGGGAAATACATAACTCAGTGAAACAGGTGATCAGAAAAAGTAGTAATAGATAGGGCCATATTAGCAGACACTATAAACCAGGGGTCCCCAATTAAATTGGCATAGGGTTAGGGTTAGGTTTATGTGTGGGGTCCCGTCTCCAACGTGTGGAGTCGGGAAGTGTACGGGCCCTATCTCTCTGTCCGGGCTGGGCGGTATGGCCAGTGGGCTCTCCCCGGCGACTGCCTGCACGTCCGTGGCGATGTGGACGCTCGCTCTCTCTCTCTCAGGGCCTCTGGTCCACTCACCAGGCCGTCTCCGGGGGCCACGCTCCCACGGGGAACCCCCTCGCCTCTCTCTCCAGCACTCATCCCGGTAATAGTTGTCCTCCCGCTGGCCCCGGGGGGGCCTGCGGTTGTGGCCCCTCCAATCGTGCGTGGGCCGATCATGGTAGGAGTAGGTCCACTGTGGACTGTTGTGAGCGTGTGGTGAGAAGGGGGTCCAGGTGTATTCTGGCATTTGTTTTTGTTTTAATGGAAGACTTTTATTAATTAAAATAGTTGTATAAAAGGTTTAAAACTTCAGATTGCCTCCTTTATATTTATCATTAGACAAATAGAAGACCTT
>OZ035836.1:40741843-40791843 GCA_964034765.1 Knipowitschia caucasica
GAGCGTAGATAGTAGATAGTCTGAGCGTAGATAGTCTGAGTGTAGATAGTCCGAGCGCAGATAGTCCGAGCGCAGATAGTCAGAGCGTAGATAGTCCGAGCGTAGATAGTAGATAGTCAGAGCGTAGATAGTCTGAGCGTAGATAGTCCAAGCATAGATAGTCCGAGCGTAGATAGTCCGAGCGTAGATAGTCTGAGCGTAGATAGTCCGAGCGCAGATAGTCCGAGCGTAGATAGTCCGAGCGTAGATAGTCCGAGCGCAGATAGTCCGAGCGCAGAAACAAGCAGCGTTTCCGTCGAATTGTTATTCACGCGGGTGGTAATGACGTTCGGCGGAAACAGTCCGAGGTGTTGAAGCTGCAAGTCGCCGCCGTGTGCAAGCTGGCTAGCACAATGGCCGACACTGTCATCTTCTCTGGGCCCCTACCTAGCACTAGCACAATGGCCGACACTGACATCTTCTCTGGGCCCCTACCTAGCACTAGCAGTGCAGAAGCATTCAGCAGACACTCGGCTTTCAACCGCTGGCTGTCTGGCTGGTGCCCTCGAAGTGGTGTTGTTCATGTTGACAATTGGAGTGCCTTTTGGGGAAAGCCCGGTCTCATCCGCTCGGATGATATCCACCCAACGTTGGCGGGTACATCCCTTTTGGCTAAGAATTTGGCCCTGGCTCTAAACTGTTCTGCCCGGCTCAAATGACGGTGCAGAACTGAGGCCCGGGTGCAGAGCTGCTCTGCCACAACCTCTGAGCCCCCATCTGTTCAGTTACTAGCCTCAGAAGCTAGTCAGATTGAAACTGTGTGTGCATGTATGTGTGTCTGTGTGTGTGTGTGTGTGTGTGTCTGTGTGTGTGTGTGCCTGTGTGTGCTCAGTTACTAGCCTCAGAGGCTAGTCAGATTGAAACTGTGTGTGTTCCCCGCTTGAAGTCTAAAGCACTATATGTGAGGAAATCTGACCTAGGTGTCAGACACAGTAACTTAATAAAAGTTCAGACAGACAGAAATAGTTCTAGCGGTAGGGTTGTTAAATGTGGTTTAATGAACGTCAGATCAATCTCGTCTAAATCGCTTCTCATAAACAAACTTATTATAGACAAGGGCTTGGATTTGTTTGCGCTCTCGGAGACTTGGCTCCAACAGGACGACTACGTTAGATTGAATGAGTGCACTCCTCCGACGCATGTTAACTACCAGAAAGCCAGAACTACAGGTCGCGGCGGTGGTGTTGCGATTATATCACACACCAACTTGGTTCTTAGTCCCAAAACCAACAACGCTTTTCACTCGTTTGAAAACTTAACACTTTCAATCACCTGTCCTGGGTGGAGAAAACAAAAAGCAGTACTATTCATAGTTTTATACCGACCTCCTGGTCCTTACAGCGAGTTCCTAACAGAATTCTCTGACTTCATTTCAAACCTAGTTTTGGAATGGGAAAACATAGTTATAGCTGGAGACTTCAATATACATGTGGACGACAGCACTGACAGCTTAAACAAAGCTTTCAGCGCCGTACTAGATGGTGTTGGTTTTACTCAGAATGTTGAGGAACCTACTCACATTCATAACCACACCTTGGACCTTGTCCTGACCTACGGCTGTGATGTCTCCAATGTTGACATCCAGCGTCAAAGCTCGTTGCTGTCTGACCATTTCTTGATCACGTTTGATCTCGCTTTGGAGGACTTTCCTGTCCCGCAAGATAAAACCATAATGAAAAGAACCTTAAATGATAAATCTATCACAAGGTTCAAAGAACTAATACAGCCTATGTTGAATACTGCTGCAGGTGAACCTGTTCACAGCTGCTGCAGTCCCTCAGTCATTGACCAAACGGTGGGCAACACTATGGAGTCTTTAAAATCTGCATTAAATGCAGCAGCTCCTTTAAAACAGAAAACCATTAGGATTAGATCATCGTCGCCCTGGTACAGTGTTCAACTCCACACTTTAAAACAGAAAACCATTAGGATTAGATCATCGTCGCCCTGGTACAGTGTTCAACTCCACACTTTAAAACAGGACGTCAGAAAATTGGAGAGGCTATATCGCCACTCCCACTCGGAGCCTGTCCACAGGGAGTGGAAAGCAGGTCTCCGAAACTACAAGAAGGCCCTTCGCAGGGCTCGAACTCAATACTATTCAACTTTAATAGAAGCGAATAAAAATAACAGTAGATTTTTGTTTGGCACCGTCGCTAAACTCACAAACTGCCATAGCGCAATCGAGCCTAAAATTCCAAGCTCACTGAGCAGTGTCGACTTTCTCCACTTCTTTAATAATAAAATGACATCCATCCGTGACAAACTGGAGGAGGTTACTCCTGCTGTTAGTGGTGGACAGGTTGAAGCGGCATACGTGACTTCCCACTTAGACTCTTCAGTGGAGGAGGTTACTCCTGCTGTTGGTAGTGGACAGGTTGAAGCGGCATACGTGACTTCCCACTTAGACTCTTCAGTGGGCCTCGATAAATTCATGGCTGTGAGCCAAGCAGAGGTGATCTCTGTGGTCACATCCTCAAAAGCCTCAACTTGCATGTTAGACGCAGTCCCGACATGGCTCTTCAAAGACATACTTCCTTTGATAATTGAGCCTATCGTAAATATAATAAACGCATCCATACAATGTGGCTATGTCCCACAAGCTTATAAAACCGCGGTAATCAAACCCCTTCTGAAGAAAACAAACCTGGACCCAGAAATACTTACAAACTACAGACCGATCTCAAACCTCACTTTTATATCTAAAATCCTGGAAAAACTTATAGCTGAGCAGCTCCGCTGCCACCTGCAGGAAAATAATATGTTTGAAGTCTTTCAATCAGGATTCAGAGCTCATCATAGACTGAAACGGCACTAGTCAAAGTCACAAATGACTTACTACTAGCTGCTGATAATGGACAAGTGTCAGTGCTGGTCCTACTGGACCTTAGTGCTGCATTTGACACAATAGACCACAGCATTCTACTGCAGAGGCTAGAATGTGATATAGGTCTTAGAGGAACAGCCCTTGGCTGGTTTAAATCCTATTTATCAGATCGATATCACTTCGTCAATGTAAATCACGACTCGTCGCCTTATTCTGGAGTGGAATTCGGTGTGCCGCAGGGTTCGGTACTCGGACCGATTCTTTTTACTCTCTACATGCTGCCGTTAGGAAACATTATTAAAAAGCATGGAATTAATTTCCACTGCTGCAGATGACACACAGCTTTATCTGTCGATGAAGCCAAATCAGACAGATCAGCTAGAAAAGCTCAGTGCCTGCATAAAGGACCTTAAAATGTGGATGACTCTTAACTTCCTACTTCTCAATTTGGAGAAGACAGAAGTGATCCTACTCGGTCCGAAGCGCCTGCGTGACTCCCTCACTAACCAGATAATCACTCTGATAATGTCAGTATTATACCCAGTAACACTGTGAGGAATCTTGGAGTCATTTTTGACCAAGAACTCTCCTTCAAGGCTTATATAAGCCAAGCAACTAAAACGGCGTACTTCCACTTACGGAACATCGCTAAAATTAGGAATTTCCTTCCTAAAAGTGACGCGGAAAAACTCATTCACGCGTTTGTCACCTCAAGACTCGACTGTAACGCTTTACTGGCAGCGTGCCCTAAAGCCTCTTTGAAGAGCTTCCAGCTCGTTCAGAATACAGCAGCTAGGATCTTAACAGGTACCAAAAGGAGGGAGCACATAACTCCGGTGTTAAAATCACTCCACTGGCTCCCTGTGGAGTACAGAATAAAGTTTAAAATCCTACTCTTAACATATAAAGCCATAAATGGCTTGGCTCCCTCTTATCTCCAAGACACGTTAGTGTCGTATCAACCAAGTCGAGCGTTGCGCTCACAAAACGCCAGACGTCTGGTGGTTCCTAAGGTCTCAAAGGTCACTGTTGGCGGCAGAGCATTTAGCTCCAAGCTCCTTTACTGTGGAATCAGCTTCATTTATGTTAAGGAAGCAGATACGGTCTCCACATTCAAGGCCAGGCTTAAAGCACTCTACTTTAATTTAGCATATAATTAGGTAATATATAATATGTAGTGTATATATTATATATATATGCTGTATTATGTTATATATTATGTTATATATTATACAATAATGTATTGTGTTATGTTGTATATTATGTTATATATTATGCTGTATGTTATTCTTTATTCAAGGCTAGGTTTAAAACAGTCCTCTTTAGTTTAGCATATGGCTAGGAAGGTAAGACTCTGAGAAGGTTAAACTCCTCAGACTGTCAGTCAAGCTGCATAGGGAGCCCCCTGCTGGAGAAGTATGGTAACTTGAGCACTATCCTCTCCTCCTTCCTACTTTATCTGTTTAGCATTTTTAGGATTCTGACTGTAGTTTGTTCATTGCTATTCACCCGTTGTCCCATTGTCTGTTTCATGGTACGATGACGGGATCTCTGAGCCTGGCCTCTTCCATCTACACCTGCGGACTGCCCCGCCCGACCCGCCTGGGAGTGCTTCAGTCCTGCACCGGACCTGTCCACGTTCAGCGTCCACTGGTCCACGTTCTGTAGCTAGCTTAGGTCCTGGATCATTAGTCTGTCCGTCCGGAGGACAGATCCCTTTCTCATATGGGTCTCCCTCCCTGTGGGTTTCCCTAGTGCTCCCCAAGGTTTCTCACTTTTTCCCACTGGGTTTTTTAAGAGTTTTTCCTTGTCGATGCAGGAGGGTCTTGTTGGACAGTTAGTGTCCAACAGAAAGGATTGGTGATGATCAGGACACTTTAGCATTCTACAACATGTATGGACATTTTCTTCTGTGTGTGCTTTATATTCTTCATGTGTTTTAACTGTTGATTCTCTGACCTGTGTTGGTGATTTCAATGGTTTTGTTAAGTCTCTGAGATTACTTCTGTTGTGACCTAGGGCTGTACAACAATACATTGTATTGTAATTGTATTGTAGATAGTCCGAGCGTAGATAGTCCGAGCGTAGATAGTCCGAGCGTTGATAGTCCGAGCGTAGATAGTCCGAGCGTAGATAGTCCGAGCGTAGATAGTCCGAGCGTAGATAGTCCGAGCGTAGATAGTCCGAGCGTATGGTCTGAACGTAGATAGTCCGAGCGTATGGTCCGAACGTAGATAGTCCGAACGTAGATAGTCCGAGCGTAGATAGTCAGAGCGTATGGTCCGAACGTAGATAGTCTGAGCGTAGATAGTCCGAGCGCAGATAGTCCGAGCGTAGATAGTCCGAGCGTAGATAGTCCGAGCGTAGATAGTCCGAGCGTAGATAGTCCGAGCGTAGATAGTCCGAGCGTAGATAGTCCGAGCGTAGACAGTCCGAGCGTAGATAGTCCGAGTGTAGATAGTCTGAGCGTAGATAGTCCGAGCGCAGATAGTCCGAGCGTAGACAGTCCGAGCGTAGACAGTCCGAGCGTAGATAGTCCGAGTGTAGATAGTCCGAGCGTAGATAGTCCGAGCGTAGATAGTCCGAGCGTAGATAGTCCGAGCGTAGATAGTCCGAGCGTAGATAGTCTGAGCGTAGATAGTCCGAGCGCAGATAGTCCGAGCGTAGATAGTCCGAGCGTAGATAGTCCGAGCGTAGATAGTCCGAGCGTAGATAGTCCGAGCGTAGATAGTCCGAGCGTAGATAGTCCGAGCGTAGACAGTCCGAGCGTAGATAGTCCGAGTGTAGATAGTCCGAGTGTAGATAGTCCGAGCGTTGATAGTCCGACCGTATGGTCCGAACGTATGGTCCGAACGTAGATAGTCCGAGCGTAGATAGTCCGAGCGCAGATAGTCCGAGCGCAGATAGTCCGAGCGCAGATAGTCCGAGCGTTGATAGTCCGAGCGTAGATAGTCTGAGCGTTTATAGTCCGAGCGTTTATAGTCCGAGCGTTGATAGTCCGAGCGTAGATAGTTTGGGCTGTTTTGCTGTGTCTGCAGTTACAGCCAGAGGAGTTATAGCCACTTATGCTAACATGCTACTGTGTTTAGCAGCGCTGTAGAGGCTAGAGGAGGCGTGGCCTAGAGGACGCAGTCTGTGATTGGAGGAGAGCGGGCGTCACGCTAAGTCTCTACTCAGTACTTTTTACTGAGTTCATCCACAGCTGAATCAATGAGCTCCAGTTTTACAGTAATTACAGATTATAAAACAACTTGTTTTTAGTAATAAGCATTTTTATGAACTTATAAAATAAATCGAGTGTAGCTTCTTTAACTCAATTAAAAAATGTAAGTGTTTGACAGTCTTAGTTTTTATCTGAGGAGAGGAGCCAGACCTGCCATGGCCTCAGTCAGAGACCCCAGACCCCAATGACACCAGCTGAAGATCCACCGCCTGCAACAGATACATGTGAGAGACACCAGGAAGGACCAGGGAAGGACCAGGGAAGGACCAGGGAAGGACCAGGGAAGGACCAGAGAGAGACCAGGGAGAGACCAGGGAGAGACCAGGGAGAGACCGGAGAGAAACCAGAGAGGGACCAGGGAGAGACCAGAGAGAGACCAGAGAGAGACCAGGGAGAGACCAGGGAGAGACCAGAGAGAGACCAGAGAGAGACCAGAGAGAGACCAGAGAGGGACCAGGGAGAGACCAGAGAGGGACCAGGGAGAGACCAGGGAGAGACCAGAGAGAGACCAGAGAGAGACCAGGGAGAGACCAGAGAGGGACCAGGGAGAGACCAGGGAGAGACCAGGGAGAGACCAGAGAGAGACCAGAGAGAGACCAGAGAGAGACCAGAGAGGGACCAGAGAGAGACCAGAGAGGGACCAGGGAGAGACCAGAGAGGGACCAGGGAGAGACCAGGGAGAGACCAGAGAGAGACCAGAGAGAGACCAGGGAGAGACCAGAGAGGGACCAGGGAGAGACCAGGGAGAGACCAGGGAGAGACCAGAGAGAGACCAGAGAGAGACCAGAGAGAGACCAGAGAGGGACCAGGGAGAGACCAGGGAGAGACCAGAGAGAGACCAGAGAGGGACCAGGGAGAGACCAGGGAGAGACCAGGGAGAGACCAGAGAGGGACCAGGGAGAGACCAGGGAGAGACCAGAGAGAGACCAGAGAGAGACCAGGGAGAGACCAGGGAGAGACCAGAGAGAGACCAGAGAGAGACCAGAGAGAGACCAGAGAGGGACCAGGGAGAGACCAGGGAGAGACCAGAGAGAGACCAGAGAGGGACCAGGGAGAGACCAGAGAGAGACCAGAGAGAGACCAGAGAGGGACCAGGGAGAGACCAGGGAAGGACCAGAGAGAGACCAGGGAACGACCAGGGAAGGACCAGAGAGAGACCAGGGAAGGACCAGGGAAGGACCAGGGAGAGACCAGGGAAGGACTAGGGAAGGACCAGGGAAGGACCAGGGAGAGACCAGAGAGAGACCAGGGAAGGACCAGGGAAGGACCAGGGAGAGACCAGGGAAGGACTAGGGAAGGACCAGGGAAGGACCAGGGAGAGACCAGAGAGAGACCAGAGAGAGACCAGAGAGAGACCAGGGAAGGACCAGGGAGAGACCAGGGAAGGACCAGGAAAGGACCAGGGAAGACCAAGGAAGGACCAGGGAGAGACCAGGGAAGGACCAGGGAAGGACCAGGGAGAGACCGCGTACGTGTGTCGTGCGTGATGTGGAGCAGTCATTGTAAAGTATGAGAATGAGGGAGTCACGTGCCGAGTTTGGGGTGATTTGGGGGCGGGGCTATGAGCCTGTCGGGACATATTGGGCTGCCGCAACGGACGGCACGGCCCCCAGAAATTTCACGCGGCTCCTCATATTGTTTAGCAGTTGTTTAGCAGTGTTTGTGTCCACTTTGCACTATATATGAAAAAATATACTCTTATTATCATTTGTACCTAGGTTGGGCATGTTTACATGATGGAAACAGTACTTGAGGACTCACGTTTGATAAACAAAAAAATATTCATTTCTCAATAAATATTGGCCGTATACCATATCAGTTGGTTCAGCATTATTTAAAATAAAGATACAGTAAAAGAATAAGCGTACTTCAAACAAACAACTTTTGCACATTTCTCATTAAGGCACAGCATCATTGACCAACATTTATCCAATAGGCATTGGTTTTCACCCATCACATTTGACAAGCATGTGCACAGGTCAGTTGAGTGTAAGGGAATTTGAATTTGTTGCGCACAACACGATCACCCTCTCCACTCCTGTGAATCTCTGAGATGTGCTAGGGCCCTAGTTCATACACTTCTTTAAGCCTCTAGCTGAGCCACGACCCCTGGTGCGAACTGTAGGTGTTTTTAATTCAGCAACACATATGCCTCAGGTTCTCTTATATTATTGCCTCTATCTGCCAGCACAAGGTCACCTTGGTAACAGCTTGTTCAGGAAACTCTTTGCTTCGGTTATATGCATGTGCTTCTGTGCCGCCCCAACCCACCCGTTCGATATGAAGGAAATTACACCATGGGCCACGTGATCACGATTAGGTATTTCCTAGGTGTATTGCCGGTTTGTTTTGAGAAAAAGTCTGTGCCTGCTGCTAGTACATAGGAAGGTTTATCGATGCAACTCCGCCGTAAGCAGTACCAAAATGGCAGCCACATTGTTACAAATGACTCCCACAAACTGGTGTGGCCTTATGGTCAATAAGCATTCCCTACCTTGGCCATTGAACCAATGGACACAGCTGTGCTGTTAACATCTACACACAAGGGTATGGTTTATGGTTAGTGAAAGGCATCGGCGGACTGTTGTCTTATGTACTCTAAACAGATGGTGTGTGCTGTATTGGAAGGTCAGTCTGAGGCGCATTAAAGTCAATAGGACATGCTGGAGGTGAGAGCTTCTTCATTCTACCTTGTGGCAGATCTGGAGTTAGGTAGAATAGTGTAGAAGTGTTGGAACAATGCAAAGTTTGAAGCCCCCGTGTAATACTTCACTGTGTTTTCATCACCACTCGAAAGTTCTCATTCATCGGTACGTATCAAGGCTCAACGCTTCAGCTGTTGTTTTCTTCAAGAAGATTGTTGATAACATCTCGTCTAGATGTGCAGAGTCCAATTCATTTGGGTCCGCGGTCATAGCTGGCGGCTGGTTCTAGGGCTGGCGGGCGGCGGCGCCTGCGGCTGGTTCTAGGGGCTGGACGGCGGCGGAGCCTGCTGGCTGGGTCTAGGGCTTGCGAGTGGCTTCGTGCGGCTGCCTGCGGCTGGTCTAGGGTAGGTGGTGGCGGCGCCTGCGGCTGGGTCTTAGGGCTGGTGGCGGCGGCGCCTGGAGGCGCTGGTCTAGGGCTGGTGGCTGGGCGGCGCCTGCGGACTGGTCTAGGGATGTGGCGGTGCTGCTGTTAGGGCTGGATGGCGGTGGCGGCGACTGCGGCTGGTGTTGGGTCTGGGGTGGTCTGCGATCCTAGTGGGCTGGGACCTGCGCCCTTACTTGCCGCTGATATATCAGCTTCATCTGTTTTGCTTGTACATCATTGTGGCCTAACAACAGGGCATGAGTGTCCAGTATGGGTGGTTCTCCAACTTCTCATATGCTGGTTTACCTACACTGTGAATAATAACAAACATATTATTTATATAATAATTTGCATCAATCTATGTAATCAAGCTTTAACTGGCAACTATGTCTTGAACAGCATCTCAAGGAACTTTTTAGGTCCACATCATAATGTCATATGAGCGTTTATGTTACAAGCAGTATAATTAGATTATGTTGTACAATCTATTTGTAATCTATGCTCTTTACACTGGCAAAGACCTACGCAGAACATAACACGTGCTAAGTAAGAAAACAGCCTGAGCGAGGGTATCAAAGACTCAGAGACAAAGCATACAGTAACCTATAATAACATATGCTATACCTACACTTCCTAGTTTAAGAAGACAACTACATAATCCATTTTTAGAGAACGTACCAGACGTGAAAAATGCAGAGGACACACTCTCTGTCTACAGGGGTGTGTGATCGAAAGTAAGGTCCTTTCTTCTAATTGCAGCCAACCAAGCAATCCGAGTCTCGAGATAGCGTAGACAGCGAGACAGAGAAAGATTAAAGATTAAAGAGAGACCAGAGAGTAGAGAGAGAGAGAGCAGAGAGAGAGAGAGCAGAGAGAGAGACCAGAGAGAGAGAGAGCAGAGAGAGAGACCAGAGAGAGAGAGAGCAGAGAGAGAGACCAGAGAGAGAGAGAGGTAAACCAGGGATCCCTGTCCTGCTGAGTCATGGTAGAATCTGAGATAAATGCTGAGTCATGTGACATTTGGGGAGCAGTGGGAGGACCCATCATCCGGAGCAGACATGACACCTCCAGGAGCGAGGAGCAGAGGAGACAGGTCTGTCTGGAGGTCTGGGTCCAGGTCCGGGTCTGGGTCTTGGTCCAGGTTGGGTTTTAGTGTAAGTCTGATTTTAGACCATGTTTGGTCTTGATTTGGTCTTAGTAATTTGACCACAGTACTTCTCAAAATAAAACGTCCAGGTCTGGGTCTGGGTCTGGTCTTGGGTCTTGGGTCTGGGTCTGGGTCTGGTCTTTGGTCTGGTCTTTGGTCTTGGGTCCGGTCTTGGTGCTGGGTCTGGTCTTGGGTGTGTGTCCGGTCCTTGGTCTTGGGTCTGGTCTTTGGTCTTGGGTCCGGTCTTGGTTCTGGGTCTGTTCTTGGGTGTGTCTCTAGTCCTTGGTCTGGTCTTGGGTGTGTGTCTGATCCTTGGTCTGGTTCTGGTCTTCGGTCTTAGGTCTGGGTCTTGTCTTTGGTCTTGGGTCTGGTCTTGGTTCTGGGTCTGTTCTTGGGTGTGGGTCTGGTCTTGGGTCTGGTCTTGAGTTTTTGTGTATCGCTCTAAATCCCAGCAGCAGTCTAAAGTCTTTAAGGACTTTACAGAGTTGTAGATTCACCGAGAACACATCAGAAAATCAAACAGTTCAAACATGACGGACCAGAGAGAGACCAGAGAGAGACCAGAGAGAGACCAGAGAGAGACCAGAGAGAGACCAGAGACAGACCAGAGAGAGAGAGAGCAGAGAAAGACCAGAGAGAGACCAGAGAGAGACCAGAGAGAGACCAGAGAGAGACCAGAGAGAGACCAGAGAGAGACCAGAGAGCGACCAGAGAGAGACCAGAGAGAGACCAGAGAGAGACCAGAGAGAGACCAGAGAGAGACCAGAGAGAGACCAGAGAGAGACCAGAGAGAGACCAGAGAGAGACCAGAGAGAGACCAGAGAGAGACCATCTTGAGACCAGATTCACGTGGGCTAACCAGAAATTTTCCCCATAGAACTCAATGCATATTAAAACAGCTCGACCTCAGCTGACAGAGAACCTGACAGAGAACCTACAGCTTTAATAAAGATAGTATTTTGTGGGGATTTTAGTGTCCCTTGTCATCCTGAACTTTTTTTCTTCTTAAATCCTTCGGTTTTGTTTAAATCCACACTTTAGTGCCACAAACTCTGCTCCTCTGGCTCTCGCTCTAACTCCCGCTCTGATGAACTGCTCTGATTGGTCAGAGCGCGGCCGAGCCCCTCTGTGCACGTGCGTGAGACCCTCTGTGCACGTGCGTGAGACCCTCTGTGCACGTGCGTGAGACCCGGTGTGAGACCCACACACGCGTGTTTGGCGCAATGCATTATGGGAGATCATCCACTGCACAGAACCGGGAGGACCAGACGATGCCCAAATACAGGAGAGTTTCCCAAAGATCTTTGAGAGTTTCCCATAGATCTTTGAGAGTTTCCCATAGATCTTTGAGAGTTTCCCATAGATCTTTGAGAGTTTCCCAGAGATCTTTGAGAGTTTCCCATAGATCTTTGAGAGTTTCCCAAAGATCTTTGAGAGTTTCCCATAGATCTTTGAGAGTTTCCCATAGATCTTTGAGAGTTTCCCATAGATCTTTGCGAGTTTCCCATAGATCTTTGAGAGTTTCCCATAGATCTTTGAGAGTTTCAGGCGACTTCCGCTAATCTTTCAGCCCCCATGCCGTCACAAAGCGCCACTGAGCACAACCATTCATTTGAATAGGGCGCCATCTTGGATCGCCGGGGCTTGCACACAACAGACTGTATACTGATGCTAATGCTAACACAGACTGTATACAGATGCTAATGCTAACACAGACTGTATACAGATGCTAATGCTAACACAGACTGTATACAGATGCTAATGCTAACACAGACTGTATACAGATGCTAATGCTAACACAGACTGTATACAGATGCTAATGCTAACAGACTGTATACAGATGCTAATGCTAACACAGACTGTATACAGATGCTAATGCTAACACAGACTGTATACAGATGCTAATGCTAACACAGACTGTAGACAGATGCTAATGCTAACACAGACTGTATACAGATGCTAATGCTAACACAGACTGTATACAGATGCTAATGCTAACACAGACTGTATACAGATGCTAATGCTAACACAGACTGTATACAGATGCTAATGCTAACACAGACTGTATACAGATGCTAATGCTAACACAGACTGTATACAGATGCTAATGCTAACACAGACTGTATACAGATGCTAATGCTAACACAGACTGTATACAGATGCTAATGCTAACACAGACTGTATACAGATGCTAATGCTAACACAGACTGTATACAGATGCTAATGCTAACACAGACTGTATACAGATGCTAATGCTAACACAGACTGTATACAGATGCTAATGCTAACACAGACTGTATACAGATGCTAATGCTAACACAGACTGTATACAGATGCTAATGCTAACACAGACTGTATACAGATGCTAATGCTAACACAGACTGTATACAGATGCTAATGCTAACACAGACTGTATACAGATGCTAATGCTAACACAGACTGTATGCAGATGCTAATGCTAACACAGACTGTATGCAGATGCTAATGCTAACACAGACTGTATACAGATGCTAATGCTAACACAGACTGTATACAGATGCTAATGCTAACACAGACTGTATACAGATGCTAATGCTAACACAGACTGTATACAGATGCTAATGCTAACACAGACTGTATGCAGATGCTAATGCTAACACAGACTGTATACAGATGCTAATGCTAACACAGACTGTATACAGATGCTAATGCTAACACAGACTGTATACAGATGCTAATGCTAACACAGACTGTATACAGATGCTAATGCTAACACAGACTGTATACAGATGCTAATGCTAACACAGACTGTATACAGATGCTAATGCTAACACAGACTGTATGCAGATGCTAGTGCTAACACAGACTGTATACAGATGCTAATGCTAACACAGACTGTATACAGATGTTAATGCTAACACAGACTGTATACAGATGCTAATGCTAACACAGACTGTATACAGATGCTAATGCTAACACAGACTGTATGCAGATGCTAGTGCTAACACAGACTGTATACAGATGCTAATGCTAACACAGACTGTATACAGATGTTAATGCTAACACAGACTGTATACAGATGCTAATGCTAACACAGACTGTATGCAGATGCTAATGCTAACACAGACTGTATACAGATGCTAATGCTAACACAGACTGTATACAGATGCTAATGCTAACACAGACTGTATACAGATGCTAATGCTAACACAGACTGTATACAGATGCTAATGCTAACACAGACTGTATACAGATGCTAATGCTAACACAGACTGTATACAGATGCTAATGCTAACACAGACTGTATACAGATGCTAATGCTAACACAGACTGTATACAGATGCTAATGCTAACACAGACTGTATACAGATGCTAATGCTAACACAGACTGTATACAGATGCTAATGCTAACACAGACTGTATACAGATGCTAATGCTAACACAGACTGTATACAGATGCTAATGCTAACACAGACTGTATACAGATGCTAATGCTAACACAGACTGTATACAGATGCTAATGCTAACACAGACTGTATACAGATGCTAATGCTAACACAGACTGTATACAGATGCTAATGCTAACACAGACTGTATACAGATGCTAATGCTAACACAGACTGTATACAGATGCTAATGCTAACACAGACTGTATACAGATGCTAATGCTAACACAGACTGTATACAGATGCTAATGCTAACACAGACTGTATACAGATGCTAATGCTAACACAGACTGTATACAGATGCTAATGCTAACACAGACTGTATACAGATGCTAATGCTAACACAGACTATACAGATGCTAATGCTAACACAGACTGTATACAGATGCTAATGCTAACACAGACTGTATACAGATGCTAATGCTAACACAGACTGTATGCAGATGCTAATGCTAACACAGACTGTATGCAGATGCTAATGCTAACACAGACTGTATGCAGATGCTAATGCTAACACAGACTGTATACAGATGCTAATGCTAACACAGACTGTATACAGATGCTAATGCTAACACAGACTATACAGATGCTAATGCTAACACAGACTGTATACAGATGCTAATGCTAACACAGACTGTATACAGATGCTAATGCTAACACAGACTGTATGCAGATGCTAATGCTAACACAGACTGTATACAGATGCTAATGCTAACACAGACTGTATACAGATGCTAATGCTAACACAGACTGTATACAGATGCTAATGCTAACACAGACTGTATGCAGATGCTAATGCTAACACAGACTGTATGCAGATGCTAATGCTAACACAGACTGTATGCAGATGCTAATGCTAACACAGACTGTATGCAGATGCTAATGCTAACACAGACTGTATACAGATGCTAATGCTAACACAGACTGTATACAGATGCTAATGCTAACACAGACTGTATATAGATGCTAATGCTAACACAGACTGTATGCAGATGCTAATGCTAACACAGACTGTATACAGATGCTAATGCTAACACAGACTGTATACAGATGCTAATGCTAACACAGACTGTATACAGATGCTAATGCTAACACAGACTGTATACAGATGCTAATGCTAACACAGACTGTATGCAGATGCTAATGCTAACACAGACTGTATGCAGATGCTAATGCTAACACAGACTGTATGCAGATGCTAATGCTAACACAGACTGTATGCAGATGCTAATGCTAACACAGACTGTATGCAGATGCTAATGCTAACACAGACTGTATGCAGATGCTAGTGCTAACACAGACTGTATACAGATGCTAATGCTAACACAGACTGTATACAGATGCTAATGCTAACACAGACTGTATATAGATGCTAATGCTAACACAGACTGTATACAGATGCTAATGCTAACACTGACCCTTGTGTTTTCAGGCCCCAGAGCTGTTCCCAGTGGACCAGGCCTGGGCCGCTCTGGAGGTGGCTGAGAAGAAGCTGCTGGGACCTCTGGGCATGAAGACCCTGGACCCAGAGTGAGTCTGGTCCCACGGGGTCTGGTCCCACGGGGTCTGGTCCCACGGGGTCTGGATCCTGTGGGACCAGACTGAGCTCCTCTATCTCTAAGGGAGCTGCGGCTCTACTCCGAGCTCCTCCTGTGACTGAGCTCCTCCTGTGACTGAGTTGCTCTATCTCTAAGGGAGCAGCGGCTCTACTCCGAGCTCCTCCTGTGACTGAGCTCCTCCTGTGACTGAGCTCCTCCTGTGACTGAGTTGCTCTATCTCTAAGGGAGCTGCGGCTCTACTCCGAGCTCCTCCTGTGACTGAGCTGCTCTATCTCTAAGGGAGCAGCGGCTCTACTCCGAGCTCCTCCTGTGACTGAGCTCTCTATCTCTAAGGGAGCAGCGGCTCTACTCCGAGCTCCTCCTGTGACTGAGCTCTCTATCTCTAAGGGAGCCCCACTCATGTGAAGCTTGTTTCCGTGATGTCATCTCGACCCTAGGAGGTGAAGAGGGAGCAGCGTCTGCAGTCAGAGCTCTGTGTCCTCCCTCATAACAGTCCGATACAGCGACTGTATCCGACCCTGAGTCTGTTTCAGTTTCAGAACAAAGTAGAAAATGGTGTTTTCCTGTGTTTCAGTGTTTTCCTCTGTTTCAGTGTTTTCCTGTGTTTCAGTGTTTTCCTGTGTTTCAGTGTTTTCCTCTGTTTCAGTGTTTTCCTGTGTTTCAGTGTTTTCCTGTGTTTCAGTGTTTTCCTGTGTTTCAGTGTTTTCCTCTGTTTCAGTGTTTTCCTGTGTTTCAGTGTTTTCCTCTGTTTCAGTGTTTTCCTCTGTTTCAGTGTTTTCCTCTGTTTCAGTGTTTTCCTGTGTTTCAGTGTTTTCCTGTGTTTCAGTGTTTTCCTGTGTTTCAGTGTTTTCCTGTGTTTCAGTGTTTTCCTCTGTTTCAGTGTTTTCCTCTGTTTCAGTGTTTTCCTGTGTTTCAGTGTTTTCCTCTGTTTCAGTGTTTTCCTGTGTTTCAGTGTTTTCCTGTGTTTCAGTGTTTTCCTCTGTTTCAGTGTTTTCCTCTGTTTCAGTGTTTTCCTCTGTTTCAGTGTTTTCCTCTGTTTCAGTGTTTTCCTCTGTTTCAGTGTTTTCCTCTGTTTCAGTGTTTTCCTGTGTTTCAGTGTTTTCCTCTGTTTCAGTGTTTTCCTCTGTTTCAGTGTTTTCCTCTGTTTCAGTGTTTTCCTGTGTTTCAGTGTTTTCCTGTGTTTCAGTGTTTTCCTCTGTTTCAGTGTTTTCCTCTGTTTCAGTGTTTTCCTGTGTTTCAGTGTTTTCCTCTGTTTCAGTGTTTTCCTGTGTTTCAGTGTTTTCCTCTGTTTCAGTGTTTTCCTCTGTTTCAGTGTTTTCCTGTGTTTCAGTGTTTTCCTCTGTTTCAGTGTTTTCCTCTGTTTCAGTGTTTTCCTGTGTTTCAGTGTTTTCCTCTGTTTCAGTGTTTTCCTCTGTTTCAGTGTTTTCCTGTGTTTCAGTGTTTTCCTCTGTTTCAGTGTTTTCCTCTGTTTCAGTGTTTTCCTGTGTTTCAGTGTTTTCCTGTGTTTCAGTGTTTTCCTGTGTTTCAGTGTTTTCCTCTGTTTCAGTGTTTTCCTGTGTTTCAGTGTTTTCCTGTGTTTCAGTGTTTTCCTGTGTTTCAGTGTTTTCCTGTGTTTCAGTGTTTTCCTCTGTTTCAGTGTTTTCCTGTGTTTCAGTGTTTTCCTCTGTTTCAGTGTTTTCCTCTGTTTCAGTGTTTTCCTCTGTTTCAGTGTTTTCCTCTGTTTCAGTGTTTTCCTCTGTTTCAGTGTTTTCCTCTGTTTCAGTGTTTTCCTCTGTTTCAGTGTTTTCCTGTGTTTCAGTGTTTTCCTCTGTTTCAGTGTTTTCCTCTGTTTCAGTGTTTTCCTGTGTTTCAGTGTTTTCCTGTGTTTCAGTGTTTTCCTGTGTTTCAGTGTTTTCCTCTGTTTCAGTGTTTTCCTCTGTTTCAGTGTTTTCCTCTGTTTCAGTGTTTTCCTGTGTTTCAGTGTTTTCCTCTGTTTCAGTGTTTTCCTCTGTTTCAGTGTTTTCCTGTGTTTCAGTGTTTTCCTGTGTTTCAGTGTTTTCCTGTGTTTCAGTGTTTTCCTCTGTTTCAGTGTTTTCCTGTGTTTCAGTGTTTTCCTCTGTTTCAGTGTTTTCCTCTGTTTCAGTGTTTTCCTGTGTTTCAGTGTTTTCCTCTGTTTCAGTGTTTTCCTCTGTTTCAGTGTTTTCCTGTGTTTCAGTGTTTTCCTCTGTTTCAGTGTTTTCCTCTGTTTCAGTGTTTTCCTGTGTTTCAGTGTTTTCCTGTGTTTCAGTGTTTTCCTGTGTTTCAGTGTTTTCCTCTGTTTCAGTGTTTTCCTGTGTTTCAGTGTTTTCCTCTGTTTCAGTGTTTTCCTGTGTTTCAGTGTTTTCCTGTGTTTCAGTGTTTTCCTCTGTTTCAGTGTTTTCCTCTGTTTCAGTGTTTTCCTCTGTTTCAGTGTTTTCCTCTGTTTCAGTGTTTTCCTCTGTTTCAGTGTTTTCCTCTGTTTCAGTGTTTTCCTGTGTTTCAGTGTTTTCCTCTGTTTCAGTGTTTTCCTGTGTTTCAGTGTTTTCCTCTGTTTCAGTGTTTTCCTCTGTTTCAGTGTTTTCCTGTGTTTCAGTGACATGATTTACTGCGGCGTCTACGACAACTCTCTGGACAACGACGACTACAACCGAGCCAAAGGCTTCAACTACCACCAAGGCCCGGTGAGCGCCCCCTGCTGGACACTACTGCCCCCTGCTGGACACTACTGCCCCCTGCTGGACACTACTGCCCCCTGCTGGACACTACTGCCCCCTGCTGCACACTACTGCCCCCTGCTGCTCACTACTGCCCCCTGCTGGACACTACTGCCCCCTGCTGCTCACTACTGCCCCTGCTGGACACTACTGCCCCCTGCTGGACACTACTGCCCCCTGCTGGACACTACTGCCCCCTGCTGGACACTACTGCCCCCTGCTGCACACTACTGCCCCTGCTGCTCACTACTGCCCCCTGCTGGACACTACTGCCCCCTGCTGCTCACTACTGCCCCCTGCTGGACACTACTGCCCCCTGCTGCTCACTACTGCCCCCTGCTGCTCACTACTGCCCCTGCTGCTCACTACTGCCCCCTGCTGCACACTACTGCCCCCTGCTGCACACTACTGCCCCCTGCTGGACACTACTGCCCCCTGCTGCTCACTACTGCCCCCTGCTGCTCACTACTGCCCCTGCTGCTCACTACTGCCCCCTGCTGCTCACTACTGCCCCCTGCTGGACACTACTGCCCCCTGCTGCTCACTACTGCCCCCTGCTGGACACTACTGCCCCCTGCTGCTCACTACTGCCCCCTGCTGCTCACTACTGCCCCCTGCTGGACACTACTGCCCCCTGCTGCTCACTACTGCCCCCTGCTGCTCACTACTGCCCCCTGCTGGACACTACTGCCCCCTGCTGCTCACTACTGCCCCCTGCCTGCTCACTACTGCCCCCTGCTGCACACTACTGCCCCCTGCTGCTCACTACTGCCCCCTGCTGCTCACTACTGCCCCCTGCTGGACACTACTGCCCCCTGCTGCTCACTACTGCCCCCTGCTGGACACTACTGCCCCCTGCTGCTCACTACTGCCCCCTGCTGCTCACTACTGCCCCCTGCTGCACACTACTGCCCCCTGCTGGACACTACTGCCCCCTGCTGCTCACTACTGCCCCCTGCTGCTCACTACTGCCCCCTGCTGCACACTACTGCCCCCTGCTGCTCACTACTGCCCCCTGCTGCACACTACTGCCCCCTGCTGGACACTACTGCCCCCTGCTGCTCACTACTGCCCCTGCTGCTCACTACTGCCCCCTGCTGGACACTACTGCCCCCTGCTGCTCACTACTGCCCCTGCTGCTCACTACTGCCCCCTGCTGCTCACTACTGCCCCCTGCTGCACACTACTGCCCCCTGCTGGACACTACTGCCCCCTGCTGCTCACTACTGCCCCCTGCTGCACACTACTGCCCCCTGCTGCACACTACTGCCCCCTGCTGCACACTACTGCCCCCTGCTGCTCACTACTGCCCCCTGCTGCACACTACTGCCCCCTGCTGCTCACTACTGCCCCCTGCTGCTCACTACTGCCCCTGCTGGACACTGACAGGACTACTTAATAATTCTAATAATCGTGTCTGTCTCTCCTCCTCCCTCTCCACTTCCTCTCTCTCCTCCCTCTCTCTCTCGCTCTCTCCCCCTCTCCCCCTCTCCCCTCCTCCCCTCCTCTCCTCCTCTGTCCCCCCCCCCTCCCTCCCTCTCTCCCCCCCTCCCCCCCTCCCCCCCTCTCCCCCTCTCTCCCCCCTCTCTCCCCCCCTCCCTCTCTCCTCTCTCTCCCCCCCTCCCCCCCTCTCCCCTCTCTCCCCTCTCTCCCCCCCTCCCCTCTCTCCTCCCCTCTCTCCCCTCTCTCCCCCCCCTCCCCTCTCTCCTCCCCTCTCTCCCCCCCTCTCCCCCCCTCCCTCTCTCCTCTCTCTCCCCCCCTCCCCCCCTCTCCCCTCTCTCCCCTCTCTCCCCCCCTCCCCTCTCTCCTCCCCTCTCTCCCCTCTCTCCCCCCCCTCCCCTCTCTCCTCCCCTCTCTCCCCCCCTCTCCCCCCCTCCCTCTCTCCCCTCTCTCCCCCCCCTCCCCTCTCTCCTCCCCTCTCTCCCCCTGCAGGAGTGGCTGTGGCCTGTGGGATACTTCCTCAGAGCTAAACTGTATTTTGCAAAAAAGAAACAGGACGAGTGTGTTTACAACAAGAGTGTGACTCTGGTGAAGAACGTACTGTCCAGACACTACACACACCTGGAGAGGTACACACACACACACACACACACACCTGGAGAGGTACGCACACACACACACACACACACCTGGAGAGGTACACACACACACACATACACACACCTGGAGAGGTACACACACACACACATACACACACCTGGAGAGGTACACACACACACACACACACACACACACACACACACACACACACACGCGGTTTAAGTGAATGGTGCAGAATGCTCTGCTTTGTTTTCGGCTGTTATCATCAAAGTTTACATGAAGCTCATTCTTTAGGTTTCCCAAAGACCAACTGAAGCTGTGGGAAAAGCTGTGCAGTTCTGATAAAACATTTTGTCTGATTTCAGAGACAGTTAACTTGAACATGTATTCAAGCTAACTTGTAGCTAATGCTAACCTGTAATAGTGCGCGGCCAAGCCTTTCATTGTGGCTTGTATTTTAAGATAAGAAACTTTATTGATGTCACACAGGATAAATATTGTCTCTCAAATATTTATCTATTTGAGAGATAAAGGAGGAACATATTAACACATATTAAATAACATTTAACAAATGTTCAAATATAACAGAAAACGGACAATCATAATATTCGTATTAAATGAATAATAACCCAACTACATCATGTTATTTTTGACAGACAGCAAAAAGGAAAAAGGCCCAATGTGAAGCTGCAGTGAGTGTGAAGTGGAGAATGAGCTGATGAACAGATTAAACTGATCATTCATAAACATTGGCTCATAACCAAAGCAGCAAAGATAGCTGTGAGACAGGGACGTGCAGTCAGGGGAGGCAGGGGAGGCAGAGCCTCACCTGCCATTATTGGAAACTAATAATTATTTTAGTTTAAATATATAATTTATATCCACTGTCCTATGCTTTTAATGTATATTCGGCACGGTTCCCATCAGTTTTGATCATTTCTGAAGTCAAAATCGCCGAAATCCCGTTATTCCTATTCAAAGAGACGAGGTGAGGCAGCGCTCCTGCGTGCCTCACCTCAGACCGCTCCCTCACAGTGTGTGTGTGTGTGTCTGAGTGCACTCAGCTCGTGCAGTTGATATATCACCGTTTGTTTCAAATATCCTGCTTTAAAAACATTTTTTAAACTCCTCTTAGTGTTTAGTAGTGTATTGCACGTATGTGTGTACAATTTATATTTAGTTTAAGTCTTTTGATCGTAGATGAACACACAAGGAAAAAGCTTGGCGTGAGGCAGGCGGTATCTGTGCCTCACCGCTAGGGGTGATAGTGAGCATAAAGTTCATACCAGAGTTGCTAACAAACAATCAGCCCAAAATGCTATTTCTTTTGCTGGAAAATGGATGATTTGAATGAAGATTTTTTTTCTCAATTGGACTTTCAAACAAAGAAAGAATTAATATAGACTGGGAGACCACCACTGGACTTACGAGGTTAGTCCGGCTGCGGGGGAGGAGTTTGTTAATCTGTGTTTTATGTTGAACATTGACAGATACCGGCAAAGTAGTGCTGTTCCGAAAAACACTGATTCAAACACTGCTCAAGAGTTCTGCAACTTGTTTAAATTATTGTTTATGTTCCTCGCGTCTCTCTCTCCTCGCGTCTCTCTCTCCTCGCGTCTCTCTCTCCTCGCGTCTCTCTCTCCTCGCGTCTCCGTCTCTCTCTGCTCCTCTCTGTCTCTCTCTGCTCCTCTCTGTCTCTCTCTGCTCCTCTCTGTCTCTCTCTGCTCCTCTCTGTCTCTCTCTGCTCCTCTCTCCTCGCGTCTCCGTCTCTCTCTCCTCGCGTCTCCGTCTCTCTGCTCCTCTCTGTCTCTCTCTGCTCCTCTCTGTCTCTCTCTGCTCCTCTCTGTCTCTCTCTGCTCCTCTCTGTCTCTCTCTGCTCCTCTCTGTCTCTCTCTGCTCCTCTCTGTCTCTCTCTGCTCCTCTCTCCTCGCGTCTCCGTCTCTCTCTCCTCGCGTCTCCGTCTCTCTGCTCCTCTCTGTCTCTCTCTGCTCCTCGCGTCTCCGTCTCTCTGCTCCTCTCTGTCTCTCTCTGCTCCTCTCTCCTCGCGTCTCTCTCTGCTCCTCGCGTCTCCGTCTCTCTGCTCCTCTCTGTCTCTCTCTGCTCCTCTCTCCTCGCGTCTCTCTCTCCTCGCGTCTCCGTCTCTCTGCTCCCGCGTCTCCGTCTCTCTGCTCCTCTCTGTCTCTCTCTGCTCCTCTCTCCTCGCGTCTCTCTCTCCTGGCGTCTCCGTCTCTCTCTGCTCCTCGCGTCTCCGTCTCTCTGCTCCTCTCTGTCTCTCTCTGCTCCTCTCTCCTCGCGTCTCCGTCTCTCTCTCCTCGCGTCTCCGTCTCTCTCTGCTCCTCGCGTCTCCGTCTCTCTGCTCCTCTCTGTCTCTCTCTGCTCCTCTCTCCTCGCGTCTCTCTCTCCTCGCGTCTCCGTCTCTCTCTGCTCCTCGCGTCTCCGTCTCTCTGCTCCTCTCTGTCTCTCTCTGCTCCTCTCTCCTCGCGTCTCCGTCTCTCTCTCCTCGCGTCTCCGTCTCTCTCTGCTCCTCGCGTCTCCGTCTCTCTGCTCCTCTCTGTCTCTCTCTGCTCCTCTCTCCTCGCGTCTCTCTCTCCTCGCGTCTCCGTCTCTCTCTCCTCGCGTCTCCGTCTCTCTGCTCCTCTCTGTCTCTCTCTGCTCCTCTCTCCTCGCGTCTCTCTCTCCTCGCGTCTCCGTCTCTCTCTGCTCCTCGCGTCTCCGTCTCTCTGCTCCTCTCTGTCTCTCTCTGCTCCTCTCTCCTCGCGTCTCTCTCTCCTCGCGTCTCCGTCTCTCTCTGCTCCTCGCGTCTCCGTCTCTCTGCTCCTCTCTGTCTCTCTCTGCTCCTCTCTCCTCGCGTCTCTCTCTCCTCGCGTCTCTCGCACCTGCGCTTCTTAAAGATGTTGTTTGATGCGGAGCAGAGTCAGCAGCTAGATTTGTTGTGAGATTATTAAAAGAAGCTGGTTCTCTTATCTTTACAGTATATAAAGTTTGTGGATGTCATTGCATTGGTGATTAAATGCTATTTTATTTGAATAATGATTGTAAATCTGACTTTTAAAGTCAGTGCCTCCCCAATCACAAACCTCACCGCACGTCCCTGCTGTAAGGGACATCAATTTATTTGCATAGGAATAGTGTTTCTATATTTTCTTTCTGATGCGTGATAGTGGATTAAAATACAATGAGTTAGAACCATAGACTGTATGTTTGAACTCGGCCCTGTGCCTTTCTCATCTCCCCGCCATATAAACGTCAGCACATGGCCAGTTCACCGCTAACTCCGACCGCTCACTCAGTTTTTCTGTCCCAGAGACGAAATGTGTCCAAAATAACACAGGAAAGTCCTTTAACGAGGAAGAAGTCGGAGATCTCTGCACCGTACAACTGGCACGTGTGGTCTGTTTGTATCCACGCGTGGAAATCTCGCAAAATCTCGCACTTCCGCTTTCCAGCCCTATGGCCGCGAGTGGTCCCGCCCACAAGAAAATTGTGTTAAAACCCATCTGCGCATGCGTCAGCCGTTCATTTAAACGAGTGACTTCTAAAGTCCACAGCGACTAAACTAGACTGGTCCAGAACACTCAGCATTGACACACATGTGGAACGGAGCTTTGGACCAAGAGACAACGTTTGGTCCATCCTGAAAAGACGTTTTCCACAGGTCTGCTAACGCTATATGTTAGCATTGGCTAATTCTACTTCTGGGTCCACCCCCACAGGCCCGGGGTGGTACTGCAGCATGTCAGCGCACGTCATTTTGGACACTTTTGAGCCGAAACCCGCCCCCACTGGGTCAGACGGCCGTTCTCACTGTTATCTCAGACTTCTTCTTCTCTCCTCAGCTCTCCGTGGAAAGGCCTCCCTGAACTCACCAACGAGAACGGCCAGCACTGTCCCTTCAGCTGTGAGACCCAGGCCTGGTCCCTGGCTACGGTGCTGGAGGTGCTCCACGACCTGTGACCCCACCACCAAGACTTACCTTCATTCAGCCAGGCCAGGCCAGGCCAGACCAGACCAGGCCACGCCCCACTGCATTTATACTACTGTAGTGTACTCACCTTTAACACTTTAGAACCAGCTCGGCCTGGATAGAACCAGGACCAAGAGGGACTAAAGGGCTTTCATCTGCATCATCTGTATTCACGGCCCTTAACCATGATCTTGAGTCATATTTTAAAGCTGGGCGACCTGAATTTAAAAGAGCCCTGTCGTTAGTTCCTGGCTCTAAAACAGTTGCTTCCGTTTCTCGTTTCATGTAGTTCTGGCCTTTTTCAGACAAAGTCTCTGTATTGCTGTTGGTTAAAGTCACGTACCTCAGCTTTAACTCATTATAAGTGTCTGTGATGTCACATGACAGACACGTGTCTGTGATGTCACATGACAGACACGTGTCTGTGATGTCACATGAACCCACAGAACGATGCACTTTATACAAACATGAGGAAATATTACATTTAACAAATAAGTCTAACCAGGACTATCGTCGATAGATGTTTAGACCTCTCTGTCTCCCCATGGTGTGTGTGTGTCCCTGGTGTGTGTCTCCTGGTGTGTGTCCCTGGTGTGTGTCCCTGGTGTGTGTGTGTGTGTGTCTCCTGGTGTGTGTCCCTGGAGTGTGTCCCTGGTGTGTGTCTCCTGGTGTGTGTCCCTGGTGTGTGTGTGTGTGTGTGTCTCCTGGTGTGTGTACCTGGTGTGTGTCCCTGGTGTGTGTGTGTGTGTGTGTGTCCCTGGAGTGTGTCCCTGGTGTGTGTCTCCTGGTGTGTGTCCCTGGTGTGTGTGTGTGTGTCTCCTGGTGTGTGTACCTGGTGTGTGTCTCCTGGTGTGTGTCCCTGGTGTGTGTATGTGTGTCTCCTGGTGTGTGTCTCCTGGTCTTCCATGTGATTAAATCTGATCAAAGACTGAACCGACTTAATGTTAGATTTTTCTGGAACTGGGACATGATACAAACATGTGATGAAATGAAATCTGATCGTGGTGTGGCCCACATGGTGTGGCCCACATGGTGTGAGTGTGTTCGTGTGACTCAGCTGTGAATCCTAATCCTTATTAAAGACACACTGCTGTGGATCTGGGGCTCTGTGTCTTATTCACCAGAGCAAGAGAGACCAGAAAGAGACCAGAGAGAGAAACCAGAACGAGAGAGACCAGAGAGAGACCAGAGAGAGAAACCAGAACGAGACCAGAGAGAGAGACCAGAGAGAGACCAGAGAGAGACCAGAGAGAGACCAGAGAGAGAAACCAGAACGAGACCAGAGAGAGACCAGAGAGAGACCAGAGAGAGACCAGAGAGAGACCAGAGAGAGACCAGAGAGAGACCAGAGAGAGACCAGAGAGAGACCAGAGAGAGACCAGAGAGAGAAACCAGAGCGAGAGAAACCAGAGCGAGAGAGACCAGAGAGAGACCAGAGAGAGACCAGAGAGAGAAACCAGAGCGAGAGAGACCAGAGAGAGACCAGAGAGAGACCAGAGAGAGAGAGAAACCAGAGCAAGAGAGACCAGAGAAAAAGACCAGAGCGAGAGAGACGGACCACAGAAAGAGAGACCAGAGACAAAGAGGGATCAGAAAGAGACCAGAGAGAGACCAGAGAGACCATAGACAGACACCAGAGACAGACACCAGAGAGAGACCAGAGACAGACCATAGACAGACACCAGAGACAGACTTGTTCATTGACAAATCCTAAAAATGACTAAAATGAGTGAAATCCAGATTTGAGTTTATTTTTATTCTATAAAGAACAAAACATGTTCCTCTGGAGTTCGAGGCTGATGCAGCTTCAGCGGCAGGAGACGAGAGAGAGCACACTGAAGACGAGAGAGACCCACGACAGCATCTGCACACAAACATCACAGGTAAAGCTTGCAGCAGAGAGAGACCAGGAGGAGACCAGCAAGTGAGAGAGACCAGGAGGAGACCAGCAAGTTAGAGGGACCAGGAGGAGACCAGCAAGTGAGAGAGACCAGGAGGAGACCAGCAAGTTAGAGGGACCAGGAGGAGACCAGCAAGTGAGAGAGACCAGGAGGAGACCAGCAAGTTAGAGGGACCAGGAGGAGACCAGCAAGTTAGAGAGACCAGGAGGAGACCAGCAAGTTAGAGGGACCAGGAGGAGACCAGCAAGTTAGAGGGACCAGGAGGAGACCAGCAAGTTAAAGGGACCACAGGAGGAGACCAGCAAGTTAGAGGGACCAGGAGGAGACCAGCAAGTTAGAGAGACCAGGAGGAGACCAGCAAGTTAGAGGGACCAGGAGGAGACCAGCAAGTTAGAGGGACCAGGAGGAGACCAGCAAGTGAGAGAGACCAGGAGGAGACCAGCAAGTTAAAGGGACCAGGAGGAGACCAGCAAGTTAGAGGGACCAGGAGGAGACCAGCAAGTTAGAGAGACCAGGAGGAGACCAGCAAGTTAGAGGGACCAGGAGGAGACCAGCAAGTTAGAGGGACCAGGAGGAGACCAGCAAGTTAAAGGGACCAGGAGGAGACCAGCAAGTTAGAGGGACCAGGAGGAGACCAGCAAGTGAGAGAGAGCAGGAGGAGACCAGCAAGTTAGAGGGACCAGGAGGAGACCAGCAAGTTAGAGGGACCAGGAGGAGACCAGCAAGTTAGAAAGACCAGGAGGAGACCAGCAGGTTAGAGCGACCAGGAGGAGACCAGCAAGTGAGAGTGACCAGGAGGAGACCAGCAAGTGAGAGAGACCAGGAGGAAACCGGCAGGTTAGAGAGACCAGGAGGAGACCAGCAAGTTAGAGGGACCAGGAGGAGACCAGCAAGTTAGAGGGACCAGGAGGAGACCAGCAAGTTAGAGGGACCAGGAGGAGACCAGCAAGTTAAAGGGACCAGGAGGAGACCAGCAAGTTAGAGGGACCAGGAGGAGACCAGCAAGTTAGAGGGACCAGGAGGAGACCAGCCAGTGAGAGAGAGCAGGAGGAGACCAGCAAGTTAGAGGGACCAGGAGGAGACCAGCAAGTTAGAAAGACCAGGAGGAGACCAGCAGGTTAGAGAGACCAGGAGGAGACCAGCAAGTGAGAGAGACCAGGAGGAAACCAGCAGGTTAGAGAGACCAGGAGGAGACCAGCAAGTTAGAGAGACCAGGAGGAGACCAGACAGAGAGGACTCTAGACCACACGTTCTCAGTGATGTGCACTGGTTCTATTGCAAGTTTTGACTCCAAAAGGTTTCGAGTCTCCACCTGTAAGTTACTCACAGCAGAAGGGTCCCCTGTAAGTTACTCACAACAGAGGGGTCCCCTGTAAGTTACTCACAGCAGAAGGGTCCCCTGTAAGTTACTCACAGCAGAGGGGTCCCCTGTAAGTTACTCACAACAGAGGGGTCCCCTGTAAGTTACTCACAGCAGAGGGGTCCCCTGTAAGTTACTCACAGCAGAGGGGTCCCCTGTAAGTTACTCACAACAGAGGGGTCCCCTGTAAGTTACTCACAGCAGAGGGGTCCCCTGTAAGTTACTCACAGCAGAAGGGTCCCCTGTAAGTTACTCACATTAAGTTACTCACAGCAGAAGGGTCCCCTTGGCTCCTCTCCAGCTGCACAGAAGCGCTGCTCACGTTTACCCAGAACTGAGAGTAGCTCTGCACCACGGTCGCTCTGCACCAACAACACAGTGTCACAACACAATTACACACACGCACACAACACACACACACCTCAGGATCACAACACACACACACACCTCAGGATCACAACACACACACACGCCACAGGACCACAACACACACACACACACACCACAGGACCACAACACACATACACACACACACACACACCACAGGACCACAACACCCACACACCACAGGACCACAACACACACACACGCCACAGGACCACAACACACACACACACACACCACAGGACCACAACACACGCACACACCACAGGACCACAACACACACACACACACCACTGGATCACAACACACACACACCACAGGACCACAACACACACACACCACTGGATCACAACACACACACGCCACAGGACCACAACACACACACACACCACAGGACCACAACACACACACAACAGATGATATGAACAGATGTGTGTAGTGTGTGTATCATAAAAGTAACATCAGTGTGTGATCGTTCTAATGCGACACATTGATATGAAGTCACAAAAACGCACACTCATGTGTTCACTGAGTCTGAGGGAAGTGCCCGTACCTGAAGGTGACGTCTCCATGGTTACCGTTGTCTGGTGCTTCCCACGTGACCTGCACCCGGCTCTTCATCTGTCCATCAGCCTGACTGACCCCTGACCTCTGCCACACATGGTATGTATGTATACAAGTATGTATAAGTATTTATATATTTAAGTATGTGAGTAATTATAAAAGTATGTATATGTATGTGAGTAATTATATTAGTATGTATATGTATGTGAGTAATTATATTAGTATGTATATGTATGTGAGTAATTATAAAAGTATGTATATGTATGTGAGTAATTATAAAAGTATGTATATGTATGTGAGTAATTATAAAAGTATGTATATGTATGTGAGTAATTATAAAAGTATGTATATGTATGTGAGTAATTATAAAAGTATGTATATGTATGTGAGTAATTATAAAAGTATGTAAGTAATTATAAAAGTATGTATGTGAGTAATTATATTAGTATGTATATGTATGTAAGTAATTATAAAAGTATGTATGTGAGTAATTATATTAGTATGTATATGTATGTAAGTAATTATAAAAGTATGTATATGTATGTGAGTAATTATAAAAGTATGTATATGTATGTGAGTAATTATAAAAGTATGTATATGTATGTAAGTAATTATAAAAGTATGTATGTGAGTAATTATATTAGTATGTATATGTATGTAAGTAATTATAAAAGTATATATATGTATGTGAGTAATTATATTAGTATGTATATGTATGTGAGTAATTATAAAAGTATGTATATGTATGTGAGTAATTATAAAAGTATGTATATGTATGTAAGTAATTATAAAAGTATGTATGTGAGTAATTATATTAGTATGTATATGTATGTAAGTAATTATAAAAGTATATATATGTATGTGTAATTATATTAGTATGTATATGTATGTAAGTAATTATAAAAGTATGTATATGTATGTGAGTAATTATAAAAGTATGTATATGTATGTAAGTAATTATAAAAGTATGTATGTGAGTAATTATATTAGTATGTATATGTATGTAAGTAATTATAAAAGTATATATATGTATGTGTAATTATATTAGTATGTATATGTATGTGAGTAATTATAAAAGTATGTATATGTATGTAAGTAATTATAAAAGTATGTATGTGAGTAATTATATTAGTATGTATATGTATGTGAGTAATTATAAAAGTATATATATGTATGTGTAATTATATTAGTATGTATATGTATGTGAGTAATTATAAAAGTATGTATATGTATGTGAGTAATTATATTAGTATGTATATGTATGTAAGTAATTATAAAAGTATGTATATGTATGTAAGTAATTATAAAAGTATGTATATGTATTTGAGTAATTATAAAAGTATGTATATGTATGTAAGTAATTATAAAATTATGTTTATGTATGTGAGTAATTATATTAGTATGTATATGTATGTAAGTAATTATATACAAAAGTATTTATACATGTAAGTATGCAAGTAAATATGTATATATGTATTTATAAATGTGTGTATTTATGTATGGTTCTGGAACCTCAGAACCATGTGTCTCAGGACCATGTGTCTCAAAGGACCATGTGTTTGAGGACCATGTGTCTCAGGACCATGTGTCTCAGGACCATGTGTTTGAGGACCATGTGTCTCAGGACCATGTATCCCAGAGGACCATATGTCTCAGGACCATGTGTCCCAGAGGACCATGTGTCTCTCACCGTCTGGTTGTTGCAGGACAAAGCAGTGAAGACAGAGGAGTTGAGGATCTGGAAGGATCCAACAGGAACAGGACCTGAAGAAGACACTGATGACTCTCTCTCTCTGGTCTCCCTCTGGTCCCTCTCTGGTCCCTCTCTGGTCTCTCTCTGGTCTCTCTCTGGTCTCTCTCTGGTCTCTCTCTGGTCTCTCTCTGGTCCCTCTCTGGTCCCTCTCTGGTCTCTCTCTGGTCTCTCTCTCTGGTCTCTCTCTCTGGTCTCTCTCTGGTCCCTCTCTGGTCTCTCTCTGGTCTCTCTCTGGTCTCTCTCTGGTCTCTCTCTGGTCTCTCTCTGGTCTCTCTCTGGTCTCTCTCTGGTCTCTCTCTGGTCCTCTCTCTGGTCTCTCTCTGGTCTCTCTCTGGTCTCTCTCTGGTCTCTCTCTCTGGTCTCTCTCTGATCTCTCTCTGGTCTCTCTGATCTCTCTCTCTGGTCCCTATCTGGTCTCTCTCTATGGTTTCTCTCCGTTCTCTCTCTGTTCTCTCTCTGGTCTCTCTGATCTCTCTCTGGTCTCTCTCTCAGGTCTCTCTCTGGTCTCTCTCTCTGGTCTCTCTCTGATCTCTCTCTCTGGTCTCTCTCTGGTCTCTCTCTCTCTCTCTCTGGTCTCTCTCTGATCTCTCTCTGGTCTCTCTGGTCTCTCTCTGGCTCTCTCTGGTCTCTCTCTGGTCTCTCTCTGGTCTCTCTCTGGTCTCTCTCTGGTCTCTCTCTGGTCTCTCTCTGGTCTCTCTCTCTGGTCTCTCTCTGGTCTCTCTCTGGTCCCTCTCTGGTCTCTCTCTGGTCTCTCTCTGGTCTCTCTCTAGTCTCTCTCTGGTCTCTCTCTGGTCTCTCTCTGGTCTCTCTCTGGTCTCTCTGGTCTGGTCTGGGTCTAGACCATACTGTACCTGTCTGCCTGTTGCTTCGAGCCTGCAGGAGGAAGCCTTGGAAGAACCCAGAGCTGTTCTTCACCTCCAGAGTCACTGAAACAGGAGGTAGAAGTTCTTCAGAAACGGCCTTAACACGACCAGAACCACAGGAAATGGACCGAATGGACTGGAGCCATGATGGTTTTTATGTTCCCAAAGTCCACAGGATCAAAGGTGGTGCTAAACCCAAACCAGGCTAAGCTAATGCTAACAGGAGGGAAACAGTCCCAAAACATTTAAATCTCTTTAACTTAAGAAGCCCTGAGACCTCAGACTGCCCTGGGACCTCAGCCTGCCCTGAGACCTCAACCTGCCCTGGGACCTCAGCCTGCCCTGAGACCTCAACCTGCCCTGGGACCTCAGCCTGCCCTGAGACCTCAACCTGCCCTGGGACCTCAGCCTGCCCTGGGACCTCAGCCTGCCCTGGGACCTCAGCCTGCCCTGAGACCTCAGCCTGCCCTGACCTCACACTGCCCTGGGACCTCAGACTGCCCTGAGACCTCAGACTGCGCAGTGAAAGTGAGGAAGAAGGAACACAACCATCTCCACTGACTCCAAAGATCTCTGCACCTCCTCCGTCCTCAGCAGACGTTACAGAACAACCATCCTCATCCTCAGCCCGCTCAGAAGCAGTTACACCTTCTCCACCTCTGAAGCTCCCATCATCGCCCGAGGCTCCAACTCCCAAAACCTCAGCCTGCCCCTCCCCCATCACTCAAAACCCCATACACCTCCCTGCCCGCCTCTCCATCCTCCTCCCCCGCCTTCCCCTTCCCCTCTTTTCTCTAAACACTAGGATGCACAGGGTCTCTGCTTCGCAGCCACTGGCAGTCTAGTTAGAGGAGAGACCCGGCTGGGGCCCTGTCATGAAGCCACCTGTGCCATTCCCTTAGTGATAACACAAAGAATACATTACAGAAAAACATCTGGAGTTAATCAGTCTAATCAGGAAAATCTAATTCTTGTTCCGTGTAAGAATCATCCGACCACAACCGCTGATACTGAAACTTTGAAACTTGCTACGCTTAATGTCAGATCTCTTTGTAACAAGTCTTTTTTAATCAATAATTTTATTTGTTCTTATAATCTTGATCTTATGTTCATGGCTGAAACATGGCTTGACAAAAATTCAGAAAATGCAGTTTTAATAGAAGCATCACCACCAAATCTCAAATTTGAATCTGAAATACGTAAGGGGAAGATAGGGGGATGGGAGGGAGGGAAGAGAGGGGGTTTAAAAAGAAAAAGGGAGAGCCTCATTTTTGTACATTCTTTAATTTGTTTGACCGATCTTGTGTTCTTCTTAATAAAAATTTAATAAAAAAATAAATAAATCTCCAATACTCTTCATAGTCCTATACAAGCACCGCAGTCATGCTTTCAGTTGTATGCACAGATTTTGATTGTTTAGTTATTACAGGTGATTTTAATATTCATGTGTATAATGTTGATGACAGAAATGCAAAAGAGCTGAGTTCTTTACTTGAATCCTTTGATCTCACTCAGCACGTGAGTGGCCCCACCCACAGCAGAGGGCACACTCTAGATCTGGTTGACATTCTATGTGTATTTTTTGACATGTGTTTCACCAGTGACTGTATATGATCAAACTAACTCACTCAGCACCTGTATATGATCAAACTAACTCACTCAGCACCTGTAGATGATCAAACTAACTCACTCAGCACCTGTATATGATCAAACTAACTCACTCAGTACCTGTATATGATCAAACTAACTCACTCAGCACCTGTAGATGATCAAACTAACTCACTCAGCACCTGTATATGATCAAACTAACTCACTCAGCACCTGTATATGATCAAACTAACTCACTCAGCACCTGTAGATGATCAAACTAACTCACTCAGCACCTGTAGATCAGTGGTTCTCAAACTTTTCACACTAAGTACCCCCTCAGAAAATACTTTCCTCTCCAAATACCACCACAAATGACCAACACTACACAGTAGCGTAATAAGCCGAAGTATTCATCAAAAACAAGCAGAAGTTGAATTCCTAAAGAAGTATATTTAATATAACATTTTACACAGTTTCAACGTAAGATACAAAATATAGGAAAAACACTGTACTTAAATAATGACTCAATTAAAATGTTTCTTTCATTATGAACTGCAAAGCCTCAGTGTGAGTGATATTCTGGAGTGGGATCTTTGTCCACAGAAGGTTTGGACTCTGTGCACTTTAGTTTCTAAGGCTTGGTCTGCTGCGTTGGATCGTTTACTCAGACATGTTCTTATGGTTTGGATCGTTTACTCAGAGACATGTTCTCATGGTTTGGATCGTTTACTCACAGACATGTTCTTATGGTTTGGATCGTTTACTCAGAGACATGTTCTCATGGTTTGGATCGTTTACTCAGAGACATGTTCTCATGGTTTGGATCGTTTACTCACAGACATGTTCTTATGGTTTGGATCGTTTACTCAGAGACATGTTCTCATGGTTTGGATCGTTTACTCAGAGACATGTTCATATGGTTTGGATCGTTTACTCAGAGACATGTTCATATGGTTTGGATCGTTTACTCAGAGACATGTTCATATGGTTTGGATCGTTTACTCAGAGACATGTTCATATGGTTTGGATCGTTTACTCAGAGACATGTTCATATGGTTTGGATCGTTTACTCAGAGACATGTTCATATGGTTTGGATCGTTTACTCAGACATGTTCTTATGGTTTGGATCGTTTACTCAGAGACATGTTCTTATGGTTTGGATCGTTTACTCAGACATGTTCTTATGGTTTGGATCGTTTACTCAGAGACATGTTCTTATGGTTTGGATCGTTTACTCAGAGACATGTTCTCATGGTTTGGATCGTTTACTCAGAGACATGTTCATATGGTTTGGATCGTTTACTCAGAGACATGTTCATATGGTTTGGATCGTTTACTCAGAGACATGTTCATATGGTTTGGATCGTTTACTCAGAGACATGTTCATATGGTTTGGATCGTTTACTCAGAGACATGTTCATATGGTTTGGATCGTTTACTCAGAGACATGTTCATATGGTTTGGATCGTTTACTCAGACATGTTCTTATGGTTTGGATCGTTTACTCAGAGACATGTTCTTATGGTTTGGATCGTTTACTCAGAGACATGTTCTCATGGTTTGGATCGTTTACTCAGAGACATGTTCATATGGTTTGGATCGTTTACTCAGAGACATGTTCATATGGTTTGGATCGTTTACTCAGAGACATGTTCTTATGGTTTGGATCGTTTACTCAGAGACATGTTCTCATGGTTTGGATCGTTTACTCACAGACATGTTCTTATGGTTTGGATCGTTTACTCACAGACATGTTCTTATGGTTTGGATCGTTTACTCACAGACATGTTCTTATGGTTTGGATCGTTTACTCAGAGACATGTTCATATGGTTTGGATCGTTTACTCAGAGACATGTTCTCATGGTTTGGATCGTTTACTCACAGACATGTTCTTATGGTTTGGATCGTTTACTCAGAGACATGTTCTTATGGTTTGGATCGTTTACTCAGAGACATGTTCTTATGGTTTGGATCGTTTACTCAGAGACATGTTCTTATGGTTTGGATCGTTTACTCAGAGACATGTTCTTATGGTTTGGATCGTTTACTCAGAGACATGTTCATATGGTTTGGATCGTTTACTCAGAGACATGTTCATATGGTTTGGATCGTTTACTCAGAGACATGTTCTTATGGTTTGGATCGTTTACTCAGAGACATGTTCTTATGGTTTGGATCGTTTACTCAGACATGTTCTTATGGTTTGGATCGTTTACTCAGAGACATGTTCTTATGGTTTGGATCGTTTACTCAGACATGTTCTTATGGTTTGGATCGTTTACTCAGAGACATGTTCTTATGGTTTGGATCGTTTACTCAGAGACATGTTCTTATGGTTTGGATCGTTTACTCAGAGAGAGAGAGGTTTGCTTTCATATCTGTCTATCTTCTTTTGAGTTTAACATGCCCAAGAAAAAGGGATAATCATATCTTCTACCCAGCCAAGAGGAGTCAACATCTTTTGTTCACAAGATTTCTAGATCATGGTCAAGCCAGGTTGCCAACAAGTAAACCTGGACAAAGGGTTGCAACCAGACCATTAATGGGAGCTATCAATCTTGTGATTACATTACTTTTGGCCGGTGACATTGAACTAAATCCTGGGCCTCCCCTAAATAATGAGGGCCAGGGAGTGGCACAGCTAACCTGGCTATCACCTGAGCTAACTTGGCTACTACCACAGCTAACCTGGATATCACTGCAGCTGCCCTGGGCTCCCACCATCGCAGCCCAGGCCTTCACTACTGCAGTCCAGGCCTCCACCATTGCTACCACCAGAGTTAACCTGGATACCTCCACAGTTGGCCTGGAAACCACCAGAGCTAACCTGGACCACACCACAACTAACCTGGATACCACTTCAGTTAATCCGGATACCACCAGAGCTAACCTGGTCACCACCATTGCTAACCTGGATACCATTACAGTTAACCTGGATACCACTACAGCTAACCTGGTTGCTGCCGCAGCTGCCCGGGCCTCCACCGCAGCTGCCCGGGCCTCCACCGCAGCTGCCCGGGCCTCCACCGCAGCTGCCCGGGCCTCCACCGCAGCTGCCCGGGCCTCCACCGCAGCTGCCGGGCCTCCACAGCAGCTGCCCGGGCCTCCACCGCAGCTGCCCGGGCCTCCACCGCAGCTGCCCGGGCCTCCACCGCAGCTGCCCGGGCCTCCACCGCAGCTGCCCGGGCCTCCACCGCAGCTGCCCGGGCCTCCACCGCAGCTGCCCGGAGCTTCACCGCGGCTGACCGGGCCTTTGTCACCAGCTGTAAGTCTGCAAGAAGAGACAATAATAAATGACTCATTAGTAAATCGAAATTCCAATGCAGGGGAATGTTCTTCATATCAACTCTCATTGGCAACAATAAATACCAAAAAAAGACATGCATCAGCCGTAAAATTAAAGTCCTTAAACCCTGCTATTAAGAAACAAAAAAAGAGGCATTTTTTTCAAACTCTCAACAACGCTAAAATTATTTGGGATCAGCGATCAAAGCCAAAAGGAATTTTTCTGGGTCATATCAACATCCGTAGCATTGTGAATAAAACAGACCAAATAGAACATTTGTTATGTGATTCCAATGTTGATGTACTTGGGATTAGTGAAAGTTGGTTAACCCCAACATCGCCAACAGCAGCTGTAAATATTCCAGGATATAATGTACATAGAAGAGACAGAGTGACGGGAAGAGGTGGGGGGGTACTCGTTTATGTGAGAGAGCATTTAAAAAGTGAATTAATGATTTGGCCGGAGGAAGTCACTGTTGAATGTATTGGTCTGAATATAAAACTGTCCTCTGCTATGTCTTTCACCCTGATCTGCCTGTATCGACCTCCCTCAGCTAAGGAGATATTTTATGATCAGCTCGAGATTATTTTAAATCATTGCAAATCGAACAGAGAAATAATTCTTGTTGGTGACTTTAATATCAATTGGGATAACAAAGCAGTCAGAAAAAAATTTAAGCAAATAGCTGACAAACACAATTTGACTCAGATCATAAAAGAACCAACAAGAATTACAAATGTGTCAAAAACAAAAATTGACCTAATTTTTACCAATAAGCCCGAAAAAATCTTGAAGACTTTTAACTTCTTGTCTGGTCTTTCTGATCACAATTTTATTATGTGTTCAAGAAAAATTAAGAAACATCCTCCATCCACATCGAACAAAGAGAGGATTTATCATTTTATACCAAAGGGGGCTCAAAATGATGTGAATAATGAACTTGGGCAAATAAATTGGTCTGAGCTTTTTGAAAAGAGTGACATTGAGAAGAGCTCCGATATTTTTTTAAAGAAGGTCCTTGAAACCTTAGTTGGTTTTACCAAAAAGGGCCAATTCAAACAACACAAAGGGAACCTTCCTTGGCTTTCTAATGACATTAAAAAGTTAATGAAACAGAGAGACGGTGCTCTCAGAAAATCGCTAAAAACAGGAAACACAACTGATCGTCAGATTTTTACATCACTCAGAAATAAAGTGGTTAATCAGGTGCGTAAAGCCAAAGCCAATTTCTTTTTAGAGATAATACAAGGTGCAAATGGAAACGGTAAAGTGATTTGGAAAAATGTGAATAAACTTTTGGGACAAACCAAAGATGATCACCCTAAAAACCTACAGCTTCAGGTCAATGGGACATTAACTGTCAATACAAAATCAATCGTAGAGTGCTTTAATAATTTTTTTTATAGGTTCAATAGAGGAACTGACAGGGCATCTAAAATGTACTGACAGTTCATGTAAAAAGCTTGATTTCAGCAAAACATTATTTAGTATACAAGAAATAACAATCCCTGATGTTATAAAAATAATCTCTTCTCTAAAAAGCTCAAAAGCCAAAGATATCTTTGGTCTTTCCAGTGATTTTATGAAACGTCACAAAGAGGCACTTGCAAGTCCAATTGCACATTTAATTAATGTATCCATAAAACAGGCAACGGTGCCGTCAAATTGGAAAATGGCAAGGTTTTTCCGGTGTTTAAGGCAGGAGACAAAACTAAACCTGAGAATTACCGTCCCATTAGTATCCTACCAATCATGTCCAAAATAATAGAAAAATGGGTTGCTGCACAACTAACAGAACACCTAAATTGTTGTGAAACACCGCTCCATCCCATGCAGTTTGGGTTCAGGAAGCATCACTCTACAGAAACCGCCACTTGTTACTTTTTAGAAAATGTTAAATATATGTTAGATAAGAGTGGGTATGTGGGTGCTGTATTCCTTGATCTAAAACGAGCATTCGACACCTTAAATCATGACGTTCTGATAGCCAAATTATCCAGTTTTAATTTTTCTGAGAGCGCCCTCCTCTGGATGAGATCATATCTAACAGACAGAAAACAGACTGTACAAATAGACAATGTTCAGTCCACATTTCTCAATTGTTCCGCAGGTGTCCCACAAGGTTCAATATTGGGACCGATTCTGTTCAGCCTATATATTAATAATCTCCCCAACATCTGTAAAACTGTTAACATGCAGTTATATGCTGATGATGCTGTATTATATGTGCACGCTAAAACAAAATGTGAAGCTGCTGCAATCCTATCTGCAGCCATGGTCCCAGTGTCCCATTGGCTCCAAAATTCTTGCCTTCATTTAAATACAAAAAAAACTGTCTGCATGTTCTTTTCTCGTCAGCCAGTAGGGAACGAACAACCATCTGTGATAGTTAATGGCGAGAGATTAAATGAAGTTAAACAATTCAAGTATTTAGGAGTGCTCTTTGATTCAAATCTAGATTTTAAGCAGCATATCAAGAAAATTGCACACATCATTAAATTCAATTTGTCAAATTTTAAGCATATAAGACCATGTCTGACCACAGAGTCTGCAAAGGCTTATATGCATGCAATGATCTTTAGCCATATAACGTACTGTCAAACCACATGGTCCCAAACATCAGAGTCCAACATGAGCCCTATCAAGTCTCTCTTTAAGAAAACATTGAAAACTTTGGATAGAAAGCCTTTACATTATCATTACTGCCACATTGTAAGTAAGTATAATATTTTAGATTTTGACGGCTATCAGAAGTTCCTGGATGCCTGTTTAGTTTTTAGAGTTTTAAAAGGTCTTGCCCCTCCACCATTAAGGAATTTTATATCACAAATAAGTAACACTCGAGTAAATACCAGAGCGCTGACCAGAGGAGACTGTATTGTGCAACGTCGTAGGACTAAATTCAGTCAAACGGTGGAGTCTATCAGAGGCTCGCATTTTTGGAACTCGCTGCCTGTTCATATCAGGAACTGTGACAATTACCACACCTTTAAAAAGGTCCTAAAAATCTGGTTAAAAACAAATCAATCTTGCACTCACAGGTAGTTTAATTAAAGTTCAATGCTTAATCAATTCTTGGGCGTGTTATGTTATCTTACCTGTGTCTGTCCTTGTAACTATGACTGTAACTTTGTGCTGTTCTCTGTACTATGTTTGTATTTTCCTACTGTCAATGTTTCTTTTCCTGCCTTAGGACAACGGATGCAATTTAGCTCTCACGCTAATTCTGGTACATTTACATTGATGCTTTTGGCTGACGTGTTGATTAATGTGCACTGTCCTAATTCAAATAAATAAATAAATAAAAATAAAAAATAAAAACATGTTCTCATGGTTTGGATCGTTTACTCACAGACATGTTCTTATGGTTTGGATCGTTTACTCAGAGACATGTTCATATGGTTTGGATCGTTTACTCAGAGACATGTTCATATGGTTTGGATCGTTTACTCAGAGACATGTTCATATGGTTTGGATCGTTTACTCAGAGACATGTTCATATGGTTTGGATCGTTTACTCAGAGACATGTTCATATGGTTTGGATCGTTTACTCAGAGACATGTTCATATGGTTTGGATCGTTTACTCAGAGACATGTTCATATGGTTTGGATCGTTTACTCAGACATGTTCTTATGGTTTGGATCGTTTACTCAGAGACATGTTCTTATGGTTTGGATCGTTTACTCAGAGACATGTTCATATGGTTTGGATCGTTTACTCAGAGACATGTTCTCATGGTTTGGATCGTTTACTCACAGACATGTTCTCATGGTTTGGATCGTTTACTCAGAGACATGTTCTCATGGTTTGGATCGTTTACTCAGACATGTTCTTATGGTTTGGATCGTTTACTCAGACATGTTCATATGGTTTGGTTTACTCAGAGACATCATATGGTTTATCGTTCAGAGACATGTTCTTATGGTTTGGATCGTTTACTCAGAGTTCATGTTTGGATCGTTACTCAGGTTCTTATGGATCGTTTACTCAGACATGTTCATATGGTTTGGATCGTTTACTCAGAGACATGTTCTCATGGTTTGGATCAAATGATCTTTTGTTGCTCTCTGCTCCTTCTTCATGGAACGTGTTGTAAAAAGACTGGAAATGATCTGAACGTATTTCCTTCAATGCTTTTAGATCCAGATTGAGACTGAGACGTCCTCATTGAAAGTAACTGTTTTAATAATCGAATTTTATAAACTGATTTTAATAATCCGTGTGAGTTATTTGATGATAATGTGTGATGTGTGACTTTTGTGTTTTATAATCTGTTTGTGACTGTTTATATAATCTGTTTGTGTGACTGTTTTATAATCTGTTTGTGACTGTTTAATAATCTGTTGTGTGATCTGTTTTATAATCTGTTTGTGACTGTTTAATAATCTGTTTGTGACTGTTTTATAATCTGTTTGTGATCTGTGACTGTTTATAATCTGTTTGTGACTGTTTTATAATCTGTTTGTGACTGATCTGTTCGTGACTGTTTTATAATCTGTTTGTGACTGTTTAATAATCTGTTTGTGACTGTTTTATAATCTGTTTGTGACTGTTTAATAATCTGTTTGTGACTGTTTTATAATCTGTTTGTGACTGTTTAATAATCTGTATGTGACTGTTTTATAATCTGTATGTGACTGTTTAATAATCTGTTTGTGACTGTTTAATAATCTGTATGTGACTGTTTGATAATCTGTATGTGACTGTTTAATAATCTGTATGTGACTGTTTTATAATCTGTATGTGACTGTTTAATAATCTGTGACTGTTTGATAATCTGTTTGTGACTGTTTAATAATCTGTATGTGACTGTTTGATAATCTGTTTGTGACTGTTTAATAATCTGTGACTGTTTAATAATCTGTATGTGACTGTTTGATAATCTGTTTGTGACTGTTTAATAATCTGTATGTGACTGTTTGATAATCTGTTTGTGACTGTTTAATAATCTGTGACTGTTTAATAATCTGTATGTGACTGTTTGATAATCTGTATGTGACTGTTTAATAATCTGTTTGTGACTGTTTAATAATCTGTATGTGACTGTTTTATAATCTGTTTGTGACTGTTTAATAATCTGTATGTGACTGTTTGATAATCTGTATGTGACTGTTTAATAATCTGTATGTGACTGTTTTATAATCTGTATGTGACTGTTTAATAATCTGTGACTGTTTGATAATCTGTTTGTGACTGTTTAATAATCTGTATGTGACTGTTTGATAATCTGTTTGTGACTGTTTAATAATCTGTGACTGTTTAATAATCTGTATGTGACTGTTTGATAATCTGTTTGTGACTGTTTAATAATCTGTTTGTGACTGTTTAATAATCTGTATGTGACTGTTTTATAATCTGTATGTGACTGTTTAATAATCTGTGACTGTTTGATAATCTGTATGTGACTGTTTAATAATCTGTATGTGACTGTTTAATAATCTGTTTGTGACTGTTTAATAATCTGTATGTGACTGTTTTATAATCTGTTTGTGACTGTTTAATAATCTGTTTGTGACTGTTTAATAATCTGTTTGTGACTGTTTAATAATCTGTTTGTGACTGTTTAATAATCTGTTTGTGACTGTTTAATAATCTGTATGTGACTGTTTAATAATCTGTTTGTGACTGTTTAATAATCTGTATGTGACTGTTTGATAATCTGTTTGTGACTGTTTAATAATCTGTTTGTGACTGTTTAATAATCTGTATGTGACTGTTTTATAATCTGTTTGTGACTGTTTTATAATCTGTTTGTGACTGTTTAATAATCTGTATGTGACTGTTTAATAATCTGTATGTGACTGTTTGATAATCTGTATGTGACTGTTTAATAATCTGTATGTGACTGTTTTATAATCTGTATGTGACTGTTTAATAATCTGTATGTGACTGTTTTATAATCTGTATGTGACTGTTTAATAATCTGTATGTGACTGTTTGATAATCTGTATGTGACTGTTTAATAATCTGTATGTGACTGTTTTATAATCTGTATGTGACTGTTTAATAATCTGTGACTGTTTGATCATCTGTTTGTGACTGTTTAATAATCTGTATGTGACGGTTTAATAATCTGTTTGTGACTGTTTAATAATCTGTATGTGACTGTTTTATAATCTGTTTGTGACTGTTTAATAATCTGTTTGTGACTGTTTAATAATCTGTATGTGACTGTTTAATAATCTGTTTGTGACTGTTTAATAATCTGTTTGTGACTGTTTTATAATCTGTATGTGACTGTTTAATAATCTGTGACTGTTTGATAATCTGTATGTGACTGTTTTATAATCTGTTTGTGACTGTTTAATAATCTGTTTGTGACTGTTTAATAATCTGTTTGTGACTGTTTAATAATCTGTTTGTGACTGTTTAATAATCTGTTTGTGACTGTTTAATAATCTGTTTGTGACTGTTTAATAATCTGTATGTGACTGTTTAATAATATGTTTGTGACTGTTTAATAATCTGTATGTGACTGTTTGATAATCTGTTTGTGACTGTTTAATAATCTGTTTGTGACTGTTTAATAATCTGTATGTGACTGTTTAATAATCTGTATGTGACTGTTTAATAATCTGTTTGTGACTGTTTTATAATCTGTTTGTGACTGTTTAATAATCTGTTTGTGACTGTTTTATAATCTGTAATTGTATGTATCTTTTGTACACGACTGAAAAAGAGGTTCTCATTGACTGCCAGCAATTCTTGATGACTTCACTGATTTTCAAGACTCACAGAATATTGTGTACTATGACTATGAATAATATGAAACCAGAGTCTGAAAGACTGGACTGCCTACTTTCAGCAGCAAAAAAAAGTTTGTTTTAATCTTGCTTCGTTCTCCTGTGATCTTCAGTCGAAAAGAGGGGAGTGTGAAAAAGCACCAGTCTGAGACAAAAAGGACTGTGACACTTTTTAATTTAACTTTAGCCTCTCCTCAAACATGTCCAGGATCTTACATGTTAGAAAACAGCAACAAGAAGTTCTGAGAAAGTGTTTTTGATGAAAAATAATACGTTTTATGGCGCACACACACATCCACAAAGTGTTGCTCAAATATTTCAAAATGTACTCATCCAAAAAATGTCAATGTACATATTGAAAGTAGAGCCCATGACAAACTCTGGCAGAAAGAATGGCCAGTATTCATCCATTAGGTGGCGCTATATTTATGTCAATAAGAGTAAATCAGAGATAAGCAAAATAACAATGATAAACACTATAAATGACAATAAATCAAAGTGAACACACAATATACTTATACTATAAGTGCAATAGATTACTGTTGTGTGTCTTTGTGTGTTTGGGCGTGCAAATATGTGCGTTTATGCGCACTTTTGTGTGGTTACATCTACAGAGTGTCGTTCTGTTTAGTCCAGCGAGCGCTGTGACCATAACTGGACTTTGTCGCTGGCTCCTGGTGTGGACTCAGTGATAGTTTTAGCAATAGTCCACTTTTCTGTGGCTTTTTTTGGGATGCACTGCTGGTCTGCTGCTCTGACCCTTCACATGGTCTGCTGCTCTGACCCTCCACATGGTCTGCTGCTCTGACCCTTCACATGGTCTGCTGCTCTGACCCTCCACATGGTCTGCTGCTCTGACCCTCCACATGGTCTGCTGCTCTGACCCTTCACATGGTCTGCTGCTCTGACCCTCCACATGGTCTGCTGCTCTGACCCTTCACATGGTCTGCTGCTCTGACCCTTCACATGGTCTGCTGCTCTGACCCTTCACATGGTCTACTGCTCTGACCCTTCACATTGTCTGCTGCCCTGACCCTCCACATGGTCTGCTGCTCTGACCCTTCACATGGTCTGCTGCTCTGACCCTTCACATGGTCTGCTGCTCTGACCCTTCACATGGTCTACTGCTCTGACCCTTCACATGGTCTACTGCTCTGACCCTCCACATGGTCTGCTGCCCTGACCCTTCACATGGTCTGCTGCCCTGACCCTTCACATGGTCTGCTGCCCTGACCCTCCACATGGTCTGCTGCTCTGATCCTCCACATGGTCTGCTGCCCTGACCCTCCACATGGTCTGCTGCTCTGACCCTCCACATGGTCTGCTGCTCTGACCCTCCACATGGTCTGCTGTCCTGACCCTCCACATGGTCTGCTGTCCTGACCCTCCACATGGTCTGCTGCTCTGACCCTCACATGGTCTGCTGCCCTGACCCTCCACATGGTCTGCTGCCCTGACCCTCCACATGGTCTGCTGCTCTGACCCTCCACATGGTCTGCTGCTCTGACCCTCCACATGGTCTGCTGCCCTGACCCTCCACATGGTCTTTGTCAGCTCTGGAGACACCTTTACTGCTCAAACTGTCTCCAAATGTAGCCTGACCCTGACTATATTACTCCATGTCTGCTTCACCTCTGTCTCTCCTGCTCAGAGTGCTCAGACAGTGATCTTTGACCAAGCCAGGGAGTTCTGCTGCCACCTGCTGGCTTAATGAAATACTGTCTACAGCCAAACCCCAGACTGTATGATACAGGGGACACAGACGGACAAGAAAAGATTGAATTGAAAAACAATGTTGATGTCAATTGACATCAATGGCTGTCAATGAGTTAATCTCAATGAGACTTCCCTGGTTAAATAAAAAAAAAAAAAAAAGTGTTCATTTTTTTTTTTTTTAACAGTGATTCTTTGGCGTACCCCAGTTTGAGAAACACTGCTGTAGATGATCAAACTAACTCACTCAGCACCTGTAGATGATCCCCCACACCTGGAAGTACTACCCACTAGATTTCTAAATTCTATCCTTCACTCAGATAGTGTGTGTAGACGGGCCCTGAGCCCTGTGGTCCTCGGGCCCTGTGGTCCTTAAACCCCTTCTAAAAAAGAGCAGTGTGGACCACCTAACAACTATCGTCCCATCTCAAATCTGTCAACTCATTTGATACTTTCTGGTCTGGGTTGGGTTTAGATCCCACCACAGACTGCTCCGCCCTAAATTGGTTTAGGTCTTACCTTGAAGACAGGAAGTACTTTGTGGAGATTGGAAACTGTGTCTCAGATCATATGGCCCTGACCTGTGGAGTCCCACAGGGGTCGATCCTGGGACCTCTTCTGTTCAATCGCTACATGCTGCCGTTAGGTCAGTTAATACGCAGAAACAAAGTGTCCTATCACAACTATGCAGACGACACTCAGATCTATGTCTCACTGACTGCAGGAGAACATGGACCAGTGGACTCACTCCTTCACTGTATCCAACAGATCTATGTCTCACTGAGACAGGAATGTTGAAGATAATCATCTTCACAACATCCTCAATGCTGTATTTTTTTCTCCTCTGACAAAATACATAATGTTTGGGTTTTGGAATTTGGGGACTAGGTATTTAGTTCCATGTTTGTTATGTTCAACCTGTCTAACTATGTACGCACCAGTCATCAATCAATTTCTGATAAGTATATTAAATGGGTTTTGATGAATGAAACGAGGACCAGCACTGCTTTGATCATCTAAAGTGTAAGAGTGTTGTTCCTGATGATAGGTCAGCTTTTGTTCTTCTTCCTTTCTCTCTTTTACACCTAAACACGAGAAGCCTAATAAAGAATCACAACGACTTCCTCTCTGCTAGCTTCTATGGACCACTTCTTTGATATTATAGGATGTAGTGAACCCTGGGTGAATGAAATGTCTTCTGTGGACACAACCTGGATGGCTCTGTACTATACAGTAAGACCTGGTAGACCAGGTGGGGTGTGTGTATAATGGCTCTGTATCATACAGTAAGACCAGGTAGACCAGGTGGGGGTGTGTGTATAATGGCTCTGTATCATAGAGTAAGACCTGGTAGACCAGGTGGGGTGTGTGTATAATGGCTCTGTATCATACAGTAAGACCAGGTAGACCAGGTGGGGGTGTGTGTATAATGGCTCTGTATCATAGAGTAAGACCTGGTAGACCAGGTGGGGGTGTGTGTATAATGGCTCTGTATCATACAGTAAGACCAGGTAGACCAGGTGGGGGTGTGTGTATAATGGCTCTGTATCATACAGTAAGACCAGGTAGACCAGGTGGGGGGGTGTGTATAATGGCTCTGTATCATACAGTAATACCAGGTAGACCAGGTGGGGGGTGTGTATAATGGCTCTGTATCATACAGTAAGACCTGGTAGACCAGGTGGGGGGGTGTGTATAATGGCTCTGTATCATACAGTAAGACCTGGTAGACCAGGTGGGGGTGTGTATATGTATATATACAACACTCTGTGACACGCCATGACCTTATATTGACGATGGACAATCAGATTCCCTATTCATAGAAATACACGTAGAAAATAGGAAAAATATAATTGTAAGAATAATCTATTGACCTCCAGACTCTGACCCAAGTCCCTTCATGAACAAACTAGACGACTTATTAAACTGCATCAATGGCTTTGATCAAAACTGTTTTATTCTTGGGGATGTTAACATTGACCTGGCCAAAGGTCTCTTCTCAAGGGGAATAATAACGGAAAAGTATTTGTCTAAATTGTCAGTAAATCTTAAGTATAAAACAATGGACTCTGTAACGACAGTAGCTCAGTTGTAGAGCATTGGCCTTTGAGCCAGAGGGTCGTGGGTTCCAGCCCGACCTTCACTCTATGCTGCCGTTGTGTCCTTAGGCAAGACACTTCCCCCACATTAGAATGAGTCTGGTGTGTGTGTGAATGGTTGGTGGTGGTGGGAGGGGCCGATGGCACAGACTGGTTGCCTCGCTTCTGTCAGTGTGCCCCAGGGCAGCTGTGGCTACAGTAGTTTATCACCACCGTGTTTGGAGTGAATGAATAATGACATGTAAAGTGTCTTTGAGTGTCTGAAAAAGCACTGTATAAAACTGATGCATAATTATTATTATTATTATAACTGTGAAACTCCAGATGAAGCTTACAATACTCTTATTAATGAAATAACAAACAGTATTAATTCAACAATACGGGAAAGGACCATTACAGAAAATAAGACTGAACAGAAGGCATCTTAAAGTCAATTAAAAGAAGAAATAGGCTCTATAAAAATACATTGAAAACCAAATAAAATATACAAACTACAAGAACAAGCTAACAAAGCTAATACGAGCTAGCGAAGCCACTACACCGAGCTCATTACTACACCAAGCACATTACTACACCGAGCTTATCACTACACCGAGTTTATCACTACACCGAGTTTATTACTACAGTTATTACTACACCGAGCTTATTACTACACCGAGCTTATTACTACACCGAGTTTATTACTACACCGAGCTTATTACTACACCGAGCTTATTACTACACCGAGCTTATTACTACACCGAGTTTATTACTACACCGAGCGTATTACTACACTGAGTTTATTACTACACCGAGCTTATTACTACACCGAGCTTATTACTACACCGAGCTTATTACTACACTGAGTTTATTACTACACCGAGCTTATTACTACACCGAGCTTATTACTACACCGAGTTTATTACTACACCGAGCTTATTACTACACCGAGCTTATTACTACACCGAGCTTATTACTACACTGAGTTTATTACTACACCGAGCGTATTACTACACCGAGCGTATTACTACACCGAGCTTATCACTACACTGAGTTTATTACTACACCGAGCTTATTACTACACCGAGCTTATTACTACACTGAGTTTATTACTACACCGAGCGTATTACTACACCGAGCGTATTACTACACCGAGTGTATTACTACACCGAGCTTATCACTACACTGAGTTTATTACTACACCGAGCTTATTACTACACCGAGCTTATTACTACACTGAGTTTATTACTACACCGAGCGTATTACTACACCGAGTGTATTACTACACCGAGCTTATCACTACACTGAGTTTATTACTACACCGAGTTTATTACTACACCGAGTTTATTACTACACTGAGTTTATTACTACACCGAGTTTATCACTACACCGAGCTTATCACTACACCGAGTTTATTACTACACTTATTACTACACCGAGCTTATTACTACACCGAGCTTATTACTACACCGAGTTTATAACTACACCGAGCTTATTACTACACAGAGCTTATTACTACACCGAGCTTATTACTACACCGAGCTTATTACTACACCGAGTTTATTACTACACCGAGCGTATTACTACACTGAGTTTATTACTACACCGAGCTTATTACTACACTGAGTTTATTACTACACCGAGCTTATTACTACACCGAGCTTATTACTACACTGAGTTTATTACTACACCGAGCTTATTACTACACTGAGTTTATTACTACACCGAGCTTATTACTACACTGAGTTTATTACTACACCGAGCTTATTACTACACCGAGCTTATTACTACACCGAGTTTATTACTACACCGAGCTTATTACTACACCGAGCTTATTACTACACCGAGCTTATTACTACACTGAGTTTATTACTACACCGAGCTTATTACTACACCGAGTTTATTACTACACCGAGCTTATTACTACACTGAGTTTATTACTACACCGAGCGTATTACTACACCGAGCGTATTACTACACCGAGCTTATCACTACACTGAGTTTATTACTACACCGAGCTTATTACTACACCGAGCTTATTACTACACTGAGTTTATTACTACACCGAGCGTATTACTACACCGAGCGTATTACTACACCGAGCTTATCACTACACTGAGTTTATTACTACACCGAGTTTATTACTACACCGAGTTTATTACTACACTGAGTTTATTACTACACCGAGTTTATTACTACACCGAGCTTATCACTACACTGAGTTTATTACTACACCGAGCTTATCACTACACCGAGTTTATTACTACACTGAGTTTATTACTACACCGAGTTTATTACTACACCGAGCTTATTACTACACCGATCTTATCACTACACCGAGCTTATTACTACACCGAGCTTATTACTACACCGAGCTTATCACTACACTGAGTTTATTACTACACCGAGCTTATCACTACACCAAGCTTATTACTACACCGATCTTATCACTACACCGAGCTTATTACTACACCGAGCTTATTACTACACCGAGTTTGTTACTACACCGAGTTTATTACTACACCGAGCTTATTACTACACTGAGTTTATTACTACACCGAGCTTATTACTACACCGAGCTTATCACTACACCGAGTTTATTACTACACCGAGCTTATTACTACACCGATCTTATCACTACACCGAGCTTATTACTACACCGAGCTTATTACTACACCGAGTTTATTACTACACCGAGTTTATTACTACACCGAGCTTATCACTACACTGAGTTTATTACTACACCGAGCTTATCACTACACCGAGCTTATTACTACACCGATCTTATCACTACACCGAGCTTATTACTACACCGAGCTTATTACTACACCGAGTTTATTACTACACCGAGTTTATTACTACACCGAGCTTATCACTACACTGAGTTTATTACTACACCGAGCTTATCACTACACTGAGTTTATTACTACACCGAGCTTATCACTACACCGAGCTTATTACTACACCGAGCTTATCACTACACTGAGTTTATTACTACACCGAGCTTATCACTACACCGAGCTTATTACTACACCGAGCTTATTACTACACCGAGCTTATTACTACACCGAGCTTATTACTACACCGAGCTTACTAAGGTGATCAAAAGCAGTGCTCAGCCGGGGTAAAAAAAAACTACTGTTCTTCCTGACACCATAATCCAGGAAAATGGGGAAAGCTTTCTAAACAATGATGATCTCGCTAACAACTTTAACAACTACTTTAATTCAACAGGAGAAACACTCTCAGAAGCCATAAATCCACCAGGGGGCGCTAACTACACACAATACTTAAAAGGGAATTATCTACACTCCTTCTAACGCCTTCTGATAAAACTGAAGTCTCCAACATTATAATGAACATGAAAAGTTCACATGCTGCTGGTACTGATCAGATATGTAGTAATTGTCAATCATAGCACCAGACTTTGTAGATCCACTAGTTTATTGCATTGACCTCTCTCTAATTCAAGGTGCGGTTCCGAAAATGACTAAGATTGCAAAAATATTACCAATTTTCAAATCTGTGACAAAAATAACATGTACAACAATCGACCAATATCCATCCTACCTACATTTTCTAAGGTGCTTGAGAGAGTTGTGTACAACAGGCTCAGTGGATACTTGGACAAACTAGACATACTCGTCCCAGCTCAGTGTGGAATGTGTGGAATTGGTGTCTTTCTCGATTTATCAAAAGCGTTTGACACCATCAATTTTGAGATTGTTATTGGCAAACTGGAACACTATGGGCTCAG
>OZ035836.1:40794343-40975907 GCA_964034765.1 Knipowitschia caucasica
GAGAGAGACCAGAGAGAGACCAGAGAGAGAGACCAGCGAGAGAGACCAGAGAGAGAGACCAGAGAGAGCGACCAGAGAGAGAGACCAGAGAGAGAGACCAGAGAGAGAGACCAGAGAGAGACCAGAGAGAGACCAGAGAGAGAGACCAGAGAGAGACCAGAGAGAGACCAGAGAGAGAGACCAGAGAGAGGGACCAGAGAGAGAGACCAGAGAGAGAGACCAGAGAGAGCGACCAGAGAGAGAGACCAGAGAGAGAGACCAGAGAGAGACCAGAGAGAGAGACCAGAGAGAGAGACCAGAGAGAGAGACCAGAGAGAGAGACCAGAGAGAGAGACCAGAGAGAGACCAGAGAGAGAGACCAGAGAGAGACCAGAGAGAGACCAGAGAGAGACCAGAGAGAGACCAGAGAGAGAGACCAGCGAGAGAGACCAGAGAGAGAGACCAGAGAGAGCGACCAGAGAGAGAGACCAGAGAGAGAGACCAGAGAGAGAGACCAGAGAGAGAGACCAGAGAGAGACCAGAGAGAGACCAGAGAGAGAGACCAGAGAGAGACCAGAGAGAGACCAGAGAGAGAGACCAGAGAGAGAGACCAGAGAGAGACCAGAGAGAGAGACCAGAGAGAGAGACCAGAGAGAGACCAGAGAGAGGGACCAGAGAGAGAGACCAGAGAGAGAGACCAGAGAGAGAGACCAGAGAGAGACCAGAGAGAGAGACCAGAGAGAGACCAGAGAGAGACCAGAGAGAGAGACCAGCGAGAGAGACCAGAGAGAGAGACCAGAGAGAGAGACCAGAGAGAGCGACCAGAGAGAGAGACCAGAGAGAGAGACCAGAGAGAGAGACCAGAGAGAGACCAGAGAGAGACCAGAGAGAGAGACCAGAGAGAGAGACCAGAGAGAGACCAGAGAGAGACCAGAGAGAGACCAGAGAGAGAGACCAGAGAGAGAGACCAGAGAGAGAGACCAGAGAGAGCGACCAGAGAGAGAGACCAGAGAGAGACCAGAGAGAGAGACCAGAGAGAGAGACCAGAGAGAGACCAGACAGAGACCAGACAGAGACCAGGTTTTCTATTTTCAACAACAGAATCATGAATCATTTTACTTTCACTTCAGTCGTCTGAGACTCGTCCGGTTTTAAACAAAACAAAATGTTTGAGCTGTTTTTGTTCTTTACTTTTATAAAAAATAGTAGAAAAATAAACTCACCATTTTCCAGTCGTTCTGCAGCAACAGAAACAGCTTCAGTTTGAAACAAAAACAAACATTTCAAGTATTATTTACTCATTTCTTAAACATTTTTGACAAATGTTATTTTTAGTAAATAAATCTTACCAAGATTTGAGTTTTTTCACTGAAGAGTCACCGTCTGAGGACTGAGGGTCTGAGGACTGAGGGTCTGAGGGTCTGAGGACTAAGGACAGGTCTGAGGTCTGAGGTCTGAGGACTAAGGACAGGTCTGAGGACTGAGGTCTGAGGTCTGAGGACTGAGGTCTGAGGTCTGAGGACTAAGGACAGGTCTGAGGACTGAGGTCTGAGGACTGAGGTCTGAGGTGTGGGACTAGAGAGGGAGAGTCGGTGAGTCTCAGGTTCAGGTCTCATTGTTTTCGTTTGTCAGAAAAACCTGTTTCTAATCACTGGTTTTAAAGCTTCAATAAAAGAAACTGGAGAGACCAGAGACCAGAAACCAGAGAGAGACCAGAGACAGACCAGAGACAGACCAGAGCCCAGAGCGAGACCAGAGCGAGACTAGAGACCAGAGAGAGACCAGAGCGAGACCAGAGCGAGACCAGAGCGAGACCAGAGAGAGACCAGAGAGAGACCAGAGCGAGACCAGAGCGAGACCAGAGCGAGACAAGAGCGAGACTAGAGAGAGACTAGAGAGAGACCAGAAAGAGATCAGAAAGAGATCAGAGAGAGACCAGAGAGAGAGCAGAGTATATGTGTCATTATGTGGGTCTCCCCGAGGTTTCTCACTTTGTTCCCACTGGATTTTTATGAGTTTTTCCTCTGATGCAGGAGGGTCTGTTGGACAGTTAGTGTCCAACTAGAAGGACTGTGATGATCCAGGAAACTTTAACATTTATCACATGTATGACATTTATCAACATGTGTGACATTTATCACATGTGTGACATTTATCAACATGTGTGACATTTATCAACATGTGTGACATTTATCACATGTATGACATTTATAAACATGTATGACATTTATCACATGTATGACATTTATCACATGTGTGACATTTATCAACATGTGTGACATTTATCACATGTATGACATTTATCACATGTATGACATTTATCACATGTATGACATTTATCTCATGTGTGACATTTATCACATGTATGACATTTATCAACATGTGTGACATTTATCAACATGTGTGACATTTATCACATGTATGACATTTATCACATGTATGACATTTATCACATGTGTGACATTTATCAACATGTATGACATGTATCAACATGTGTGACATTTATCACATGTATGACATTTATCAACATGTATGACATTTATCACATGTATGACATTTATCACATGTGTGACATTTATCAACATGTGTGACATTTATCACATGTATGACATTTATCTCATGTGTGACATTTATCACATGTATGACATATATCAACATGTGTGACATTTATCACATGTATGACATTTATCTCATGTGTGACATTTATCACATGTATGAGATTTATCACATGTATGACATTTATCACATGTGTGACATTTATCAACATGTGTGACATTTATCACATGTATGACATTTATCACATGTATAACATTTATCACATGTGTGACATTTATCAACACGTTTGACATGTATCAACATGTGTGACATTTATCACATGTATGACATTTATCAACATGTATGACATTTATCACATGTATGACATTTATCACATGTGTGACATTTATCACATGTGTGACATTTATCACATGTATGACATTTATCACATGTGTGACATTTATCAACATGTATGACATGTATCAACATGTGTGACATTTATCACATGTATGACATTTATCAACATGTATGACATTTATCACATTTATGACATTTATCACATGTTTGACATTTATCACATGTATGACATTTATCAACATGTGTGACATTTATCACATGTGTGACATTTATCACATGTATGACATTTATCACATGTGTGACATTTATCACATGTATGACATTTATCAACATGTGTGACATTTATCACATGTGTGACATTTATCACATGTATGACATTTATCAACATGTGTGACATTTATCACATGTATGACATTTATCAACATGTGTGACATTTATCACATGTATGACATTTATCAACATGTATGACATTTATCAACATGTGTGACATTTATCAACATGTATGACATTTATCACATGTATGACATTTATCACATGTATGACATTTATCAACATGTGTGACATTTATCACAAGTGTGACATTTATCAACATGTATGACATTTATCAACATGTGAGACATTTATCAACATGTGTGACATTTATCAACATGCGTGACATTTATCAACATGTATGACATTTATCAACGTGTGTGACATTTATCAACATATATGACATTTATCAACATGTGTGACATTTATCAACATGTGTGACATTTATCAACATGTATGACATTTATCACATGTATGGCATTTATCACATGTATGACATTTATCAAAATGTATGACATTTATCACATGTGTGACATTTATCAACACGTATGACATTTATCAACATGTATGACATTTATCACATGTATGACATTTATCACATGTGTGACATTTATCAACATGTATGACATTTATCACATGTATGACATTTATCAACATGTATGACATTTATCACGTGTGACATTTATCAACATGTATGACATTTATCACATGTATGACATTTATCACATGTGTGACATTTATCACATGTATGACATTTATCACATGTGTGACATTTATCAACATGTATGACATTTATCACATGTATGACATTTATCAACATGTGTGACATTTATCAACATGTGTGACATTTATCACATGTATGACATTTATCACATGTATGACATTTATCAACATGTGTGACATTTATCAACATGTGTGACATTTATCAACATGTGACATTTATCACATGTATGACATTTATCACATGTATGACATTTATCAACATGTGTGACATTTATCACATGTATGACATTTATCAACATGTGTGACATTTATCACATGTATGACATTTATCACGTGTATGACATTTATCAACATGTATGACATTTATCAACATGTGTGACATTTATCAACATGTGTGACACTTATCACATGTATGACATTTATCACATGTATGACATTTATCACATGTATGACATTTATCACCATGTATGACATTTATCAACATGTGTGACATTTATCAACATGTGTGACATTTATCACATGTATGACATTTATCACATGTATGACATTTATCAACATGTGTGACATTTATCAACATGTGTGACATTTATCACATGTATGACATTTATCACATGTATGACATTTATCACATGTATGACATTTATAAACATGTGTGACATTTATCAACATGTGTGACATTTATCCACATGTGTGACATTTATCACATGTATGACATTTATCACATGTATGACATTTATCAACATGTGTGACATTTATCACATGTATGACATTTATCAACATGTGTGACATTTATCACATGTGTGACATTTATCACATGTATGACATTTATCAACATGTGTGACATTTATCACATGTATAACATTTATCAACATGTGTGACATTTATCACATGTATGACATTTATCAACATGTATGACAATTATCACATGTGTGACATTTATCACATGTATGACATTTATCACATGTATGACATTTATCACATGTATGACATTTATCACAAGTGTGACATTTATCAACATGTATGACATTTATCACATGTATGACATTTATCAACATGTGTGACATTTCTCAACATGTATGACATTTATCACATGTATGACATTCATCACGTGTATGACATTTATCAACATGTGTGACATTTATCTCATGTGTGACATTTATCAACATGTATGACATTTATCACATGTGTGACATTTATCAACATGTATGACATTTATCACATGTATGACATTTATCAACATGTGTGACATTTATCAACATGTATGACATTTATCAACATGTATGACATTTATGAACATGTATGACATTTATCACACGTATGACATTTATCAACATGTATGACATTTATCACATGTGTGACATTTATCACATGTGTGACATTTATCACATGTATGACATTTATCTCATGTGTGACATTTATCAACATGTATGACATTTATCACATGTGTGACATTTATCAACATGTATGACATTTATCACATGTATGACATTTATCAACATGTGTGACATTTATCAACATGTATGACATTTATCAACATGTATGACATTTATCACATGTGTGATATTTATCAACATGTGTGACATTTATCACCATGTATGACATTTATCAACATGTATGACATTTATCACATGTGTGACATTTATCAACATTTGTGACATTTATCAACATGTATGACATTTATCAACATGTGTGACATTTATCAACATGTGTGACATTTATCAACATGTGTGACATTTATCACATGTGTGACATTTATCAACATTTGTGACATTTATCAACATGTATGACATTTATCAACATGTATGACATTTATCAACATGTGTGACATTTATCAACATGTGTGACATTAATCACATGTATGACATTTATCACATGTATGACAGTTAAGTTATATATATATATATGTTAGATATAAGTTATATATATATATATATGTTAGATGTAAGTTATATATATATATATGTTAGATATAAGTTATATATATATATATATGTTAGATATAAGTTTTATATATATATATGTTAGATATAAGTTATATATATATATGTTAGATATAAGTTTATATATATATATATGTTAGATATATCTAACATATATATATATAACTTATAAGTTATATATATATATATGTTAGATATAAGTTATATATATATATATATATGTTAGATATAAGTTATATATATATGTTAGATATAAGTTATATATATATATGTTAGATATAAGTTATATATATATATATGTTAGATATAAGTTATATATATATATGTTAGATATAAGTTAGATATATATATATAACTTATGTGACATTTATCAACATGTGTGACATTTATCAACATGTGTGACATTTATCACATGTATGACATTTATCACATGTATGACATTTATCACATGTATGACATTTATCACATGTATGACATTTATAAACATGTGTGACATTTATCAACATATGTGACATTTATCAACATGTGTGACATTTATCACATGTATGACATTTATCACATGTATGACATTTATCAACATGTGTGACATTTATCACATGTATGACATTTATCAACATGTGTGACATTTATCAACATGTGTGACATTTATCACATGTATGACATTTATCAACATGTGTGACATTTATCACATGTATGACATTTATCAACATGTGTGACATTTATCACATGTGTGACATTTATCAACATGTGTGACATTTATCAACATGTGTGACATTTATCAACATGTATGACATTTATCACATGTATGACATTTATCAACATGTATGACATTTATCAACATGTGTGACATTTATCAACATGTATGACATTTATCAACATGTGTGACATTTATCAACATGTATGACATTTATCAACATGTGTGACATTTATCACATGTATGACATTTATCAACATGTGTGACATTTATCAACATGTGTGACATTTATCAACATGTGTGACATTTATCACATGTATGACATTTATCAACATGTGTGACATTTATCAACATGTGTGACATTTATCAACATGTGTGACATTTATCACATGTGTGACATTTATCACATGTATGACATTTATCAACATGTGTGACATTTATCACATGTATGACATTTATCAACATGTGTGACATTTATCACATGTGTGACATTTATCACATGTATGACATTTATCAACATGTGTGACATTTATCAACATGTGTGACATTTATCACATGTATGACATTTATCAACATGTGTGACATTTATCACATGTATGACATTTATCAACATGTGTGACATTTATCAACATGTATGACATGTATCAACATGTATGACATTTATCAACATGTATGACATTTATCAACATGTGTGACATTTATCACATGTGTGACATTTATCAACATGTATGACATTTATCAACATGTGAGACATTTATCAACATGTGTGACATTTATCAACATGTGTGACATTTATCAACATGTATGACATTTATCACATGTATGACATTTATCACATGTGTGACATTTATCAACATGTATGACATTTATCAACATGTATGACATTTATCAACATGTGTGACATTTATCAACATGTATGACATTTATCAACATGTGTGACATTTATCAACATGTGTGACATTTATCAACATGTGTGACATTTATCACATGTATGACATTTATCACATGTGTGACATTTATCACATGTATGACATTTATCACATGTGTGACATTTATCACATGTATGACATTTATCACATGTATGACATTTATCACATGTGTGACATTTATCACATGTATGACATTTATCACATGTATGACATTTATCAACATGTGTGACATTTATCACATGTATGACATTTATCACATGTATGACATTTATCAACATGTGTGACATTTATCACATGTGTGACATTTATCAACATGTCAGACATTTATAAACATGTGTGACATTTATCAACATGTGTGACATTTATCAACATGTATGACATTTATCAACATGTGTGACATTTATCACATGTATGACATTTATCACATGTGTAACATTTATCACATGTATGACATTTATCACATGTGTGACATTTATCACATGTATGACATTTATCAACATGTATGACATTTATCAACATGTGTGACATTTATCAACATGTATGACATTTATCACATGTATGACATTTATCAACATGTATGACATTTATCAACATGTGTGACATTTATCAACATGTGTGACATTTATCAACATGTGTGACATTTATCACATGTGTATTAACATGTATGACATTTATCAACATGTATGACATTTATCAACATGTATGACATTTATCACATGTATGACATTTATCAACATGTATGACATTTATCAACATGTATGACATTTATCACATGTATGACATTTATCAACATGTATGACATTTATCACGTGTGACATTTATCACATGTATGACATTTATCAACATGTGTGACATTTATCACATGTATGACATTTATCAACATGTATGACATTTATCACATGTGTGACATTTATCAACATGTGTGACATTTATCACATGTGTGACATTTATCACATGTATGACATTTATCAACATGTGTGACATTTATCAACATGTGTGACATTTATCAACATGTATGACATTTATCAACATGTGTGACGACATTTATCAACATGTGTGACATTTATCAACATGTGTGACATTTATCAACATGTATGACATTTATCAACATGTGTGACATTTATCAACATGTGTGACATTTATCAACATGTATGACATTTATCAACATGTGTGACGACATTTATCAACATGTGTGACATTTATCAACATGTGTGACATTTATCAATCAATCAATCAATCTTTATTTATAGGGCGCTTTTCCTGCACAGGGCAACACAAAGCGCCTCACAGTCCACACCACACAATGCACAAATCATCACCATTAAAATACAATCTAAAAACCTGCTTTAGACCTGCTTTAGACCTGCTTTAGACCTGCTTTAGTCCTGCTTTTAGACTTGCTTTAGACCTGCTTTAGTCCTGCTTTAGTCCTGCTTTAGACCTGCTTTAGTCCTGCTTTAGACCTGCTTTAGACCTGCTTTAGTCCTGCTTTAGACCTGCTTTAGTCCTGCTTTAGACCTGCTTTAGTCCTGCTTTAGACCTGCTTTAGACCTGCTTTAGACCTGCTTTAGACCTGCTTTAGTCCTGCTTTAGACCTGCTTTAGACCTGCTTTAGTGTTTGACTGTCGCCTGTTTCTCGGGGTCAAAGTTCAGTGTTTGGAGCAGAATCAGAACAAAATGTACAGTTTTGCAGTGTGCACAAAGGCCACGCCCCCCAAAGACCCCGCCCCCTAAAGGCCACGCCCCCACATCGCTTATGCACGCGTGCAGTCTGGGACCAGTCACAACAAAGGAACCAGCAGCAATCACAATAGTATGCTCCAGCTGAAGAGAGAGAGACCAGAGAGAGAGACCAGGGAGAGAGACCAGAGAGAGAGACCAGAGAGAGACCAGAGAGAGAGACCAGAGAGAGAGACCAGAGAGAGAGACCAGAGAGAGAGACCAGGGAGAGAGACCAGAGAGAGAGACCAGGGAGAGAGACCAGAGAGAGAGACCAGGGAGAGAGACCAGAGAGAGACCAGGGAGAGAGACCAGAGAGAGAGACCAGAGAGAGACCAGAGAGAGACCAGAGAGAGAGACCAGAGAGAGACCAGAGAGAGAGACCAGAGAGAGAGACCAGAGAGAGAGACCAGAGAGAGAGATGGTAATAGTGTGAATGACGGCCTCTTGTGCTGAGTCAGAGGTCACAGTTCATCTGCTGATAACTCTCAGACACACACACACACACACACACACACACACACACACACACACACACACACACACACACACACACACACACACACATGCTGCCTGCTTGGGTCAGAGGCCATAAGAAAAATAACCCAGAAAGATAAGTTGTGTGTGTGTGTGTGTGTGTCTCTGTGTGTGTGCGTGTGTGTCTGTGTGTGTCTGTGTGTGTGTGTGTGTGTGTGTGTGTGTGTGTGTTGACCTAGTTCCTTGTGTAAACACTGGCAGAGAGAGTCACAACATTAAATTTGGCTCCTGATCGAGTCGTAGTAACATTTCAAAGTCAACACGAGAGAAACTGTGTAAGAAGAGTGTGACATCACCACAGTGTGACATCACCACAGTGTGACATCACCACAGTGTGACATCACCACAGTGTGACATCACAGTCTTCATGTGTAAGAGTCTGATTTGAACATAAGCTGGAGCCAGTTTCCTTATATGGGCATTAGTTCCGGGCAGACGTGTTGCTAAGACGGTTGCTAAGGAAAGCTGGCGTTTCCCCTGAATGAAGGCCTCTGATTGGTCAGTCCTTATATGGTCGTATCAGGATTTACAAAGACAACATCACATATAAACAGCAGGATCACAGAGAGACCAGCGAGAGAGACCAGCGAGAGAGACCAGAGAGAGAGACCAGCGAGAGAGACCAGCGAGAGAGACCAGAGAGAGAGACCAGAGAGAGAGACCAGAGAGAGAGACCAGAGAGAGACCAGAGAGAGAGACCAGAGAGAGAGACCAGAGAGAGAGACCAGAGAGAGAGACCAGAGCGAGACCAGAGCGAGACCAGAGCGAGACCAGAGCGAGACCAGAGCGAGACCAGAGAGAGACCAGAGCGAGACCAGAGCGAGACCAGAGCGAGACCAGAGAGAGACCAGAGAGAGACCAGAGCGAGACCAGAGCGAGAGAGGCACTGATGATAGTAAAGTTCAGATGTAGAAGTTTGTAAAGTTCTGATTCAGTCAAACGTGAGAGAACGAGGGACCCAGACCCTCTGCTCTCTCGTCTCTTCTGCTCTCTCGTCTCTTCTGCTCTCTCGTCTCTACTGGTCTCTCGTCTCTTCTGCTCTCTCGTCTCTTCTGCTCTCTCGTCTCTTCTGCTCTCTCGTCTCTTCTGCTCTCTCGTCTCTTCTGCTCCCTCCTCTCTTCTGCTCTCTCGTCTCTACTGCTCTCTCGTCTCTTCTGCTCCCTCCTCTCTCGTCTCTTCTGCTCTCTCCTCTCTTCTGCTCTCTTGTCTCTTCTGCTCTCTCGTCTCTTCTGCTCTCTCGTCTCTACTGCTCTCTCGTCTCTTCTGCTCTCTCGTCTCTTCTGCTCTCTCGTCTCTTCTGCTCTCTCGTCTCTTCTGCTCTCTCTTCTCTTCTGCTCCCTCCTCTCTCGTCTCTTCTGCTCTCTCGTCTCTCTCTCTGCTCTCGTCTCTTCTGCTCTCTCATCTCTTCTGCTCTCTCGTCTCTTCTGCTCCCTCCTCTCTCGTCTCTTCTGCTCTCTCGTCTCTTCTGCTCTCTCCTCTCTTCTGCTCTCTCGTCTCTTCTGCTCTCTCGTCTCTTCTGCTCTCTCGTCTCTTCTGCTCTCTCGTCTCTTCTGCTCTCTCGTCTCTTCTGCTCCCTCCTCTCTCGTCTCTTCTGCTCTCTCCTCTCTTCTGCTCTCTCGTCTCTTCTGCTCTCTCGTCTCTTCTGCTCTCTTGTCTCTTCTGCTCTCTCGTCTCTTCTGCTCTCTCGTCTCTTCTGCTCTCTCGTCTCTTCTGCTCTCTCTTCTCTTCTGCTCTCTCGTCTCTTCTGCTCTCTCGTCTCTTCTGCTCTCTCGTCTCTTCTGCTCTCTCTTCTCTTCTGCTCTCTCGTCTCTTCTGCTCTCTCGTCTCTTCTGCTCTCTTGTCTCTTCTGCTCTCTCGTCTCTTCTGCTCTCTCGTCTCTTCTGCTCCCTCCTCTCTCGTCTCCTGCTCTCTCGTCTCTTCTGCTCTCTCGTCTCTTCTGCTCTCTCGTCTCTTCTGCTCTCTCCTCTCTTCTGCTCTCTAGTCTCTACTGCTCTCTCGTGTCTTCTGCTCTCTCGTCTCTTCTGCTCTCTCGTCTCTACTGCTCTCTCGTCTCTTCTGCTCTCTCGTCTCTTCTGCTCTCTCGTCTCTTCTGCTCTCTAGTCTCTTCTGCTCTCTAGTCTCTTCTGCTCTCTCGTCTCTTCTGCTCTCTAGTCTCTTCTGCTCTCTCGTCTCTTCTGCTCTCTAGTCTCTTCTGCTCTCTCGTCTCTTCTGCTCTCTCGTCTCTTCTGCTCTCTCGTCTCTTCTGCTCTCTCGTCTCTTCTGCTCTCTCCTCTCTCGTCTCTTCTGTGTCCAGTAGCAGTAGTAGTAGTAGCAGTAATTGTAGTAGTAGTAGTAGTAGCACAGTAGTAGCAGTAGTAGTAGTAGCAGTAGTTGTAGTAGTTCTTGTAGTAGTAGTAGCAGTAGTTGTAGTAGTTCTTGTAGTAGTAGTAGCAGTAGTTGTAGTAGTTCTTGTAGTAGTAGCAGCAGCAGTATTGTTGAACACGTGTCATGTGGAGGGAGGCGTGGTGAACAGGAAGTGGAGACTCTCTGAGACTTTCAGAACAAAGTGATTTGAGAGAGTTTGTTGTCACTGAGTCGAGAATCTGAGACTTTTATTTTGAAGGAGCCGCAGATGTTTGTGTGAGAGGTTTGAAAATGAGGCAAAGGACCACAAAGTCACACCGTGTACTCTACTGCTGTGTGCTCTCTCTACTGCTGTGTGCTCTCTCTACTGCTGTGTGCTCTCTCTACTGCTGTGTACTCTCTCTACTGCTGTGTGCTCTCTCTACTGCTGTGTACTCTCTCTACTGCTGTGTGCTCTCTCTACTGCTGTGTACTCTCTCTACTGCTGTGTACTCTCTCTACTGCTGTGTGCTCTCTCTACTGCTGTGTGCTCTCTCTACTGCTGTGTGCTCTCTCTACTGCTGTGTACTCTCTCTACTGCTGTGTGCTCTCTCTACTGCTGTGTACTCTCTCTACTGCTGTGTGCTCTCTCTACTGCTGTGTGCTCTCTCTACTGCTGTGTACTCTCTCTACTGCTGTGTGCTCTCTCTACTGCTGTGTGCTCTCTCTACTGCTGTGTGCTCTCTCTACTGCTGTGTACTCTCTCTACTGCTGTGTACTCTCTCTACTGCTGTGTGCTCTCTCTACTGCTGTGTGCTCTCTCTACTGCTGTGTGCTCTCTCTACTGCTGTGTGCTCTCTCTACTGCTGTGTACTCTCTCTACTGCTGTGTGCTCTCTCTACTGCTGTGTGCTCTCTCTACTGCTGTGTGCTCTCTCTACTGCTGTGTACTCTCTCTACTGCTGTGTGCTCTCTCTACTGCTGTGTACTCTCTCTACTGCTGTGTGCTCTCTCTACTGCTGTGTACTCTCTCTACTGCTGTGTACTCTCTCTACTGCTGTGTGCTCTCTCTACTGCTGTGTGCTCTCTCTACTGCTGTGTGCTCTCTCTACTGCTGTGTGCTCTCTCTACTGCCGTGTGCTCTCTCTACTGCTGTGTGCTCTCTCTACTGCTGTGTACTCTCTCTACTGTTGTGTACTCTCTCTACTACTGCTGTGTACTCTCAACTGTGTGCTCTCTCTACTGCTGTGTACTCTCTCAGGACCATGTACTTTCTGCTCTTGTGTGTTTTCATAACTGTTTCTCTTTGTAGTTTTTTGATGTGTAATTATTTTTATGAAAGTTCTAACTTTAACTCAAATGTGGCAGTTAAGACATGTTCTCAGGGTTCTGGACTGGTCCTGGTCCTGGACTGGGCCTGATCTGGTCCTGCTTGAACTTGATTTTCCACCAGAGAAGAGTGGAGAGCTGGTTCATCACATAGACTGTTTATATGAACGGACAGAGTCACGCCTATCTGCGCCGTTCTAACTAATGGGCCAAACAATGTGCTCAACTCTACTCTACTCTACTCTACTCTACACTACACTACTCTACACTACTCTACTCTACTCTACACTACACTACTCTACTATTCTCTACTCTACTCTACTCTACTCTACACTACTCTACTATTCTCTACTCTACTCTACTCTACTCTACTCTACTCTACTCTACTACTCTACTCTACACTACTCTACTCTACTCTACTCTACTCTACTCTACTCTACTCTACACTACTCTACTCTACTCTACTCTACTCTACTCTACACTACTCTACTCTACACTACTTTACTCTATTCTACTCTACACTACTCTACTATTCTCTACTCTACTCTACTCTACTATACTCTACTCTACTCTACTACTCTACACTACTCTACTCTACTCTACTCTACTCTACTCTACACTACTCTACTATTCTCTACTCTACTCTACTCTACTCTACACTACTCTACTATACTCTACTCTACTCTACTCTACTCTACTCTACTCTACACTACTCTACTCTACTCTACTCTACTCTACTCTATGCTACTCTACTCTACTCTACTTCTCTACTCTACTCTACTCTACACTACTCTACTCTACTCTACACTACTCTACTCTACTCTACTCTACTCTACTCTACTATTCTCTACTCTACTCTACTCTACTCTACTCTACTCTACTCTACTCTACTCTACTCTACTCTACTATTCTCTACTCTACTCTACTCTACACTACTCTACTCTACTCTACACTACTGTACTCTACACTACTCTACGTTTTTGAGAGGTCTGCTAACGCTATATGTTAGCATTGGCTAATTCTTCTTCTGGGTCCACCCCCACAGGCCCGGGGTGGTATTGCAGCATGTCAGCGCACCTCATTTTGGACACTTTTGAGCTGGGACCCTCCCCCACTGGTTCATCAGCAGTTAGCTTTAGCCTTTAGCGTTAGCCTTTAGCGTTAGCCTTTAGCGTTAGCCTCTCTTTGTTGTATTTCAGTCAGATCCACCAGTTTTAGCTCTTATTATAAGTGAGTAAAGGTAAAAAATAAATAAAAACTTAGACATTACTTAAAACGTATTTTTGGGGAATATCTCAGAATTCCAATAGTTTGAAAGGTCGTTTGTCCTATTTTGAAAATGTTATTCATATTTGAGTGGCGCTACAACATAGCTCTTCTACAACAGACCTGGGGTTGTGTTTAGACCCATTCATGCTAATATCAGGAACCTCTGGCACAAACATATTACTGTCAAAGTTAACCATTAGCATGATGTAGCATGTAGCATGTAGCGTGTAGCATGTAGCGTGTAGTGCAGTATGGGTTAGCATGTCCTGTGGAGTCAGTGTAATGTTTCTTCCATTCACACAAAAGAACAGGGCGTATTTAAAGCTCAGGAACCTGACTTTTCAGTTTCACAAGAACATGAGTTCAGCAGCAGCAGCAGCAGCAGTAGTTGCAGCAGTAGTAGTTGCAGCAGCAGCAGCAGTAGTTGCAGCAGTTAGTAGTTGCAGCAGCAGCAGCAGCAGCAGTAGTTGCAGCAGCAGTAGTTGCAGTAGCAGCAGCAGCAGTAGTTGCAGCAGCAGCAGTAGTTGCAGCAGCAGTAGCAGCAGCAGCAGCAGCAGCAGTAGTTGCAGCAGCAGCAGCAGCAGTAGTTGCAGCAGCAGCAGTAGCAGCAGCAGTAGTTGCAGCAGCAGCAGCAGCAGTAGTTGCAGCAGCAGTAGTTGCAGCAGTAGTTGCAGCAGCAGCAGCAGCAGTAGTTGCAGCAGCAGTAGTTGCAGCAGCAGCAGCAGCAGCAGCAGTAGTTGCAGCAGCAGCAGTAGCAGCAGCAGTAGTTGCAGCAGCAGCAGCAGTAGTTGCAGCAGCAGCAGCAGCAGCAGTAGTTGCAGCAGCAGCAGCAGCAGCAGTAGTTGCAGCAGCAGCAGCAGCAGCAGCAGTAGTTGCAGCAGCAGCAGTAGCAGCAGCAGTAGTTGCAGCAGCAGCAGCAGCAGTAGTTGCAGCAGCAGTAGTTGCAGCAGTAGTTGCAGCAGCAGCAGCAGCAGTAGTTGCAGCAGCAGCAGCAGCAGTAGTTGCAGCAGCAGCAGCAGTAGCAGCAGCAGTAGTTGCAGCAGCAGTAGTTGCAGCAGCAGTAGTTGCAGCAGCAGTAGTTGCAGCAGCAGCAGTAGTTGCAGCAGCAGCAGTAGTTGCAGCAGCAGCAGCAGCAGTAGTTGCAGCAGTAGTAGTTGCAGCAGCAGCAGCAGTAGTTGCAGCAGCAGTAGTTGCAGCAGCAGTAGTTGCAGCAGCAGTAGTTGCAGCAGCAGTAGTTGCAGCAGCAGCAGTAGTTGCAGCAGCAGCAGTAGTTGCAGCAGCAGCAGCAGTAGCAGCAGTAGTTGCAGCAGTAGCAGCAGCAGCAGCAGTAGTTGCAGCAGCAGCAGCAGTAGTTGCAGCAGCAGCAGCAGCAGCAGCAGTAGTTGCAGCAGCAGCAGCAGTAGCAGCAGCAGTAGTTGCAGCAGCAGCAGTAGCAGCAGCAGCAGCAGCAGCAGTAGTTGCAGCAGCAGCAGCAGTAGCAGCAGCAGCAGCAGTAGTTGCAGCAGCAGCAGCAGCAGTAGTTGCAGCAGTAGCAGCAGCAGCAGCAGCAGCAGCAGCAGTAGTTGCAGCAGCAGTAGTTGCAGCAGCAGTAGTTGCAGCAGCAGCAGTAGTTGCAGCAGCAGCAGTAGTTGCAGCAGTAGTAGTTGCAGCAGCAGCAGCAGTAGTTGCAGCAGTAGTAGTTGCAGCAGCAGCAGCAGTAGTTGCAGCAGCAGCAGTAGTTGCAGCAGCAGTAGTTGCAGTAGCAGCAGCAGCAGCAGTAGTTGCAGCAGCAGCAGTAGTTGCAGCAGCAGCAGTAGTTGCAGCAGCAGCAGCAGCAGTAGTTGCAGCAGCAGCAGCAGCAGTAGCAGCAGCAGTAGCAGCAGCAGCAGTAGCAGCAGCAGCAGTAGCAGCAGCAGTAGTTGCAGCAGCAGCAGCAGCAGTAGTTGCAGCAGCAGCAGCAGCAGTAGTTGCAGCAGCAGCAGTAGTTGCAGCAGCAGCAGTAGTTGCAGCAGCAGCAGCAGCAGCAGCAGCAGCAGCATCAGCAGCAGTAGTTGCAGCAGCAGCAGCAGCAGCAGTAGTTGCAGCAGCAGCAGCAGTAGTTGCAGCAGCAGCAGCAGCAGCAGCAGCAGCAGCAGCAGCAGCAGCAGCAGCATCAGCAGTACTCCAGTCACTAGCTTCCTTGTTGCTTCCAGCCCGTCCTGTTCGTCATGTGTGCTGGGAACGAGCTCTTCTTCTGTCTGCTGTACGTCATCCAGCACATCGAGGAGCCGGCAGGTAAGCCCCGCCCCTTCTGTCCACCCACCCCTTCTGTGCAAACACTCTGCTTTCCAATTCCCTGGACACACAGCTGTCTTCTGCCACTCCCACTGTGTGATGAAGTTCTCCGTTCCGCTCATGGATCTATTATAGGTTCTGCGGGACGTCCAAGCGTCAGTCGTGAGCGTCAGTCGTGAGCGTCAGTCGTGAGCGCAGCTGAGGATGCGCGGGAGAGTTGACTTTAGCCCGGTCTGACTGTGCTAAAGCCTAGTGTATACTTGTGTGGCTAAAGCCTAGTGTATACTTGTGTGGCGTGGCTAAAGCCTAGTGTATACTTGTGTGGCTAAAGCCTAGTGTATACTTGTGTGGCTAAAGCCTAGTGTATACTTGTGTGGCTAAAGCCTAGTGTATACTTGTGTGGCTAAAGCCTAGTGTATACTTGTGTGGCTAAAGCCTAGTGTATACTTGTGTGGCTAAAGCCTAGTGTATACTTGTGTGGCTAAAGCCTAGTGTATACTTGTGTGGCTAAAGCCTAGTGTATACTTGTGTGGCTAAAGCCTAGTGTATACTTGTGTGGCTAAAGCCTAGTGTATACTTGTGTGGCTAAAGCCTAGTGTATACTTGTGTGGCTAAAGCCTAGTGTATACTTGTGTGGTTAAAGCCTAGTGTATACTTGTGTGGTTAAAGCCTAGTGTATACTTGTGTGACTAAAGCCTAGTGTATACTTGTGTGGCTAAAGCCTAGTGTATACTTGTGCGGCGTGGCTAAAGCCTAGTGTATACTTGTGTGGCTAAAGCCTAGTGTATACTTGTGTGACTAAAGCCTAGTGTATACTTGTGTGGCGTGGCTAAAGCCTAGTGTATACTTGTGTGGCTAAAGCCTAGTGTATACTTGTGTGGCTAAAGCCTAGTGTATACTTGTGTGGCGTGACTAAAGCCTAGTGTATACTTGTGTGGCTAAAGCCTAGTGTATACTTGTGTGGCTAAAGCCTAGTGTATACTTGTGTGGCTAAAGCCTAGTGTATACTTGTGCGGCTAAAGCCTAGTGTATACTTGTGTGGCTAAAGCCTAGTGTATACTTGTGTGGCTAAAGCCTAGTGTATACTTGTGTGGCTAAAGCCTAGTGTATACTTGTGTGGCTAAAGCCTAGTGTATACTTGTGTGACTAAAGCCTAGTGTATACTTGTGTGTCTAAAGCCTAGTGTATACTTGTGTGGCTAAAGCCTAGTGTATACTTGTGTGGCTAAAGCCTAGTGTATACTTGTGTGGCTAAAGCCTAGTGTATACTTGTGTGGCTAAAGCCTAGTGTATACTTGTGTGGCTAAAGCCTAGTGTATACTTGTGCGGCGTGGCTAAAGCCTAGTGTATACTTGTGTGGCTAAAGCCTAGTGTATACTTGTGTGGCTAAAGCCTAGTGTATACTTGTGCGGCTAAAGCCTAGTGTATACTTGTGTGGCGTGGCTAAAGCCTAGTGTATACTTGTGTGGCTAAAGCCTAGTGTATACTTGTGTGGTTAAAGCCTAGTGTATACTTGTGTGACTAAAGCCTAGTGTATACTTGTGCGGCTAAAGCCTAGTGTATACTTGTGTGGCGTGGCTTAAGCCTAGTGTATACTTGTGTGGCGTGGCTAAAGCCTAGTGTATACTTGTGTGGCGTGGCTAAAGCCTAGTGTATACTTGTGTGGCTAAAGCCTAGTGTATACTTGTGTGGCTAAAGCCTAGTGTATACTTGTGTGGCTAAAGCCTAGTGTATACTTGTGTGGCTAAAGCCTAGTGTATACTTGTGTGGCTAAAGCCTAGTGTATACTTGTGTGGCTAAAGCCTAGTGTACACTTGTGTGGTTAAAGCCTAGTGTATACTTGTGTGGTTAAAGCCTAGTGTATACTTGTGTGGCTAAAGCCTAGTGTATACTTGTGTGGCGTGGCTAAAGCCTAGTGTATACTTGTGTGGCGTGACTAAAGCCTAGTGTATACTTGTGCGGCGTGACTAAAGCCTAGTGTATACTTGTGTGGCGTGGCTAAAGCCTAGTGTATACTTGTGTGGCGTGACTAAAGCCTAGTGTACACTTGTGTGGCTAAAGCCTAGTGTATACTTGTGTGGCGTGACTAAAGCCTAGTGTATACTTGTGCGGCGTGGCTAAAGCCTAGTGTATACTTGCGCGGCGTGGCTTACGTTAGCGGTTGCGGTGGACCTACGTAAGCACAATTGATGTTATACTGGTGCGTTCCCCTTACGGAGTTTTGAGGAGAATGTTGTAATCCCACAACAAACCACATGAGGGCGATCACACAGGAGCGGTCCCATTTACGCTGCTACTTTGTCCTCTTCAGAACAACAATAACAAACAAAGCTGTTTGAGCTCATTACACGTGTTTCTACTGTAGGTTTATGTGATAGTTTTATGGATTCATTATTTTATAAGTCATTTCAACTGTGATGCTGTGAATAAAGACACAGTTCTGTTGGAAACATAGTTATTATTAAATAGTTTTCAGCACAAACAGCAAAACAATAATAGTGGTAAATATCGGAGACATATATATATGTTAGATATATCTAACATATATATAACTTATATCTAACATATATATATAACTTATATCTAACATATATATAACTTATATCTAACATATATATATAACTTATAAGTTATATATATGTTAGATATAAGTGATATATATGTTAGATATAAGTTATATATATATATATGTTAGATATAAGTTATATATATGTTAGGCAGTCCCTCCTGTGGGCCCACCACCTGCAGAGGGGTCCGTGGCGGCTCGGTGCAGAGAGGACTGGGCGGCAGTCGAAGGCGGAGACCTCGGCGACCCAGTCCACACACCCAACAGCTGGCTCTTGGGACGTGGAACGTCACCTCACTGGGGGGGAAGGAGCCCGAGCTTGTGGGGGAGGTTGAGCGATACCGACTAGAGATAGTCGGCCTCACCTCCACACACAGCTTGGGCTCTGGAACCCAACTCCTTGAGAGGGGTTGGACGCTCCACTTTTCTGGTGTTTCCCGCGGGGAGAGGCGGCGAGCTGGGGTGGCCATTCTCATTGCCCCCCATCTCAGCCGCCACGTGTTGGAGTTCTCCCCGGTGAATGAGAGGGTCGCGTCCCTCCGCCTCCGGGTGGGGGACAAGTCTCTCACTGTTGTGACGGCCTACGGGCCTAACAGCAGTGCAGAGTACCCGGCCTTCTTGGAGTCCTTGGGAGGGGTACTGGACGGTGCACCGCCCGGGGACTCCGTTATTCTCCTGGGGGACTTCAACGCCCATGTGGGAAGCGCCAGTGACACTTGGAGAGGGGTGATCGGGAAGAACGGCCCCCCTGATCTGAACCCGAGCGGTGCTCAGTTGTTGGACTTCTGTGCCAGTCACGGCCTGTCCATCACGAACACCATGTTCGAGCACAAGGGTGTCCACCAGTGCACGTGGCACCAGGACACCCTAGGCCGGAGGTCGATGATCGACTTTGTTGTCGTATCATCTGACCTTCGACCGCGTGTCTCGGACACTCGGGTAAAGAGAGGGGCGGAGCTGTCAACCGATCATCACCTGGTCGTGAGTTGGATCCGCTGGCAGGGGAAGAAGCCGGTCAGACCTGGCAGACCCAAGCGTATAGTGAGGGTCTGCTGGGAACGTCTCGCTGAGCCCCCTGTCAGACGGACTTTCAACTCACACCTCCGGGAGAGTTTCTCCCAGGTCCCGGTGGAGGAGGGGGACATGGAGTCCGAGTGGACCATGTTCTCTGCCTCAATCGCCGATGCGGCGGCTCGTAGCTGTGGTCGCAAGGTCTCTGGTGCTGGTCCCGGCGGCAACCCCCGAACCCGGTGGTGGACACCGGCAGTAAGGGAAGCTGTCAGGCTGAAGAAGGAGTCCCTATCGAGCCATGATGGTTCGGGGGACTCCTGAGGCAGCTGTCCAGTACCGGCAGGCCAAGCGTGCCGCGGCCCGGGCTGTTGCAGAGGCAAAAACCCGGGACTGGGAGGAGTTCGGAGAGTCCATGGAGCATGACTATCGGTCGGCCTCAAAGAAATTCTGGCAAACCGTCCGGCGCCTCAGGAGGGGGAAGCAGTTCTTTGCCAACACCATGTACGGTGCGGGTGGAGAGCTGCTGACCTCGACGGGGGATATTGTCGGGCGGTGGAAGGAATACTTTGAGGTTCTCCTCAATCCCCCCGTCACGTCCTCTGTCTCAGAGGCAGAGGCTGAGGATGCTGGGGCGGATACATCCATCTCCCTGGCTGAGGTCACCAAGGTGGTTGGTAGCCTCCATGGTGGCAAGGCTCCGGGTGTGGATGAGATCCGCCCTGATTATCTAAAGTCTCTGGATGTTGTAGGACTGTCTTGGCTGACACGTCTCTGCAACATCGCGTGGCGATCGGGGGCGGTGCCAATGGAGTGGCAGACCGGGGTGGTGGTCCCTCTCTACAAGAAGGGGGACCGGAGGGTGTGTTCCAATTATCGTGGGATCACACTCCTCAGCCTCCCCGGTAAGGTCTACTCCAAGGTACTGGAGAGGAGGCTACGGCCGATGGTCGAATCTCGGATCCAGGAGGAGCAGTGTGGTTTTCGTCCCGGTCGTGGAACACTGGACCAGCTCTACACTCTCCATCGGATACTCGAGGGTTCATGGGAGTTCGCCCAACCTGTCCACATGTGCTTTGTGGATTTGGAGAAGGCGTTCGACTGTGTTCCCCGGGGTGTCCTTTGGGGGGTTCTCCGGGAGTACGGGGTCCGGGGTCCTCTGCTGAGGGCCGTCCGGTCCCTGTATGACCGGAGCCAGAGCTGTGTTCGCATTGCCGGCAGTAAGTCAGACCTGTTCCCGGTGAATGTTGGCCTCCGACAGGGCTGCCCTTTGTCACCGGTTCTGTTCACTGTATTTATGGACAAAATATCTAGGCGCAGCCAGGGGTCGGAGGGGGTCCGGTTCGGGGACCACAGAATTTCATCTCTGCTGTTTGCGGACGATGTTGTCCTGTTGGCTCCAACGAACCAGGACCTGCAGCATGCACTGGGGCGGTTTGCAGCCGAGTGTGAAGCGGCTGGGATGAGAATCAGCACCTCCAAATCTGAGGCCATGGTGCTCGACCGGAAAAAGGTGCCCTGCCCTCTTCAGGTGGGTGGGGAGGTCCTTCCTCAAGTGGAGGAGTTCAAGTATCTCGGGGTCTTGTTCACGAGTGAGGGAAGAATGGAGCGTGAGATTGACAGGCGGATCGGTGCAGCGTGCGCAGTGATGCGGTCGCTGTATCGGACCGTTGTGGTAAAGAGGGAGCTGAGCCGAAAGGCAAAGCTCTCGATTTACCGGTCAATCTTCGTTCCCTCCCTCACCTATGGTCATGAGCTTTGGGTAATGACCGAAAGAACGAGATCGCGGATACAAGCGGTCGAAATGAGCTTCCTCCGCAGAGTGGCTGGGCGCTCCCTTAGAGATAGGGTGAGGAGCTCAGTCACACGGGAGGAGCTCGGAGTAGAGCCGCTGCTTCTCCACGTCGAGAGGAACCAGTTGAGGTGGCTCGGGCATCTGTTCCGGATGCCTCCTGGACGCCTCCCTGGGGAGGTGTTCCGGGCACGTCCCACCGGGAGGAGGCCCCGGGGAAGACCTAGGACACGCTGGAGGGACTGTGTCTCTCAGCTGGCCTGGGAACGCCTTGGGGTCCCCCCGGACGAGCTGGAGGAAGTGTGTGTGGATAGGGAAGTCTGGGCGTCTCTGCTTAGACTGCTGCCCCCGCGACCCGGCAACGGATAAAGCGGAAGAAAATGGATGGATGGATATGTTAGATATAAGTTATATATATATATGTTAGATATAAGTTATATATATATATGTTAGATATAAGTTATATATATATATGTTAGATATAAGTTATATATATATATATGTTAGATATATCTAACATATATATATATAACTTATAAGTTATATATATATATATATGTTAGATAGTCCACAGTCTGCTCCATAGTGCCTCGTCCATGCTCCTGCTGCAGCTGCTCTGTGCTTCCTTCAAATACACACACACGGACCAATCACAGCGGAGCTTCTCTCACACACGGACCAATCACAGCGGAGCTTCTCTCACACACGGACCAATCACAGCGGAGCTTCTCTCACACACGGACCAATCACAGCGGAGCTTCTCTCACACACGGACCAATCACAGCGGAGCTTCTCTCACACACGGACCAATCACAGCGGAGCTTTTCTTTATTTAGCTAGCGTGTAAGCATTGTCCATCTGTATACAGTCAGTGTTAGCATTAGCATCTGTATACAGTCAGTGTTAGCATTAGCATCTGTATACAGTCCGTGTTAGCATTAGCATCTGTATACAGTCCGTGTTAGCATTAGCATCTGTATACAGTCTGTGTTAGCATTAGCATCTGTATACAGTCTGTGTTAGCATTAGCATCTGTATAGTCTGTGTTAGCATTAGCATCTGTATAGTCCGTTAGCATTAGCATCTGTATAGTCTGTTAGCATTAGCATCTGTATAGTCTGTTAGCATTAGCATCTGTATAGTCTGTTAGCATTAGCATCTGTATAGTCTGTTAGCATTAGCATCTGTATAGTCTGTTAGCATTAGCATCTGTATAGTCTGTTAGCATTAGCATCTGTATAGTCTGTTAGCATTAGCATCTGTATAGTCTGTTAGCATTAGCATCTGTATAGTCTGTTAGCATTAGCATCTGTATACAGCCAGTGTTAGCATTAGCATCTGTATAGTCTGTTAGCATTAGCATCTGTATACAGTCTGTGTTAGCATTAGCATCTGGCACGCACACGCACACACACCTGCACATAGTTGCAGCATTCTCTTGCTGCTCCTCGCTTGCTGCTTTTTTATCTCCTTTAATCATTTTTGCTTACATTTTTATTCCACAAAACACGGATTACTCCTTTTTACAAACTTCAACACAAGACTGGTGGAATTTACCTAACTTACAGCATGTCGGGAGGACGGGAAAAAAGAACAAAACTTTGCGACGGCTGTTTTTCACTCAAACAGGAGCTAAAACTACTTCAAGACCGAATGTTTGTGCTTGAATCAGAATTGGGGCTGAACACAACAATACCAGTGAAAGGAAATGGACCATATGGACAGAACGTAAGTTATGATGACGCTATTTCATTTCCCAAAATCAACAGAGACAATTGTTGGAACACATATGGTGCCAAGCCCAAACAAGGCAAAGCTAATGATAACAAGAGTGTCATAATGCCACAGCAAAAATCTTTAATTACAAGAAACCGCTTTTCACCACTTTTGGAAGATGAATCAGCAGTAGTCTCTACAACAAAGCTGCTAAAAACTGCAGCGCCTCCACCAAGGACAAACTGTGTCCTTATCGGAGATGGCTCGGTGAAAAATGTAAACATGGAGTCCATGCTCACTGTCTCAGTTCACTCTGCTAAAGTTGCTGAGATAAGAACTCTTCTGCCTAAAGTGTTATCTGAGAACAGTGGTGTGCGTACATTATTGATCCACACGGGGGCGGTAGATATCTATGAGAAGGCAAGCGAGAAGTTACGAATGGATTTAACGCTGTTACTGGATGACCTCAAGAAAATGGACATAACAATTTTTCTTAGTGGCCCACTGCCAAATATAGATGGAAAAATGGAGAAGTTTAGCCGTCTGTATCAGCTAAATACATTCCTACTCAATGAGTGTTCACGCAGAGGACTTGGCTTCATTGAAAACTTTAATCTGTTCTGGAATAGGCACGAGCTTTTTGAAGAAAAAGGCCCACATCTGAACAACTACGGAGTAAAAGTGCTGATGGATAACTTTGCATCTGCCCTAAGACCTCAGCCTGCGCAGCGCGTGCAGCCGTTGAAAGGGAGAAAGAAGAAGCAAAGGGCACAGACATCACGACCATCTCCACCGACTCCCGAGGTCTCTGCACCCCCACCGCCTCAAAAGAACTCCACACCTCCACGATTCATGAAGAACTCAACACCTCCAAGGTTCCAAAAGAACTCAACACCTCCACGGCTTCGAAAGAGCTCAACGCCTCCACCCCCAGCATCATCAGCAGCTGCCACATCTTCATCAGCGCCATCAGCATATACAGCACCACCAGCAGCAGTGGATACAGCCGCAGCAGTGGCTGCTCCATCATCTTCAGCAGCAGCAGTGGCTGCTCCATCATCTTCAGCAGCAGCAGTGGCTGCTCCATCATCTTCAGCAGCAGCAGTGGCTGCTCCATCATCTTCACCAGCAGCAGTGGATACAGCAGCAGCAGTGGCTGCTCCGTCATCTTCAGCAGCACCTTCCCCACCTACAGCTCCCGTGAAGCTTCCCCCATTACTCCAGGCTACAGACAGGCCTGTACTGGGGGTTCCTCAACCACCTCTGTCTCCACCAAAGACTCCCTCATCACCTTCCATGGACCCGGCTTGGGTCCCCCCCGATACATCCACTCCATCTAGGGAAAATGAGGACGACCTTTCCCTTTGTTTTCTATCCCCGCCTTCACTACTGGATTTACCGGAACACTCTGCAGGCATGATAAGATCGGCGATGAAGACTATTCCTCTCACACCCACTGTAGCCAGATCAAGAGTCCTATCTAACATTCAAAACTACTCCCCATACGTACCTCCAAAGCCACCTAGGGCGTCCAACTCAAATTCTCCCACAAAATCCACCCGTCCCTCCTCTAACCCCATAAGTATTCCACCCCCCCCCTCCTGCTCATTTAGCCCACCTCCCCCCCCCTAACTCAGCACCAAGAAACCCTCCACCTCCACTCCCCCCTCGTCCACCACCCAACTCAGCCTGCCCCTCCCCTAACCCATCACCAAAACCCATCCACCTCCCTGCCCCCCTCGTTCAACACCCAAAAGCCACCCACCTCTCCATCCTCCTCCCCCGCCTTCCCCTTCCCCTCTTTTCTCTAAACACTAGGATGCACAGGGTCTCTGCTTCGCAGCCACTGGCAGTCTAGTTAGAGGAGAGACCCGGCTGGGGCCCTGTCATGAAGCCACCTGTGCCATTCCCTTAGTGATAACACAAAGAATACATTACAGAAAAACATCTGGAGTTAATCAGTCTAATCTGGAAAATCTAATTCTTGTTCCGTGTAAGAATCATCCGACCGCAACCGCTGATACTGAAACTTTGAAACTTGCTACGCTTAATGTCAGATCTCTTTGTAACAAGTCTTTTTTAATCAATAATTTTATTTCTTCTCATAATCTTGATCTTATGTTCATGGCTGAAACTTGGCTTGACCAAAATTCAGAAAATGCAGTTTTAATAGAAGCATCACCACCAAATTTCAAGTTTGAATCTGAAATACGGGAAAACAAAAAAGGAGGAGGCTTAGCTGCCATTTTCAGAGACCACTTTGTCTCCCATAGAATGTCTCTTGGGAAGTTTTCGTCATTTGAATATGTGTCTTTTAAAATACAACAAAAACAATCTCCTCCAATACTCTTCGTTGTCCTATACAAGCCACCGCAGTCATGTCACAGTTTTATTGATCATTTTACCGAGTTGCTTTCAGTTGTATGCACAGATTTTGATAGTTTGGTTATTACAGGTGATTTTAATATTCATGTGGATAATGTTGATGACAGAAATGCAAATGAGCTGAGTTCTGTACTTGAATCCTTTGATCTCACTCAGCACGTAAGTGGCCCCACCCACAGCAGAGGGCACACTCTAGATCTGTTAGTTACAAAGGGGGTGATTATTTCAAATGTAAACGTGGTCGATGTTGCTCTTTCGGATCATTTCTGTGTTTTTTTTGACATGTGTTTCACTAACAAACCACCAGTGGACTCTGCAACTGTTCGAAGAAGGCGCATAAATGAAAATACGAGTGAACTATTTATGGAAATGATAAACTTTGAGAATGCATCGTATTCTACTGTAGATGAACTGTTTAACTCTGTCACCTCTAGTGTTTTGAATGTTCTGGATACCGTTGCCCCTGTGAAGGTTAAAATAGTGAAAAATAAGCAGAAGGCGCCGTGGGCTAAAGCAGACTCGGTCAGGGCACAAAAGAGAAAGTGCCGGAGGGCCGAGCGGAAGTGGCGCAAGTCCAACCTCCAGGTAGATTACGAGATCTTCAAAGACAAGTTGTGCGAGTTTAACCGGGTGCTACGTAGTACGAGAGAAAGGTATTTTTCTGAAATGATTGAAGGCTGCAGCAACAATCTGCGTGTTCTGTTCTCAACAGTTAATAGATTAACAAACCCCCCTGTTCAAATGCCATCAGTGCTTACTTCCAAACGTAAATGCAATGAGTTTGCTAATTTTTCAATGACAGGGTTCAAGGCATCAAAAGCGCCATTGTCTCCAATCCACAGATAACCATCCAACAGCCAGAAAGGCTCTCTGAGCTAACTCACTTTGCACCTGTAAATGATAAAACTGTCCAAGAGATAATCTCCAGTTTGAGCTCCTCTACATGCAGCTTGGATGTACTACCCACTAGATTTCTGAAGTCTGTTCTGAGCAGTCTGTTACCTTCACTCACACAGATAGTAAACATGTCCCTTCATTCTGGAATATTCCCAAAGGCCCTGAAAACTGCAGTCATCAGGCCCCTGCTAAAAAAGAGCAGTCTGGATGCCACTGTACTTAACAACTATCGTCCCATCTCAAATCTGCCATTTATGGGGAAAGTCCTTGAGAAAGTTGTCTACCTACAGCTTACTAGATTTCTTATAATCAACAACTCATTTGATATGTTTCAGTCCGGCTTTAGACCCCACCACAGCACTGAGACTGCTCTCGTTAAGGTTACAAACGATATCCGGCTGAACACTGACGCAGGCAAAGTCTCAATCTTAATCTTGTTAGATCTAAGTGCTGCCTTTGACACCGTCGACCATGAGATCCTCTTACAGAGACTAGAGGACTGGGTTGGCGTCACTGGCACCGCCCTAAGTTGGTTTAGGTCTTACCTTGAAGACAGGAAGTACTTTGTGGAGATTGGAAACTGTGTCTCAGATCATATGGCCCTGACCTGTGGAGTCCCACAGGGGTCGATCCTGGGACCTCTTCTGTTCAATCTCTACATGCTGCCGTTAGGTCAGTTAATACGCAGAAACAAAGTGTCCTATCACAACTATGCAGACGACACTCAGATCTATGTCTCACTGACTGCAGGAGAACATGGACCAGTGGACTCACTCCTTCACTGTATCCAACAGATCAGTGAGTGGATGCAAAACAACTTCCTTCAGCTAAACGCAGACAAAACTGAAATGATTGTCTTTGGTCCCCAGAAACAAAGAGAGAGCGTCATCTGTCACCTACAGTCTCTCTCCCTAAAACCTTCAAACAAGGTCAGAAATCTAGGGGTAATACTGGACTCAGACTTAAATTTTAATAGCCACATCAAATCAGTAACATCAGCAGCTTTTTACCATCTAAAAAACATTGCCAGGATCAAAAACATAGTGTCTAAAGCAGACCTGGAGATTCTTATCCATGCATTTGTCTCCAGTAGGTTAGACTACTGCAATGGCCTGCTCACAGGTCTGTCCAAACAGGCTGTAAAACAGCTGCAGTACATTCAAAATGCAGCAGCTCGAGTCCTGACAAGAACCAGGAAGTACGACCACATTAGTCCAGTCCTCAGGTCTCTGCACTGGCTTCCTGTGGCTCAGAGAATAGACTTTAAAACAGCTCTGCTTGTGTACAAGTCTCTCCATAGCCTCGCACCAAAATATATTAGTGACATGTTAGTCCCATATGAACCAGCCCGGACTCTGAGGAGCACAGGGACTGGACTCCTGTTAGTGCCCAGAGTCAGAACTAAACATGGGGAGGCTGCTTTTCAGATTAATGCTGCTAAAATCTGGAACAGTCTTCCTGAAGATGTGAGACAGGCCTCCTCTCTGACAATGTTTAAAACCAGGTTAAAGACGGTTCTGTTTAACTGTGCATACAACTGAGGGATTTTATATTTTTATCTTTCTTTTTAATGTTCTGTGATAATTTATGATTTTAATGCTTTCTTGTTTTGTTCAGCACTTTGAATTGCCTTGTGTATGAATTGTGCTATATAAATAAACTTGCCTATAGTCTGTGTTAGCATTAGCATCTGTACAGCCAGTGTTAGCATTAGCATCTGTACAGTCTGTTAGCATTAGCATCTGTATAGTCTGTTAGCAGCACCTGTTGTGGTCGTCCTTCTCCATGAGGGTGGGGTGTGGTCTGAACACCAGCTCGATCTCGCTCGCTCCTCCGTCTAGAGCAGAGTCTCCGCCGCCGTTCTCCGCTGCGTTGTCCATGTCCAGGCCGCTGTCGTCGCTGGTCTTTGTGCGTTTGATACTGGGACCGGCCTCCTGCGACAACACAACAGTCACACATTCAGACGGAGACGCACAACACGACAGTCACACATTCAGACGGAGACGCACAACACAACAGGCACACATTCAGACGGAGACGCACAACACAACAGTCACACATTCAGACGGAGACGCACAACACGACAGTCACACATTCAGACGGAGACGCACAACACAACAGTCACACATTCAGACGGAGACGCACAACACGACAGTCACACATTCAGACGGAGACGCACAACACAACAGTCACACATTCAGACGGAGACGCACAGTCGGTCAGAGGGGTCAATGTTTGTCATATTTTGTGGCCCCTGGAGGAACTAGGGCTGTCCCAAAATACTGCAATCAAGACCAGAGAGAGACCAGAGAGACGACACCAGAGAGACGACACCAGAGAGACGACACCAGAGAGACGACACCAGAGAGACGACACCAAAGAGACGACACCAGAGAGACGACACCAGAGAGACGACACCAGAGAGACGACACCAGAGAGACGACACCAGAGAGAGAGAAAGATCAAATATCCAGATATTATACATATATCCCATAAAAATAGGGATAGAAGGTGTTCACACCGAGTTATCTGAGGACTTTACACATGTGTGAACCACCAACGGAAATGACTAAGAATGTAATGATGTCATCTTTCGCCCCCACACACACACACACAGAGACACACACACACACAGAGACACACACAGAGACACACACAGCACCTGGTTGCTGTGGACAGATGCGTTGCTACAGTGGGAGGAGTCTCCGTTGTCCTCGGCGCCGCTGCCGTTCTCCACCGTGTTTCGTTTGCCGCGCTGCAGTCTGAAAAACACAGGTCACACTGATCACCACGACTGTCCCTCAGAGAGCAGCTCCAGGGACAGACTGATCTACACCACTGTCCCTCAGAGAGCAGCTCCAGGGACAGACTGATCTACACCACTGTCCCTCAGAGAGCAGCTCTAGGGACAGACTGATCTACACCACTGTCCCTCTGAGAGCAGCTCCAGGGACAGACTGATCACCACGACTGTCCCTCAGAGAGCAGCTCTAGGGACAGACTGATCTACACCACTGTCCCTCTGAGAGCAGCTCTAGGGACAGACTGATCACCACGACTGTCCCTCAGAGAGCAGCTCTAGGGACAGACTGATCACCACGACTGTCCCTCAGAGAGCAGCTCTAGGGACAGACTGATCACCACGACTGTCCCTCAGAGAGCAGCTCTAGGGACAGACTGATCTACACCACTGTCCCTCTGAGAGCAGCTCTAGGGACAGACTGATCACCACGACTGTCCCTCTGAGAGCAGCTCTAGGGACAGACTGATCACCACGACTGTCCCTCAGAGAGCAGCTCCAGGGACAGACTGATCTACACCACTGTCCCTCTGAGAGCAGCTCTAGGGACAGACTGATCTACACCACTGTCCCTCTGAGAGCAGCTCTAGGGACAGACTGATCTACACCACTGTCCCTCAGAGCAGCTCTAGGGACAGACTGATCTACACCACTGTCCCTCAGAGAGCAGCTCTAGGGACAGACTGATCACCACGACTGTCCCTCAGAGAGCAGCTCTAGGGACAGACTGATCACCACGACTGTCCCTCAGAGAGCAGCTCTAGGGACAGACTGATCACCACGACTGTCCCTCAGAGAGCAGCTCTAGGGACAGACTGATCACCACGACTGTCCCTCAGAGAGCAGCTCTAGGGACAGACTGATCACCACGACTGTCCCTCAGAGAGCAGCTCTAGGGACAGACTGATCTACACCACTGTCCCTCAGAGAGCAGCTCTAGGGACAGACTGATCACCACGACTGTCCCTCAGAGAGCAGCTCTAGGGACAGACTGATCTACACCACTGTCCCTCTGAGAGCAGCTCTAGGGACAGACTGATCACCACGACTGTCCCTCAGAGAGCAGCTCTAGGGACAGACTGATCACCACGACTGTCCCTCAGAGAGTAGCTCTAGGGACAGACTGATCACCACGACTGTCCCTCAGAGAGCAGCTCTAGGGACAGACTGATCTACACCACTGTCCCTCTGAGAGCAGCTCTAGGGACAGACTGATCACCACGACTGTCCCTCAGAGAGCAGCTCTAGGGACAGACTGATCACCACGACTGTCCCTCAGAGAGCAGCTCTAGGGACAGACTGATCTACACCACTGTCCCTCTGAGAGCAGCTCTAGGGACAGACTGATCTACACCACTGTCCCTCTGAGAGCAGCTCTAGGGACAGACTGATCACCACGACTGTCCCTCAGAGAGCAGCTCTAGGGACAGACTGATCACCACGACTGTCCCTCAGAGAGCAGCTCTAGGGACAGACTGATCACCACGACTGTCCCTCAGAGAGCAGCTCTAGGGACAGACTGATCACCACGACTGTCCCTCTGAGAGCAGCTCTAGGGACAGACTGATCTACACCACTGTCCCTCAGAGAGCAGCTCTAGGGACAGACTGATCACCACGACTGTCCCTCAGAGAGCAGCTCTAGGGACAAACTGATCACCACGACTGTCCCTCAGAGAGCAGCTCTAGGGACAGACTGATCTACACCACTGTCCCTCTGAGAGCAGCTCTAGGGACAGACTGATCTACACCACTGTCCCTCTGAGAGCAGCTCTAGGGACAGACTGATCTACACCACTGTCCCTCTGAGAGCAGCTCTAGGGACAGACTGATCTACACCACTGTCCCTCAGAGCAGCTCTAGGGACAGACTGATCTACACCACTGTCCCTCTGAGAGCAGCTCTAGGGACAGACTGATCTACACCACTGTCCCTCTGAGAGCAGCTCTAGGGACAGACTGATCACCACGACTGTCCCTCAGAGAGCAGCTCTAGGGACAGACTGATCACCACGACTGTCCCTCAGAGAGCAGCTCTAGGGACAGACTGATCACCACGACTGTCCCTCAGAGAGCAGCTCTAGGGACAGACTGATCACCACGACTGTCCCTCAGAGAGCAGCTCTAGGGACAGACTGATCTACACCACTGTCCCTCTGAGAGCAGCTCTAGGGACAGACTGATCTACACCACTGTCCCTCTGAGAGCAGCTCTAGGGACAGACTGATCTACACCACTGTCCCTCTGAGAGCAGCTCTAGGGACAGACTGATCTACACCACTGTCCCTCAGAGCAGCTCTAGGGACAGACTGATCTACACCACTGTCCCTCTGAGAGCAGCTCTAGGGACAGACTGATCTACACCACTGTCCCTCTGAGAGCAGCTCTAGGGACAGACTGATCTACACCACTGTCCCTCTGAGAGCAGCTCCAGGGACAGACTGATCTACACCACTGTCCCTCAGAGCAGCTCTAGGGACAGACTGATCTACACCACTGTCCCTCTGAGAGCAGCTCTAGGGACAGACTGATCTACACCACTGTCCCTCTGAGAGCAGCTCTAGGGACAGACTGATCTACACCACTGTCCCTCAGAGAGCAGCTCCAGGGACAGACTGATCTACACCACTGTCCCTCAGAGAGCAGCTCCAGGGACAGACTGATCTACACCACTGTCCCTCTGAGAGCAGCTCTAGGGACAGACTGATCTACACCACTGTCCCTCTGAGAGCAGCTCTAGGGACAGACTGATCACCACGACTGTCCCTCAGAGAGCAGCTCCAGGACAGACTGACTGACCCGACTGTCCCTCAGAGAGCAGCTCTAGGGACAGACTGATCTACACCACTGTCCCTCTGAGAGCAGCTCTAGGGACAGACTGATCTACACCACTGTCCCTCTGAGAGCAGCTCTAGGGACAGACTGATCACCACGACTGTCCCTCTGAGAGCAGCTCTAGGGACAGACTGATCTACACCACTGTCCCTCTGAGAGCAGCTCTAGGGACAGACTGATCACCACGACTGTCCCTCAGAGAGCAGCTCCAGGGACAGACTGATCACCACGACTGTCCCTCAGAGAGCAGCTCTAGGGACAGACTGATCACCACGACTGTCCCTCAGAGAGCAGCTCCAGGGACAGACTGATCTACACCACTGTCCCTCTGAGAGCAGCTCTAGGGACAGACTGATCTACACCACTGTCCCTCTGAGAGCAGCTCTAGGGACAGACTGATCTACACCACTGTCCCTCTGAGAGCAGCTCTAGGGACAGACTGATCACCACGACTGTCCCTCTGAGAGCAGCTCTAGGGACAGACTGATCACCACGACTGTCCCTCAGAGAGCAGCTCTAGGGACAGACTGATCACCACGACTGTCCCTCAGAGAGCAGCTCTAGGGACAGACTGATCACCACGACTGTCCCTCAGAGAGCAGCTCTAGGGACAGACTGATCACCACGACTGTCCCTCAGAGAGCAGCTCTAGGGACAGACTGATCTACACCACTGTCCCTCTGAGAGCAGCTCTAGGGACAGACTGATCTACACCACTGTCCCTCTGAGAGCAGCTCTAGGGACAGACTGATCTACACCACTGTCCCTCTGAGAGCAGCTCTAGGGACAGACTGATCTACACCACTGTCCCTCTGAGAGCAGCTCTAGGGACAGACTGATCTACACCACTGTCCCTCTGAGAGCAGCTCCAGGGACAGACTGATCTACACCACTGTCCCTCAGAGCAGCTCTAGGGACAGACTGATCTACACCACTGTCCCTCTGAGAGCAGCTCTAGGGACAGACTGATCTACACCACTGTCCCTCTGAGAGCAGCTCTAGGGACAGACTGATCTACACCACTGTCCCTCAGAGAGCAGCTCCAGGGACAGACTGATCTACACCACTGTCCCTCAGAGAGCAGCTCTAGGGACAGACTGATCACCACGACTGTCCCTCAGAGAGCAGCTCCAGGGACAGACTGATCACCACGACTGTCCCTCAGAGAGCAGCTCTAGGGACAGACTGATCTACACCACTGTCCCTCTGAGAGCAGCTCTAGGGATAGACTGATCACCACGACTGTCCCTCAGAGAGCAGCTCCAGGGACAGACTGATCACCACGACTGTCCCTCAGAGAGCAGCTCTAGGGACAGACTGATCTACACCACTGTCCCTCTGAGAGCAGCTCTAGGGACAGACTGATCACCACGACTGTCCCTCTGAGAGCAGCTCTAGGGACAGACTGATCTACACCACTGTCCCTCTGAGAGCAGCTCTAGGGACAGACTGATCACCACGACTGTCCCTCAGAGAGCAGCTCCAGGGACAGACTGATCTACACCACTGTCCCTCTGAGAGCAGCTCTAGGGACAGACTGATCTACACCACTGTCCCTCAGAGAGCAGCTCTAGGGACAGACTGATCTACACCACTGTCCCTCAGAGAGCAGCTCTAGGGACAGACTGATCACCACGACTGTCCCTCAGAGAGCAGCTCTAGGGACAGACTGATCACCACGACTGTCCCTCAGAGAGCAGCTCTAGGGACAGACTGATCACCACGACTGTCCCTCAGAGAGCAGCTCTAGGGACAGACTGATCACCACGACTGTCCCTCAGAGAGCAGCTCTAGGGACAGACTGATCTACACCACTGTCCCTCAGAGAGCAGCTCTAGGGACAGACTGATCACCACGACTGTCCCTCAGAGAGCAGCTCTAGGGACAGACTGATCACCACGACTGTCCCTCAGAGAGCAGCTCTAGGGACAGACTGATCACCACGACTGTCCCTCAAAGAGCAGCTCTAGGGACAGACTGATCACCACGACTGTCCCTCAGAGAGCAGCTCTAGGGACAGACTGATCACCACGACTGTCCCTCAGAGAGCAGCTCTAGGGACAGACTGATCACCACGACTGTCCCTCAGAGAGTAGCTCTAGGGACAGACTGATCACCACGACTGTCCCTCAGAGAGCAGCTCTAGGGACAGACTGATCTACACCACTGTCCCTCTGAGAGCAGCTCTAGGGACAGACTGATCACCACGACTGTCCCTCAGAGAGCAGCTCTAGGGACAGACTGATCACCACGACTGTCCCTCAGAGAGCAGCTCTAGGGACAGACTGATCACCACGACTGTCCCTCAGAGAGCAGCTCTAGGGACAGACTGATCACCACGACTGTCCCTCAGAGAGCAGCTCTAGGGACAGACTGATCACCACGACTGTCCCTCAGAGAGCAGCTCTAGGGACAGACTGATCACCACGACTGTCCCTCAGAGAGCAGCTCTAGGGACAGACTGATCACCACGACTGTCCCTCAGAGAGCAGCTCTAGGGACAGACTGATCTACACCACTGTCCCTCAGAGAGCAGCTCTAGGGACAGACTGATCTACACCACTGTCCCTCTGAGAGCAGCTCTAGGGACAGACTGATCACCACGACTGTCCCTCAGAGAGCAGCTCTAGGGACAGACTGATCTACACCACTGTCCCTCTGAGAGCAGCTCTAGGGACAGACTGATCTACACCACTGTCCCTCAGAGAGCAGCTCTAGGGACAGACTGATCACCACGACTGTCCCTCAGAGAGCAGCTCTAGGGACAGACTGATCACCACGACTGTCCCTCAGAGAGCAGCTCTAGGGACAGACTGATCACCACGACTGTCCCTCAGAGAGCAGCTCTAGGGACAGACTGATCACCACGACTGTCCCTCTGAGAGCAGCTCTAGGGACAGACTGATCTACACCACTGTCCCTCTGAGAGCAGCTCTAGGGACAGACTGATCTACACCACTGTCCCTCAGAGCAGCTCTAGGGACAGACTGATCTACACCACTGTCCCTCTGAGAGCAGCTCTAGGGACAGACTGATCTACACCACTGTCCCTCTGAGAGCAGCTCCAGGGACAGACTGATCTACACCACTGTCCCTCAGAGCAGCTCTAGGGACAGACTGATCTACACCACTGTCCCTCTGAGAGCAGCTCTAGGGACAGACTGATCTACACCACTGTCCCTCTGAGAGCAGCTCTAGGGACAGACTGATCACCACGACTGTCCCTCTGAGAGCAGCTCTAGGGACAGACTGATCACCACGACTGTCCCTCAGAGAGCAGCTCTAGGGACAGACTGATCACCACGACTGTCCCTCAGAGAGCAGCTCTAGGGACAGACTGATCTACACCACTGTCCCTCAGAGCAGCTCTAGGGACAGACTGATCTACACCACTGTCCCTCTGAGAGCAGCTCTAGGGACAGACTGATCTACACCACTGTCCCTCTGAGAGCAGCTCTAGGGACAGACTGATCTACACCACTGTCCCTCTGAGAGCAGCTCTAGGGACAGACTGATCTACACCACTGTCCCTCTGAGAGCAGCTCTAGGGACAGACTGATCTACACCACTGTCCCTCTGAGAGCAGCTCCAGGGACAGACTGATCTACACCACTGTCCCTCAGAGCAGCTCTAGGGACAGACTGATCTACACCACTGTCCCTCTGAGAGCAGCTCTAGGGACAGACTGATCTACACCACTGTCCCTCTGAGAGCAGCTCTAGGGACAGACTGATCTACACCACTGTCCCTCAGAGAGCAGCTCTAGGGACAGACTGATCTACACCACTGTCCCTCAGAGAGCAGCTCTAGGGACAGACTGATCTACACCACTGTCCCTCTGAGAGCAGCATGGAGACGGCGGTACCCGGTCATGGCCTGGTAGTCATGGAGACGGCGGTACCTGGTCATGGCCTGGATCTTCAGACCTTCCTCGATGCTGTTGGACAGGGCCTGCTGGTTGTTGTGTTTGCTGATTCGGGCCAGAACCCTCTCCTGGTGAGCCTCGTACTCGTCCCGACTGGGGTAAATCTTACCTACCGAGAGAGGGAGGGACAGAGGGAGGGAGGGACAGGGGGAGGGGGAGAGGGGGAGGGAGACAGACAGAGTTAGACAGGGCTCTGAGGCTGTAACGGTGCAGTACCTCTCACTTACTGATGAGGGCGTCGAAGTTTGGGTCCGGGCGCAACGACCGCTTTGACACCAGCTTTTTGCGACATGTCGGACATTCCTTGTTTCTGTGGGGATGATAAAAGATGTGACACAAACGTCTAAGAAACCTCAGGGACGTCTTTATTGGAGACATTTGTCTCGGTCATGACGCTGCAGTACATTTAAAACTACTAGAAAACCTCATTTTACACCAAATAATTATGATATAGTCAATGTGGCCTGGGTCTACGGCCTGGGTCTACGGCCTGGGTCTACGGCCTGGGTCTACGGCCTGGGTCTACGGCCTGGGTCTACGGCCTGGGTCTACGGCCTGGGTCTACGGCCTGGGTCTACGGCCTGGGTCTACGGCCTGGGTCTACGGCCTGGGTCTACGGCCTGGGTCCTGGGTCCTGGTCTGACCCGGAGCGCAGGGCGGTGATGATGCAGTCGGCGCAGAATCGGTGCAGACATTCCTTGGTGGTCATGGTGTTCTTGAGCATGTCCAGGCAGATGGGACACATGAGCTCGCTGTGCAGAGAGCGCGGGGACACGGCGATCTCCAGCCCGTCTGTGATGGCCTCCTGCAACACACCAGGCTGCTCAGACGGCTGCCTCCGCCAGAGAGAGACCAAAGAGAGGTCAGAGAGAGGTCAGAGAGAGGTCAGAGAGAGGTCAGAGAGAGACCAGAGAGAGGTCAGAGAGAGACCAGAGAGAGACCAGAGAGAGACCAGAGAGAGACCAGAGAGAGACCAGAGAGAGGTCAGAGAGAGACCAGAGAGAGACCAGAGAGAGGTCAGAGAGAGACCAGAGAGAGACCAGAGAGAGGTCAGAGAGAGACCAGAGAGAGACCAGAGAGAGACCAGAGAGAGACCAGAGAGAGACCAGAGACAGACCAGAGAGAGACCAGAGAGAGACCAGAGAGAGGTCAGAGAGAGGTCAGAGAGAGGTCAGAGAGAGGTCAGAGAGAGACCAGGGAGAGACCAGAGAGAGGTCAGAGAGAGACCAGAGAGAGGTCAGAGAGAGACCAGAGAGAGACCAGAGAGAGACCAGAGAGAGACCAGAGAGAGACCAGAGAGAGACCAGAGAGAGACCAGAGAGAGACCAGAGAGAGACCAGAGAGAGACCAGAGAGAGGGACCAGAGAGAGAGACCAGAGAGAGACCAGAGAGAGACCAGAGAGAGACCAGAGAGAGACCAGAGAGAGACCAGAGAGAGACCAGAGAGAGACCAGAGAGAGAGACCAGAGAGAGACCAGAGAGAGACCAGAGAGAGACCAGAGAGAGACCAGAGAGAGACCAGAGAGAGACATGGGACAGAGACCAGGAGGAGTTACCTGAGGAGTTCTCTGCAGCTCGTACAGACTCAGCTCCCAGGTCTTACTGAGGGGCTGGACCCCGTTGGTCTGGACCGTCTGTGTCATCTCTGCTTCTCTGCAACACATACACTTTATCTGTATGGCACACTTAATCCAAACACATGGTGTCAACACAGTAGTATTTACAGTCCTCTAACACATGACTAGAGACGGTCAGAAAAGACCTGCCCAGAGACTAACAGGGACTACAGTCTTTAGTTTAGCCTCAGCCACAGAAACTCACCAGGATTTCCACCAAAACAAACATGACCTCATCATTTAGTCAGAGAAACAATATTAATGATACATATTGAAATTAGGACAAGTTGAATAAAACAGATTCCAAACAAAAGATTAGATGAATTTTACAAATAAAGTAGATTGTGTGAACAGAAACAGCAACCCATAACCCTGCCCCACAAACCTGCCCCATAACCCTGCCCCACAACCCTGACACTGGAGGAGTATCTCAAAACACTTCCTTTAATAACAACGACAGGAGCTAAAACCTGCACAAACAACAATATTAACACACATTTCCCACTCTTCCATCAACACCTCCCAGTCTCCTGCCCCTACAGCACCATCCTCCCAGTCTCCTGCCCCTACAGCACACCATCCTCCCAGTCTCCTGCCCCTACAGCATCATCCTCCCAGTCTCCTGCCCCTACAGCACCATCCTCCCAGTCTCCTGCCCCTACAGCACCATCCTCCCAGTCTCCTGCCCCTACAGCACCATCCTCCCAGTCTCCTGCCCCTACAGCACCATCCTCCCAGTCTCCTGCCCCTACAGCACACCATCCTCCCAGTCTCCTGCCCCTACAGCACACCATCCACAGCTGCCCCTACAGCACACCATCCACAGCTGCCCCTACAGCACACCATCCACAGCTGCCCCTACAGCACACCATCCACAGCTGCCCCTACAGCACACCATCCACAGCTGCCCCTACAGCACACCAGCCACAGCTGCCCCTACAGCACACCATCCACAGCTGCCCCTACAGCACACCATCCACAGCTGCCCCTACAGCACACCATCCACAGCTGCCCCTACAGCACACCATCCACAGCTGCCCCTACAGCACACCATCCACAGCTGCCCCTACAGCACACCATCCACAGCTGCCCCTACAGCACACCATCCACAGCTGCCCCTACAGCACACCAGCCACAGCTGCCCCTACAGCACACCATCCACAGCTGCCCCTACAGCACACCAGCCACAGCTGCCCCTACAGCACACCAGCCACAGCTGCCCCTACAGCACACCAGCCACAGCTGCCCCTACAGCACACCATCCACAGCTGCCCCTACAGCACACCATCCACAGCTGCCCCTACAGCACACCATCCACAGCTGCCCCTACAGCACACCATCCACAGCTGCCCCTACAGCACACCAGCCACAGCTGCCCCTACAGCACACCATCCACAGCTGCCCCTACAGCACACCATCCACAGCTGCCCCTGCCCCTACAGGCCACAGCACACCATCCACAGCTGCCCCTACAGCACACCATCCACAGCTGCCCCTACAGCACACCATCCACAGCTGCCCCTACAGCACACCATCCACAGCTGCCCCTACAGCACACCATCCACAGCTGCCCCTACAGCACACCAGCCACAGCTGCCCCTACAGCACACCATCCACAGCTGCCCCTACAGCACACCATCCACAGCTGCCCCTACAGCACACCATCCACAGCTGCCCCTACAGCACACCATCCACAGCTGCCCCTACAGCACACCATCCACAGCTGCCCCTACAGCACACCATCCACAGCTGCCCCTACAGCACACCATCCACAGCTGCCCCTACAGCACACCATCCACAGCTGCCCCTACAGCACACCATCCACAGCTGCCCCTACAGCACACCATCCACAGCTGCCCCTACAGCACACCAGCCACAGCTGCCCCTACAGCACACCATCCACAGCTGCCCCTACAGCACACCATCCACAGCTGCCCCTACAGCACACCATCCACAGCTGCCCCTACAGCACACCATCCACAGCTGCCCCTACAGCACACCATCCACAGCTGCCCCTACAGCACACCAGCCACAGCTGCCCCTACAGCACACCAGCCACAGCTGCCCCTACAGCACACCATCCACAGCTGCCCCTACAGCACACCATCCACAGCTGCCCCTACAGCACACCATCCACAGCTGCCCCTACAGCACACCATCCACAGCTGCCCCTACAGCACACCATCCACAGCTGCCCCTACAGCACACCATCCACAGCTGCCCCTACAGCACACCATCCACAGCTGCCCCTACAGCACACCATCCACAGCTGCCCCTACAGCACACCAGCCACAGCTGCCCCTACAGCACACCATCCACAGCTGCCCCTACAGCACACCATCCACAGCTGCCCCTACAGCACACCATCCACAGCTGCCCCTACAGCACACCATCCACAGCTGCCCCTACAGCACACCATCCACAGCTGCCCCTACAGCACACCATCCACAGCTGCCCCTACAGCACACCATCCACAGCTGCCCCTACAGCACACCAGCCACAGCTGCCCCTACAGCACACCATCCACAGCTGCCCCTACAGCACACCAGCCACAGCTGCCCCTACAGCACACCAGCCACAGCTGCCCCTACAGCACACCAGCCACAGCTGCCCCTACAGCACACCATCCACAGCTGCCCCTACAGCACACCATCCACAGCTGCCCCTACAGCACACCATCCACAGCTGCCCCTACAGCACACCATCCACAGCTGCCCCTACAGCACACCAGCCACAGCTGCCCCTACAGCACACCATCCACAGCTGCCCCTACAGCACACCATCCACAGCTGCCCCTACAGCACACCATCCACAGCTGCCCCTACAGCACACCATCCACAGCTGCCCCTACAGCACACCATCCACAGCTGCCCCTACAGCACACCATCCACAGCTGCCCCTACAGCACACCATCCACAGCTGCCCCTACAGCACACCATCCACAGCTGCCCCTACAGCACACCATCCACAGCTGCCCCTACAGCACACCATCCACAGCTGCCCCTACAGCACACCATCCACAGCTGCCCCTACAGCACACCATCCACAGCTGCCCCTACAGCACACCAGCCACAGCTGCCCCTACAGCACACCATCCACAGCTGCCCCTACAGCACACCAGCCACAGCTGCCCCTACAGCACACCAGCCACAGCTGCCCCTACAGCACACCATCCACAGCTGCCCCTACAGCACACCAGCCACAGCTGCCCCTACAGCACACCAGCCACAGCTGCCCCTACAGCACACCATCCACAGCTGCCCCTACAGCACACCATCCACAGCTGCCCCTACAGCACACCATCCACAGCTGCCCCTACAGCACACCATCCACAGCTGCCCCTACAGCACACCATCCACAGCTGCCCCTACAGCACACCATCCACAGCTGCCCCTACAGCACACCATCCACAGCTGCCCCTACAGCACACCATCCACAGCTGCCCCTACAGCACACCATCCACAGCTGCCCCTACAGCACACCATCCACAGCTGCCCCTACAGCACACCAGCCACAGCTGCCCCTACAGCACACCATCCACAGCTGCCCCTACAGCACACCAGCCACAGCTGCCCCTACAGCACACCAGCCACAGCTGCCCCTACAGCACACCAGCCACAGCTGCCCCTACAGCACACCATCCACAGCTGCCCCTACAGCACACCATCCACAGCTGCCCCTACAGCACACCATCCACAGCTGCCCCTACAGCACACCATCCACAGCTGCCCCTACAGCACACCATCCACAGCTGCCCCTACAGCACACCATCCACAGCTGCCCCTACAGCACACCATCCACAGCTGCCCCTACAGCACACCATCCACAGCTGCCCCTACAGCACACCATCCACAGCTGCCCCTACAGCACACCATCCACAGCTGCCCCTACAGCACACCAGCCACAGCTGCCCCTACAGCACACCATCCACAGCTGCCCCTACAGCACACCATCCACAGCTGCCCCTACAGCACACCATCCACAGCTGCCCCTACAGCACACCATCCACAGCTGCCCCTACAGCACACCATCCACAGCTGCCCCTACAGCACACCATCCACAGCTGCCCCTACAGCACACCATCCACAGCTGCCCCTACAGCACACCATCCACAGCTGCCCCTACAGCACACCATCCACAGCTGCCCCTACAGCACACCATCCACAGCTGCCCCTACAGCACACCATCCACAGCTGCCCCTACAGCACACCATCCACAGCTGCCCCTACAGCACACCATCCACAGCTGCCCCTACAGCACACCATCCACAGCTGCCCCTACAGCACACCATCCACAGCTGCCCCTACAGCCCTCACACAAACACCACACAACCCATTTATCCATCACTAATTCTAACGCAGCAATTACCTCAGCTAATGCTAACAAGCTAATGCTAACAAGCTAATGCTAACAAGCTAATGCTAACAAGCTAATGCTAACAAGCTAATGCTAACAAGCTAATGCTAACAAGCTAATGCTAACAAGCTAATGCTAACAAGCTAATGCTAACAAGCTAATGCTAACAAGCTAATGCTAACAAGCTAACCTAGCTCCCGATGCTAGCTGCTCCCAGACCGCGCAGAGAGCCACAGAGACCCTCTCAGCCGGGCTCCTTCCCCCACATCAGAGGGGGAGCCTGGGTGTGTGCTCCCTGTGGTGGAGGGTGGTCGTGTGAAGAGCAGGTGGTTGTAAAAGGTTAACAATGGAGAGTATTTTGGGGGTAACATGGCTGTGACAGAGACCAACAACAACAGCGGGACTCTCTGCTGCTTTCACACCGCGCAGAGCAGCCCGAGCCCCCGCAGACAGCACCAGGACAGCCCGGGGATGGAGTGATGTGTCTGTGTCCAGGGAAAAGCCAGGGTTCATACTTACATGTTCTGTTGTGTTCTGGGCAGAACCACGGCGCGTTTGGACCGAGGCAATATGGCGGACAGTGGGCGCGATGGCTGATGGGTAATGAGGCCCAGAGGGGGACCCCGACTTAAAGACACACGCTCCATTGTGTCTGGTTAAAGCTGGGGTACCTGTTTTATTTATGCTTTATGTAAAGGTTTAAAGGAGGGTTTTTTGTGAGGAAAGAACTCTCCTCTTTTGAACACAGCTCTGGTCTTATTTGACAATCCTCCTGGACCACTGTTTCAGTATTTACGAGATAATATTGTACATACACTGAGGTCAACATAGGATGAACCAGAAATTAAATTAAAAGGTTTACAGGAGGATTTTCCTCTTCCAGGTGGATCATCAACACTATTGGTCCTCCCAACTGTCAATCATTCTGGTGATACGTGCTCGTCAAATACAATACAATAACAATGTCTCTTATATTTCCCTAAATCACAGCAGCATCATCTCAGAGACTGAACAAAACCATTGAAATCACAGATCAGAGAATCAACAGTTAACACACATGAAGAATATAGAACACATGTTGATAAATGTCACACATGTTGATAAATGTCACACATGTTGATAAATGTCATACATGTTGATAAATGTCACACATGTTGATAAATGTCACACATGTTGATAAATGTCACACATGTTGATAAATGTCATACATGTTGATAAATGTCACACATGTTGATAAATGTCACACATGTGATAAATGTCATACATGTTGATAAATGTCATACATATGATAAATGTCACAAATGTGATAAATGTCATACATGTTGATAAATGTCATACATATGATAAATGTCACACATGTGATAAATGTCATACATGTTGATAAATGTCACACATGTGATAAATGTCATACATGTTGATAAATGTCATACATGTGATAAATGTCACACATGTGATAAATGTCACACATGTGATAAATGTCATACATGTGATAAATGTCACACATGTGATAAATGTCATACATGTTGATAAATGTCACACATGTGATAAATGTCATACATGTTGATAAATGTCATACATGTTGATAAATGTCACACATGTGATAAATGTCACACATGTGATAAATGTCACACATGTGATAAATGTCATACATGTTGATAAATGTCATACATGTTGATAAATGTCATACATGTGATAAATGTCATACATGTGATAAATGTCATACATGTGATAAATGTCACACATGTTGATAAATGTCACACATGTTGATAAATGTCATACATGTGATAAATGTCACACATGTTGATAAATGTCATACATGTGATAAATGTCATACATGTTGATAAATGTCACACATGTTGATAAATGTCACACATGTTGATAAATGTCATACATGTTGATAAATGTCACACATGTTGATAAATGTCACACATGTTGATAAATGTCACACATGTTGATAAATGTCATACATGTTGATAAATGTCACACATGTTGATAAATGTCACACATGTGATAAATGTCATACATGTTGATAAATGTCATACATATGATAAATGTCATACATGTTGATAAATGTCATACATATGATAAATGTCACACATGTGATAAATGTCATACATGTTGATAAATGTCATACATATGATAAATGTCACACATGTGATAAATGTCATACATGTTGATAAATGTCACACATGTGATAAATGTCATACATGTTGATAAATGTCATACATGTTGATAAATGTCACACATGTGATAAATGTCACACATGTGATAAATGTCACACATGTGATAAATGTCACACATGTGATAAATGTCATACATGTGATAAATGTCACACATGTTGATAAATGTCACACATGTTGATAAATGTCACACATGTTGATAAATGTCACACATGTTGATAAATGTCATACATGTTGATAAATGTCACACATGTTGATAAATGTCACACATGTGATAAATGTCATACATGTTGATAAATGTCATACATGTGATAAATGTCATACATGTGATAAATGTCATACATGTTGATAAATGTCACACATGTGATAAATGTCATACATGTTGATAAATGTCATACATGTGATAAATGTCACACATGTGATAAATGTCATACATGTTGATAAATGTCACACATGTGATAAATGTCATACATGTTGATAAATGTCATACATGTTGATAAATGTCACACATGTGATAAATGTCACACATGTGATAAATGTCACACATGTGATAAATGTCACACATGTGATAAATGTCATACATGTGATAAATGTCACACATGTTGATAAATGTCACACATGTTGATAAATGTCACACATGTGATAAATGTCATACATGTTGATAAATGTCATACATGTTGATAAATGTCACACATGTTGATAAATGTCATACATGTGATAAATGTCATACATGTTGATAAATGTCACACATGTGATAAATGTCATACATGTGATAAATGTCACACATGTGATAAATGTCATACATGTTGATAAATGTCATACGTGTGATAAATGTCATACATGTTGATAAATGTCATACATGTGATAAATGTCACACATGTTGATAAATGTCATACATGTGATAAATGTCATACATGTTGATAAATGTCACACTTGTGATAAATGTCACACATGAGATAAATGTCACACATGTTGATAAATGTCATACACGTGATGAATGTCATACATGTGATAAATGTCATACATGTGATAAATGTCATACATGTTTATAAATGTCACACATGTTGATAAATGTCATACATGTGATAAATGTCATACATGTGATAAATGTCACACATGTTGATAAATGTCACACATGTGATAAATGTCATACATGTTGATAAATGTCATACATGTGATAAATGTCACACATGTTGATAAATGTCATACATGTGATAAATGTCATACATGTTGATAAATGTCACACTTGTGATAAATGTCACACATGAGATAAATGTCACACATGTTGATAAATGTCATACACGTGATGAATGTCATACATGTGATAAATGTCATACATGTGATAAATGTCATACATGTTTATAAATGTCACACATGTTGATAAATGTCATACATGTGATAAATGTCATACATGTGATAAATGTCACACATGTTGATAAATGTCACACATGTTGATAAATGTCACACATGTGATAAATGTCATACATGTTGATAAATGTCACACATGTTGATAAATGTCATACATGTGATAAATGTCACACATGTTGATAAATGTCACACATGTTGATAAATGTCACACATGTTGATAAATGTCATACATGTGATAAATGTCATACATGTTGATAAATGTTATGCATGTTGATAAATGTCATACATGTGATAAATGTCATACATGTTGATAAATGTCATACATGTTGATAAATGTCATACATGTGATAAATGTAATACGTGATAAATGTCACATATGTGATAAATGTCATACATGTGTCATCTCTGCTTCTCTGCAACACATACACTTTATCTGTATGGCACACTTCATCCAAACACATGGTCTCAACACAGTAGTATTTATCTGTATGGCACACTTAATCCAAACACATGGTCTCAACACAGTAGTATTTACAGTCCTCTAACACATGACTAGAGACGGTCAGAAAAGACCTGCCCAGAGACTAACAGGGACTACAGTCTTTAGTTTAGCCTCAGCCACAGAAACTCAACAGGATTTCCACCAAAACAAACATGACCTCATCATTTAGTCAGAGAAACAATATTAATGATACATATTGAAATTAGGACAAGTTGAATAAAACAGATTCCAAACAAAAGATTAGATGCATTTTACAAATAAAGTAGATTGTGTGAACAGAAACAGCAACCCATAACCCTGCCCACAACCCTGACACTGGAGGAGTATCTCAAAACACTTCCTTTAATAACAACGAAAGGAGCTAAAACCTGCACAAAAACAACAATATTAACACACATTTCCCACTTCCTCAACACCTCCAGTCTCCTGCCCTCAACATCCTCCCAGTCTCCTGCCCCTACAGCACACCATCCTCCCAGTCTCCTGCCCCTACAGCATCATCTCCCAGTCCTCCCTACAGCACCATCCTCCCGTCCTGCCCTCCCATCCTCCCAGTCTCCTGCCCTACAGCACCATCCTCCAGTCTCCTGCCCTAACAGCACACCATCCTCCCAGTCTCCTGCCCCTACAGCACCATCCTCGCAGTCTCCTGCCCTACAGCACCATCCTCCCAGTCTCCTGCCCCTACAGCACCCTCCAGTCCTGCCCCTACAGCACTCACCCTCCCAGTCCTGCCCTACAGCACCATCCTCCCAGTCTCCTGCCCCTACAGCACCATCCTCCCAGTCTCCTGCCCCTACAGCACCATCCTCCCAGTCTCCTGCCCCTACAGCACAATCCTCGCCCCTACAGCACAATCCTCCCAGTCTCCTGCCCCTACAGCAAAATTGACATTTATCAAATGTCATACATGTGATAAATGTAATACGTGATAAATGTCACACATGTGATAAATGTCATACATGTTGATAAATGTCCTACATGTTGATAAATGTCATACATGTTGATAAATGTCATACATGTGATAAATGTCATACAAGTTGATAAATTTCATACATGTGATAAATGTCATACATGTGATAAATGTCATACATGTGATAAATGTCATACATGTGATAAATGTCATACATGTTGATAAATGTCACACATGTGATAAATGTCATACATGTGATAAATGTCACACATGTGATAAATGTCATACATGTGATAAATGTCATCCATGTTGATAAATGTCACACGTGATAAATGTCATACATGTTGATAAATGTCACACATGTGATAAATTTCATACATGTGATGTCATACATGTTGATAAATGTCACACATGTTGATAAATGTCACACATTTTGATAAATGTCATACATGTGATAAATGTCATACATGTTGATAAATGTCACACGTGATAAATGTCATACATGTGATAAATGTCACACATGTTGATAAATGTCATACATGTGATAAATGTCATACACGTGATAAATGTCATACATGTGGATAAATGTCATACATGTTGATAAATGTCAGACATGTGATAAATGTCATACATGTTGATAAATGTCATAAGTTATATATATATATAACTTATATCTAACATATATATATATATAACTTATAAGTTATATATATATGTTAGATATATCTAACATATATATATATATAACTTATATCTAACATATATATATAACTTATATCTAACATATATATAACTTATATCTAACATATATATATAAATTATATCTAACATATATATATAATTAATCCTTATATATAACATATATATAACATATATATAACATATATATAACTTATATCTATATATATAACTTAACTGTCATACTAAAGCTAGCATAGATATTAGATATGTTCCTACTGTTGTATTTTTATTATTAGATTTGTGTGTTTTTAATTGTGCCATTTCACAATTAAACTTTGATTTTTTTGCACATATATAGAAACTGTTTACACTTTATGTTCATATTCTAAGAAAAATGGTCCAAGAAATCCTACATTCTGCCAAGGTTTGTTGACTTCTAACCTATGAGCAGATACTATTTTATGTGAATCGTCCAAAAGCAAGAATAATTCCTAATCCGTGAGTGATATGGACCGTGGCTGTAGCTGTGACTCAGACTCTGTAACGCTTCTCCTTTTGCTAAAGTGGGAGTTTTAATTACAAACTCTGGGAGTGTGAAAATGTGTGAATTATGAAAGTGAACGTCCTTGATCCACTGAATGTGCATGTTGTGTTTTGCGGTTTCCTTTAAGCTAACAGTTTTGACATTGGAATTTTCAAAAATTTCAAACTAATGGGATTTGTTTGAATTAATGAGTTAATTATAAGGTGCTGAATATGTTTAAACATTTTGCTGAAATATCTTGAGGGAAAATAAATTCATAAAAATGGATCATCGGTACAGGCTCATTCATCATTCTATTTTCCGGTCTAAGTATATTATATAGTGTGGCCATATTTGCATCTGAAAGCCTGGTCCACCTGATCTCACAAACTAAGCAGAGCAGAGCGCTGGCTGGTTGCACGTTGATGGGAGAATGGCTGCAGTAAAGGGCTAAATTCTGTCCTTAGGTAAGACACAGTACCTATGGGTCTGATGTAGGAATAGAGTTTCTTTATATGGCTTCATTAGTTGAAATCATTGCTATCCACTTGTCTGCCTGAGTCCATGAATTACTCTGATTTACAAACAAGATGAATGCACCTTTTAGTCCAGTCAGAAATGAATCACGGAGCAAAAGTCAAAAGTCTGAGCTCATGAATTTCATTATTAGTCCGTAGTCCTTGTGGAGGCTCCTTTCTGTTTAGTGCTTCTCAAAATCTGACACTTTAAATGCTTTCAATGCCATTATTTCTGAGCTTTTGAATTTTCACAAGAATGCAGGGTCTTACACTACAATGTGTGTGTGTTCTCTAACAAGATCCAAATGTGACTTGATATGGAATAAACTTGCTTTCTGTCTATTGTTATTGTTATTTTTGACAAGAAGCACCACACTTCAGAGCGGTCTGTGAGGATTTTGCTATAATTTCTAAAGTTTTGAGTTTGACATATTTACTTTTATGTGTTACTGCATAAATCAGTCCCAACAGTTCAGCCTTGGCAAATTGTTTTGTTGTGTCACACTCACCATCTTGAGTTAAATCTCCATGGTTTAGCATTCTCTATGATTCTGTAAATGTATTTGGATATTGTCTTTGTAAATCCAAACGTGAGCCATCAAGATTGACCAATCAGATGCCTTCAGCCGTATTTACGAACATTAAACCTGCCCTGTTTAATGTGAATCTCCACTACAAAAAGTGATACAATATTAGTCCATAATTTGTCTTAATTTGAGAATCTGACTAAGGATTTGCTAATGGGCCAAACTGTTGCATTTCTTTCCCTCATTCCAAGAGAGATATTTGTTGTACCTTTTTAAAACAAGATCATTTTCCCAGTTTCATTGGCAAATCTTGTTTCAAGGCAGTCAAAATGTGGTCAAATTAAGGTCATTTTTTGTCAGCTTTGAGCCATTTTTACATTATTTCTCATCTGTTTGCAGTGTAATGCCGTCGCAACAACGCCCATACAGGGAATTTGGCTCTAGCTTAATGGGGAACGCACATATAAACTTCTTGCTTTGACGTTTTCTGTTTGAGCTTTGTCCTTGAAATGATATGTACCGGTAAAAATACATTGTCAACTTGGGTCACACTTCCACTCCTGCGTCCACTCCTAACATCCAGTCTGTGGCCTTAGCTGGAGCCATGGTGTCCATCAGAGTCTAATGCAGAGAAATGCACTCGCTCCGTCCTTCTGCGCGGGTTAAAAGCTGCTTGTAAGAGGGCTGCCTTCTCTCTGGCAGCAGCGCCCTGGGTTGACATACAGTAAGTGGGGTTGCATTAGTGCATTCTAACTCACGGAGCATGAAATAAAAGATGGTGGCGGTTAAAACGCTTAATAGGATTTGTTAATAGCTTTCATATATTATATTTGCTCAGATTTGACACTGGGGCTGCGCAAATCTTCTTAGGAAACAGCTCTGCACAGCGGGACGAGTCACGGAGAAAATTAAAATCCAATAATAGAGAAAGTGTGAACTCAAATGATTGTACAAGCAACGTCCTATGTACAGAAGTTGGTGAAGTTAGCAAAGGCAGTGTTAGAAATATATTTGTATTCATATTTATCAGTAATATATGCGTCATTATCCTTCTCTAACACTTGTCTCCCACATGATTTCTCACCATTTATTGCACCGTTGTGACAAAAATAAACGTGATATATAACTCTCACGCTGGAGTACCTGACTTTTTATTGTTTCATAAATCCCAACATAAATAGTTTTAGCTCTACCTGACATTTAGTGAAAAAAAAATCATTGACACACTGAGAGCCGATTGTCCGAGAGAGGTCTAGTTCTCATTTTATAATTACTTTTTTATTTTTTTTTACTGAAAATCTAAGAATTCTTCTCACATAACACCGTGTCTCATAGTGTGGGATTCTAATGCGGTTGATCTTTGGCTCAGGTAGGAATGAGAAAGGAATTCACTTGAGAGCTGGGTCTATTCTTAGCACTTCTCCAGAAGCATTTTTTATTCTAACGATTCCTCGTATCAACATTGCTTTGGGTCGTCGTGCCTTTAAATGCCGTGTCAGCTACAGCTCTGTGCAACTCATTTCTCTCTGACTTCAAGCAAAAAGGTTGGTATTGCGCAAGTATTCGGTTCACAGCTGCTTCTTTAATAATGTGCGTCCATTTCTGTTTAATAATACTTTCAAATATGGACTGGTGATTTGGTTTTATCTTGGAACTGATAGATTCATTTTAAATTAGCTCTATTTGTAAAACAGGGTTGCCTTTATAGGCTTTGAAATAATTCAAAAACAAAATTATCAGAACTCGGCTCTTTGCTAAGCGCTTTGGGTGACCTTAGTCTGTAAAAATATTATCATTATATATTTAACTATTCATTTCTAAAGATAAGAAAATAGATTATGTAAAACCTGCCATGGTAGCCCAAAACCATCAATGCTGCAAGTTATTAATGGTAATTGAAAATCATTTTAGGGGACACTAAATATTGGCCCACGAGCCTTAGTTTGTCTGATTTACATGTTTACTGAATAAGAGCTTATCTCGATTCTAGGCTTTTCCTCGAGGGTCAGTTCATTTTCAACTTGTGAACACGGAGTTACTTTTCTCAAACGCATGTGCCAGTGTGTGTGTGTGTGAATGGTTGGTGGTGGTCGTACTGGGGCCTCGCTTCAGTCAGTTTGCTCCAGGGCAGATGTGGCTTCAGTAGTAGAAATATAGACTAGTGTAGTTCACTTGATTTCAGTGTATTTATCTATTTTTGTTTTACTGTTTTACTCATGCAGGCTTATTGAAAATATTATTACTTGTTATTCATATTTCTTAACTCATTGACTGCCAGCCTTTTTGTTGATTTCACTGATTCTCAAGACCCACAGAATATTATTTTGTAAAACTATATGAAAAATGAAACCATATTCTGGACGACTGGATTGTCTACTTTCATCAGCAAAAACAAGTTTGTTTCTAGCTATTTTTTTTGTCCAGTAATCCCCAGTCGAACAGAGGGTCTCAGAAAAACACGTCAATGGCTGTCAATGAGTTAACAAGTGGAAAAATCTCTAACTGTAGCCATTTTTTTCTTTTTTTGGAGCCACTTTTCATCTGCATTTTGCATCTTTGAGTGCCCAAAAAAGCACTATTGAGAAAATCAATGCATTATTATTTATTAAAAAATATATTAATACATCTTTAACATTTTTATCAAGCGGATTACAAAAATAAATGGCAAATCATCAATATCCTTCAAAACTTGTGCGGTCTGTGCCTATAGAATTGTCAAGCAGCTGCTGTCACACTTTCCCTGCACCACCTCGACAGCAAAGACATGTTATGACATCAGATCCACACCTCTCCAACAACTTTCTTCTTCTGCCCGTTGTTGAGTTGTTGAATCAATTACAAAAATCGCAGGTAAAGGTACAGATGCCAGGAAAAATCCCCAGGAAAGACATGACGCCATTATGATTATTTTGGAGAAAGCTGTCACGCCGTCTGCAGAGCGGCCGCTCATCTGTCAAAAGTGTCCCCCAGAGATGAGCTGGGAGAGTCAATTACAGTTTGTGCTGCTGCTAAATGTTCGGCATCATTAAATATGGAGGGGAGCTGGTGAGAGCGGGAAATAATTTGGAGAAAAGACATTTGGATTTTGGCGTGTGGTACTTTGCTTGTATTACCAGGTGTACCATTTATGTCCATGTTTATCTGGGAGAACAGGTGGGGATAATGAATACTTCACTGCCTCAACCTTGTGCTGCATCCTCCATCATTGAGCATATTTCTGCAAGAAAAAAGTCTACAAGTCTACAAAGTCTACAAAATATGGTTGGTTTCGGTATAACTACTTTGTTCGATCGCTATGGAATAAGAAATGGTTTGTATAGTAAAACAAAGAAGGTCCAAATATGCACTCTCCACATAATATAAGATAAGATAAGATAAAGTGGAGAAATTTCAGTTTTGCGCACATTACAGCAGAGAAAGGAAATAAGAGCACTCAGATTGCACACATCAAAGTCTATTATTTAAGATAATAGACAATACATTTAAGATAAAATAAAATAAAATAAAATAGTAAAATAAAATAAGATAAACTTTGGGCTATAATTGCACTTGGTTCGGAGTATTTACAGATGTCTATATTATACATTAGCAGTGGAGAATATGAATATGAGCAGAATAAGCATCAGAAATAATATCAACTGGTAAAGTGACTTGAATGATAATAGATAATAGATAATAAATGATAATAGATATGGTGTATAGAACTAGGGCTGTTCATGGACATACAATTTCATGACAACATGGGGGTAAAAAGCTGTGATTAATTGTGATTACACATAGTGCCTACAGGTCCATTTAACACAAAAAACATAGGCCAAACTGAGTGACGCTGCAGCATTGATTTGACTTTGATTTCACATTGCTGAAGAAACCAGACTGGATTGTTCTTTGGTTTTAACAGTGGGAAATAGAGAAAGATACCAACGCAACAATCTCTACATTTACCCCTTTATTCAGGTCACAATCACAGGACTGATGTCTGCCTTTGGTGCACTACTTTCTTTGTGTTTTCTCATTGAAATGTCCATTAGACGTCACACAACTTAAAAAAATACAACGTTCAGTTAACTGATTATGACCACTACGGCAGGGCTTCGGCGTGCTCCCAAAATTGCCAGTGAACCTTGCAGAATTTTTGCAGCCCAGCGATGGATGTATGTAAAAACTAAGGAAGTTACGGGATGCCCTTTAAACGTCACAAGGCTCCATCTGATCAGTGTCCTGCATACGGACTGGGACTACAGTGGTTAGACTGGTTTGGGAGCAAGCATACTCCGTATTTGTAGACTATTTTAATGTTCTTGATACAAATACTAATATAGAGCAAAGCAAACAGAAAAAAGTAGAAAACAAATTAATCCTGTAGCACACCCTGGTCACAAATATGCAGCATAAAGTTCAGAGGTTATGGCAAAATAGGTTTAATGCATTCACTAATGTTTGTACCCAAAAACCCAAAGAAGCACATTGCCAAATATGGTCATTAAATACTTCTTTTCAAATAGAGCGCAGATCATTTTTCTCAACTAATATTTTTATGTCTGGGTTCTACAGGGGAATTACCAATGAATACAGTCATTTGTGGCCATACTCCTGTCAGACCTCTGAAGCTGTGCAGGGCAGGGCCTGGTTAGTACTGTGATGGGAGACCTCTGGGAACACCAGGTGCCACAGTGGGGCGGCTGCGTCTGTAAAGTGCCAGTGGTCGGAAGGGGACGATAGCAAATACTGGATCCCTCGCTTCTGCCAGTGTATCCCAGGGCAGCTCTGTCTACAGTAGTAGTTTATCACCACCGTGTATGGAGTGAAAGAATAATGACATGTGAAGCATTTTTGAGTGTCATTTGTGTGTATCTCGAACATAGAAATGACTTGCGCTGCGGACCATACCTCATACTCAAAGTCGTCTGGGCGGTCTGCGTCCGCCTGGCCGTCGTACAGCTCCTGGTCCAGTGTGTGCAGAGAGTGGCAGCTGTCAGACACAGAGGAGAGTGGGGCGTGAACATCCTACTTTGCCTTTGTCCTGACGGCGCACGATAAAGCGTTTGTCACTTCTGCTTCAGTGCGTGTGATAAAAGTACAGCCCCTTGTTATTAACGCCATACTATTTACTTCATGTACTTGACAGGCTGAACCCCCGCGCTGTGCTGTGTTTGTCACATGTGCTTCCACTCATAACAAAAGGAAATGGCAGCGTGATAAAACGAGCAGCGCCGCATCCCACACAAGATGACTTCAGCCGAGAACTACAGCTTTTTGATGTGTGTTGTAAGTTATTTCACAAAGAGCTTTTTTGGGGAACAGCATTCAAAGCAAGAGAAAAAAAGGCCTAACGATTTATTTTTGACAATGAAGTATTATTATTAGGAAATCACTGCTGCTTCCTTCCAACCCAAAAGTCATACTGCATGTGTTGAAGATAAATGGTAAATGTCACAAAACTCTGGATAATTGGGGGGGAAATGTAGCTTTTCATAATGTAGCCATAGATCAGTGGTCTCCATATGGTGTGTATTTCAAATGCTAAGATTCACATATCCACAACTTTTGCACATGACTAATCTAATTGTACCCCATCCAAGACTGGCTCACCACTCTCCACTACATCTCTGACTCGCTTTTTGTCCTGATAAAGTAGCTCACCAGGGGGAACAGGTTAGAGACAAAATGGTATTAAAGAGCATATCACAGGTTATTGTTTTTAGAGTAATGGTATTTTTATTTGAGCAGTTTTACAATGTATTTTTTTTTACTGGCACACGTACTTCAAGTTCAAGAAAGAAAGCTCAAAAGGAGAAGGCAGAATCAAAAAGCTTATAGGTTCCTTCCCCATTGTCAATACTTCATTTAAGAGACTGCCAAAAGATTTTCACATGACATAATAGAACTTTATGTAGATATTTGCATCACTTGTTTGATATTAAAGTCAGTTACATCGCAATGAGGAAAAAGTAGGGACCAACCGCCTTGGGTAAAAAAAAAATAATAAAAATTGTTTGTTATTGTTGGTTAAACTGGTTTTGGATTCCTCCTAAAGTCACCTGAATTATAATCGTTTATTTTCTCACTAGATACTAAATTCTAAAAGTTCTAAGCTTCAAAAGTATGACTAGCATGTGTGTATTAACAGAGCTGAAGTTGGCTGGAAGACATTTTGTTTATGATCTTAGGCTAGTGTTGGTATAAGGTATGACATGTGTATACTGTAAACTTAGACAAAATTAGATGGTGGAGTGGAGGCAGTAAAAACGGACAGATTTACAGAACTTACTGGACTAACTAAGCGTGCCTTTATAAAAACCAACCCTAGCTAAATTTGAATTGGAAAACAAAGTGAATGTTTTTTCCTCATAAAGGCCACACTTGAAAAAAAAGCCAAAGGTTTTCATGTCGGAGCAATTCACTTAACCTGTAGCTGATGGAGCAAAAGCACTCCAAAATATGTTGACAATAAAATGTATCCCAGTTCCCATCCCAACTACACCTTTAAAATAATAAGTTCATATGTAATTCCCTGCACTTTCCCTGTGTCTTCTCTGTCTGCTGTTCACATAAACACAGAAGCTCTGGAGATCCACAGCCGACAGAGCTATGTCCAAATCCCAGGAGTGCATTATAACAAAATAAAACTAAATACATTGGCCGCATCGCTACATAAACCACAGAGATCATGGGACTTGAAAAAAAATAGCGTCTTAAAGTCCAACAAACACAGCTGTTGGAAAATCAGTCAATCTAATACTAAAAAGCATCGCCACCATATAGGCAAGGCAAGGCAAGGCAAGTTTATTTATATAGCACAATTCATACACAAGGCAATTCAAAGTGCTGAACAAAACAAGAAAGCATTAAAATCATAAATTATCACAGAACATTAAAAAGAAAGATAAAAATATAAAATCCCTCAGTTGTATGCACAGTTAAACAGAACCGTCTTTAACCTGGTTTTAAACATTGTCAGAGAGGAGGCCTGTCTCACATCTTCAGGAAGACTGTTCCAGATTTTAGCAGCATTAATCCGAAAAGCAGCCTCCCCATGTTTAGTTCTGACTCTGGGCACTAACAGGAGTCCAGTCCCTGTGCTCCTCAGAGTCCGGGCTGGTTCATATGGGACTAACATGTCACTAATATATTTTGGTGCGAGGCTATGGAGAGACTTGTACACAAGCAGAGCTGTTTTAAAGTCTATTCTCTGAGCCACAGGAAGCCAGTGCAGAGACCTGAGGACTGGACTAATGTGGTCGTACTTCCTGGTTCTTGTCAGGACTCGAGCTGCTGCATTTTGAATGTACTGCAGCTGTTTTACAGCCTGTTTGGACAGACCTGTGAGCAGGCCATTGCAGTAGTCTAACCTACTGGAGACAAATGCATGGATAAGAATCTCCAAGTCTGCTTTAGACACTATGTTTTTGATCCTGGCAATGTTTTTTAGATGGTAAAAAGCTGCTGATGTTACTGATTTGATGTGGCTATTAAAATTTAAGTCTGAGTCCAGTATTACCCCTAGATTTCTGACCTTGTTTGAAGGTTTTAGGGAGAGAGACTGTAGGTGACAGATGACGCTCTCTCTTTGTTTCTGGGGACCAAAGACAATCATTTCAGTTTTGTCTGCGTTTAGCTGAAGGAAGTTGTTTTGCATCCACTCACTGATCTGTTGGATACAGTGAAGGAGTGAGTCCACTGGTCCATGTTCTCCTGCAGTCAGTGAGACATAGATCTGAGTGTCGTCTGCATAGTTATGATAGGAAACTTTGTTTCTGCGTATTAACTGACCTAACGGCAGCATGTAGAGATTGAACAGAAGAGGTCCCAGGATCGACCCCTGTGGGACTCCACAGGTCAGGGCCATATGATCTGAGACACAGTTTCCAATCTCCACAAAGTACTTCCTGTCTTCAAGGTAAGACCTAAACCAACTTAGGGCGGTGCCAGTGACGCCAACCCAGTCCTCTAGTCTCTGTAAGAGGATCTCATGGTCGACGGTGTCAAAGGCAGCACTCAGATCTAACAAGATTAAGATTGAGACTTTGCCTGCGTCAGTGTTCAGCCGGATATCGTTTGTAACCTTAACGAGAGCAGTCTCAGTGCTGTGGTGGGGTCTAAAGCCGGACTGAAACATATCAAATGAGTTGTTGATTATAAGAAATCTAGTAAGCTGTAGGTAGACAACTTTCTCAAGGACTTTCCCCATAAATGGCAGATTTGAGATGGGACGATAGTTGTTAAGTACAGTGGCATCCAGACTGCTCTTTTTTAGCAGGGGCCTGATGACTGCAGTTTTCAGGGCCTTTGGGAATATTCCAGAATGAAGGGACATGTTTACTATCTGTGTGAGTGAAGGTAACAGACTGCTCAGAACAGACTTCAGAAATCTAGTGGGTAGTACATCCAGGCTGCATGTGGAGGAGCTCAAACTGGAGATTATCTCTTGGACAGTTTTATCATTTACAGGTGCAAAGTGAGTTAGCTCAGAGAGCCTTTCTGGCTGTTGGATGGTTATCTGTGGATTGGAGACAATGGCGCTTTTGATGCCTTGAACCTTGTCATTGAAAAAATTAGCAAACTCATTGCATTTACGTTTGGAAGTAAGCTCTAATGGCATTTGAACAGGGGGGTTTGTTAATCTATTAACTGTTGAGAACAGAACACGCAGATTGTTGCTGCAGCCTTCAATCATTTCAGAAAAATACCTTTCTCTCGTACTACGTAGCACCCGGTTAAACTCGCACAACTTATCTTTGAAGATCTCGTAATCTACCTGGAGGTTGGACTTGCGTCACTTCCGCTCGGCCCTCCGGCACTTTCTCTTTTGTGCCCTGACCGAGTCTGCTTTAGCCCACGGCGCCTTCTGCTTATTTTTCACTATTTTAACCTTCACAGGGGCAACGGTATCCAGAACATTCAAAACACTAGAGGTGACAGAGTTAAACAGTTCATCTACAGTAGAATACGATGCATTCTCAAAGTTTATCATTTCCATAAATAGTTCACTCGTATTTTCATTTATGCGCCTTCTTCGAACAGTTGCAGAGTCCACTGGTGGTTTGTTAGTGAAACACATGTCAAAAAAAACACAGAAATGATCCGAAAGAGCAACATCGACCACGTTTACATTTGAAATAATCACCCCCTTTGTAACTAACAGATCTAGAGTGTGCCCTCTGCTGTGGGTGGGGCCACTTACGTGCTGAGTGAGATCAAAGGATTCAAGTACAGAACTCAGCTCATTTGCATTTCTGTCATCAACATTATCCACATGAATATTAAAATCACCTGTAATAACCAAACTATCAAAATCTGTGCATACAACTGAAAGCAACTCGGTAAAATGATCAATAAAACTGTGACATGACTGCGGTGGCTTGTATAGGACAACGAAGAGTATTGGAGGAGATTGTTTTTGTTGTATTTTAAAAGACACATATTCAAATGACGAAAACTTCCCAAGAGACATTCTATGGGAGACAAAGTGGTCTCTAAAAATGGCAGCTAAGCCTCCTCCTTTTTTGTTTTCCCGTATTTCAGATTCAAACTTGAAATTTGGTGGTGATGCTTCTATTAAAACTGCATTTTCTGAATTTTGGTCAAGCCAAGTTTCAGCCATGAACATAAGATCAAGATTATGAGAAGAAATAAAATTATTGATTAAAAAAGACTTGTTACAAAGAGATCTGACATTAAGCGTAGCAAGTTTCAAAGTTTCAGTATCAGCGGTTGCGGTCGGCTGATTCTTACACGGAACAAGAATTAGATTTTCCAGATTAGACTGATTAACTCCAGATGTTTTTCTGTAATGTATTCTTTGTGTTATCACTAAGGGAATGGCACAGGTGGCTTCATGACAGGGCCCCAGCCGGGTCTCTCCTCTAACTAGACTGCCAGTGGCTGCGAAGCAGAGACCCTGTGCATCCTAGTGTTTAGAGAAAAGAGGGGTAGGGGAAGGCGGGGGAGGAGGATGGAGAGGTGGGTGGCTTTTGGGTGTTGAACGAGGGGGGCAGGGAGGTGGATGGGTTTTTGGTGATGGGTTAGGGGAGGGGCAGGCTGAGTTGGGTGGTGGACGAGGGGGGAGTGGAGGTGGAGGGTTTCTTGGTGCTGAGTTAGGGGGGGGGAGGTGGGCTAAATGAGCAGGAGGGGGGGGTGGAATACTTATGGGGTTAGAGGAGGGACGGGTGGATTTTGTGGGAGAATTTGAGTTGGACGCCCTAGGTGGCTTTGGAGGTACGTATGGGGAGTAGTTTTGAATGTTAGATAGGACTCTTGATCTGGCTACAGTGGGTGTGAGAGGAATAGTCTTCATCGCCGATCTTATCATGCCTGCAGAGTGTTCCGGTAAATCCAGTAGTGAAGGCGGGGATAGAAAACAAAGGGAAAGGTCGTCCTCATTTTCCCTAGATGGAGTGGATGTAGCGGGGGGGACCCAAGCCGGGTCCATGGAAGGTGATGAGGGAGTCTTTGGTGGAGACAGAGGTGGTTGAGGAACCCCCAGTACAGGCCTGACTGTAGCCTGGAGTAATGGGGGAAGCTTCACGGGAGCTGTAGGTGGGGAAGGTGCTGCTGAAGATGACGGAGCAGCCACTGCTGCTGCTGAAGATGATGGAGCAGCCACTGCTGCTGCTGAAGATGATGGAGCAGCCACTGCTGCGGCTGTATCCACTGCTGCTGCTGAAGATGATGGAGCAGCCACTGCTGCTGCTGTATCCACTGCTGCTGGTGAAGATGATGGAGCAGCCACTGCTGCTGCTGAAGATGATGGAGCAGCCACTGCTGCGGCTGTATCCACTGCTGCTGGTGGTGCTGTATATGCTGATGGCGCTGATGAAGATGTGGCAGCTGCTGATGATGCTGGGGGTGGAGGCGTTGAGCTCTTTCGAAGCCGTGGAGGTGTTGAGTTCTTTTGGAACCTTGGAGGTGTTGAGTTCTTCTTGAATCGTGGAGGTGTGGAGTTCTTTTGAGGCGGTGGGGGTGCAGAGACCTCGGGAGTCGGTGGAGATGGTCGTGATGTCTGTGCCCTTTGCTTCTTCTTTCTCCCTTTCAACGGCTGCACGCGCTGCGGAGGCTGAGGTCTTAGGGCAGATGCAAAGTTATCCATCAGCACTTTTACTCCGTAGTTGTTCAGATGTGGGCCTTTTTCTTCAAAAAGCTCGTGCCTATTCCAGAACAGATTAAAGTTTTCAATGAAGCCAAGTCCTCTGCGTGAACACTCATTGAGTAGGAATGTGTTTAGCTGATACAGACGGCTAAACTTCTCCATTTTTCCATCTATATTTGGCAGTGGGCCACTAAGAAAAATTGTTATGTCCATTTTCTTGAGGTCATCCAGTAACAGCGTTAAATCCATTCGTAACTTCTCGCTTGCCTTCTCATAGATATCTACCGCCCCCGTGTGGATCAATAATGTACGCACACCACTGTTCTCAGATAACACTTTAGGCAGGAGAGTTCTTATCTCAGCAACTTTAGCAGAGTGAACTGAGACAGTGAGCATGGACTCCATGTTTACATTTTTCACCGAGCCATCTCCGATAAGGACACAGTTTGTCCTTGGTGGAGGCGCTGCAGTTTTTAGCAGCTTTGTTGTAGAGACTACTGCTGATTCATCTTCCAAAAGTGGTGAAAAGCGGTTTCTTGTAATTAAAGATTTTTGCTGTGGCATTATGACACTCTTGTTATCATTAGCTTTGCCTTGTTTGGGCTTGGCACCATATGTGTTCCAACAATTGTCTCTGTTGATTTTGGGAAATGAAATAGCGTCATCATAACTTACGTTCTGTCCATGTGGTCCATTTCCTTTCACTGGTATTGTTGTGTTCAGCCCCAATTCTGATTCAAGCACAAACATTCGGTCTTGAAGAAGTTTTAGCTCCTGTTTGAGTGAAAAACAGCCGTCGCAAAGTTTTGTTCTTTCCCGTCCTCCCGACATGCTGTAAGTTAGGTAAATTCCACAAGTCTTGTGTTGAAGTTTGTAAAAAGGAGTAATCCGTGTTTTGTGGAATAAAAATGTAAGCAAAAATGATTAAAGGAGATAAAAAAGCAGCAAGCGAGGAGCAGCACGAGAATGCGACTGCTCTGTCCAGAAGCAGGAAGCAGGAGGGGCGTGGCCTAATGAAGGGGCCTGTCCAAATGTAGGGGGCGTGGCCTAATGAAGGGGCCTGTTCAAATGTAGGGGGCGTAGCCTAATGAAGGGGCCTGTCCAAATTCCTCGGAATTAAAACAATCTGATGCATTTACTGTTCCCCGTGTTGCAATCAAAGCCTCATGAGAGAACACATGAGAAAACCAAAGAGAGAGAGACCAGAGAGAGAGACCAGAGAGAGACCAGAGAGAGACCAGAGTGAGTGACCAGAGTGAGAGATCAGAGTGAGAGACCAGAGTGAGACACCAGAGAGAGAGAGACCAGAGAGAGAGAGACCAGAGAGAGAGAGACCAGAGAGAGAGAGATCAGAGTGAGAGATCAGAGAGAGAGACCAGAGAGAGACCAGAGTGAGTGACCAGAGTGAGAGATCAGAGTGAGACACCAGAGAGAGAGAGACCAGAGAGAGAGACCAGAGTGAGAGATCAGAGTGAGAGACCAGAGTGAGACACCAGAGAGAGAGACCAGAGTGAGAGACCAGAGTAAGAGATCAGAGTGAGAGACCAGAGTGAGACACCAGAGAGAGAGACCAGAGTGAGACACCAGAGTGAGAGACCAGAGTTAACACACGTGAGTCAGATTTACATATGAAGGTGATTAAACAAGAGACACCTCCCGAGACGCTTCTCTGAATGACAAGACAGGAGCAGAAACAGAACCTTTTCTTCTGACACAAGAGAAGCCATCTTGTGTCTGTCTCTGTCCGAGAGGAGCCATCTTGTGTCTGTCTCTGTCTGGGAGGAGCCATCTTGTGTCTGTCTCTGTCTGGGAGGAGCCATCTTGTGTCTGTCTCTGTCTGAGAGGAGCCATCTTGTGTCTGTCTCTGTCTGAGAGGAGCCATCTTGTGTCTGTCTCTGTCTGAGAGGAGCCATCTTGTGTCTGTCTCTGTCTGAGAGGAGCCATCTTGTGTCTGTATCTTTCTCTGAATCCCTGTGAGTCAGTATCTGTCTCAGGGCCCTGTGAGTCCGTATCTGTCTCAGGGCCCTGTGAGTCAATATCTGTCTCAGGGCCCTGTGAGTCAGTATCTGTCTCAGGTCCCTGTGAGTCAGTATCTACCTGTCCCCGTGAGTCAGTATATACCTGTCCCTGTGAGTCTGTATCTGTCTCAGGGCCCTGTGAGTCAGTATCTACCTTTCCCTGTGAGTCTGTATCTGTCTCAGGTCCCTGTGAGTCTGTATCTGTCTCAGGGCCCTGTGAGTCAGTATCTACCTGTCCCCGTGAGTCAGTATATACCTGTCCCTGTGAGTCAGTATCTACCTGTCCCTGTGAGTCAGTATATACCTGTCCCTGTGAGTCAGTATCTACCTGTCCCTGTGAGTCAGTATCTACCTGTCCCTGTGAGTCCGTATCTGTCTCAGGTCCCTGTGAGTCAGTATCTACCTGTCCCTGTGAGTCAGTATCTACCTGTCCCTGTGAGTCAGTATCTACCTGTCCCTGTGAGTCCGTATCTGTCTCAGGTCCCTGTGAGTCTGTATCTGTCTCAGGGCCCTGTGAGTCTGTATCTGTCTCAGGGCCCTGTGAGTCCGTATCTGTCTCAGGTCCCTGTGAGTCAGTATATACCTGTCCCTGTGAGTCAGTATATACCTGTCCCTGTGAGTCAGTATATACCTGTCCCTGTGAGTCAGTATCTGTCGCAGGGCCCTGTGAGTCAGGGCCCCGTGTCTGCGTAGGTTTCCTCCGGGTACTCCGGTTTCCCCTACCACTAAAAATATGTCCAATAGTTCTGGCATGTGCCTCCTGTACTGGCCCCGCTCCCATCTCTGTGTGGAGTGAGAGACAAATGCCCAAAAATTAACAATTGTAAACCGCTTTGAGACTCAGATCTGCAGTGAAAAGGCGGTATATAAATAAATACTTACTTACTTACTTACTTACTTACTATCTACCTGTCCCTGTGAGTCTGTATCTGTCTCAGGGCCCTGTGAGTCCGTATCTGTCTCAGGGCCCTGTGAGTCCGTATCTGTCTCAGGGCCCCGTGAGTCAGTATATACCTGTCCCTGTGAGTCTGTATCTGTCTCAGGGCCCTGTGAGTCAGTATATACCTGTCCCTGTGAGTCAGTATATACCTGTCCCTGTGAGTCCGTATCTGTCTCAGGGCCCTGTGAGTCAGTATATACCTGTCCCTGTGAGTCCGTATCTGTCTCAGGGCCCTGTGAGTCCGTATCTGTCTCAGGGCCCTGTGAGTCAGTATATACCTGTCCCCGTGAGTCAGTATATACCTGTCCCTGTGAGTCTGTATCTGTCTCAGGGCCCTGTGAGTCAGTATATACCTGTCCCTGTGAGTCCGTATCTGTCTCAGGGCCCTGTGAGTCCGTATCTGTCTCACCTGTCCCCGTGAGTCAGTATATACCTGTCCCTGTGAGTCTGTATCTGTCTCAGGGCCCTGTGAGTCAGTATATACCTGTCCCTGTGAGTCCGTATCTGTCTCAGGGCCCTGTGAGTCCGTATCTGTCTCAGGGCCCTGTGAGTCAGTATATACCTGTCCCCGTGAGTCAGTATATACCTGTCCCTGTGAGTCCGTATCTGTCTCAGGGCCCTGTGAGTCAGTATATACCTGTCCCTGTGAGTCCGTATCTGTCTCAGGGCCCTGTGAGTCTGTATCTGTCTCAGGGCCCTGTGAGTCCGTATCTGTCTCAGGGCCCTGTGAGTCAGTATCTACCTGTCCCTGTGAGTCAGTATCTACCTGTCCCTGTGAGTCTGTATCTGTCTCAGGGCCCTGTGAGTCAGTTTATACCTGTCCCTGTGAGTCTGTATCTGTCTCAGGGCCCTGTGAGTCAGTATATACCTGTCCCTGTGAGTCTGTATCTGTCTCAGGGCCCTGTGAGTCCGTATCTGTCTCAGGGCCCTGTGAGTCTGTATCTGTCTCAGGGCCCTGTGAGTCAGTATATACCTGTCCCTGTGAGTCTGTATCTGTCTCAGGGCCCTGTGAGTCTGTATCTGTCTCAGGGCCCTGTGAGTCTGTATCTGTCTCAGGGCCCTGTGAGTCAGTATCTACCTGTCCCTGTGAGTCAGTATCTACCTGTCCCTGTGAGTCAGTATCTGTCTCAGGTCCCTGTGAGTCAGTGTTTCCGTTCATCATGGACAGATATCCTGACATCTCCTCGTGCTGAGAGGAGGAGAGCAGCCATTACACTCATCTGCATGTGTTAATATGATTAATTAGCGAGAATAAACACTTTCCTTCGACACGGCGAGGCGGCGGCGGCGAGGCGGAGACACGGCGAGGCGCGCACCTGCACCGCTCCTGATAAAAGACAACGCCTCGTGGCACGGAGCCTTTTCTGCAGAGCTGCTAATTGGCAACTGCAAACGTTCTGGCTAATTAGCAGGAGGCAGATGAGGCCTGATTAGTTTGAATGCAGAGTGTAACTTGTGCGGCGCAGACGGGAAAAGGAAGCAGAGGGGAAAAGGAAGCAGAGGGGAAAAGGAAGCAGAGGGGAAAAGGAAGCAGAGGGGAAAAGGAAGCAGAGGGGAAAAGGAAGCATAAGGGAAAAGGAAGCAGAGGGGAAAAGGAAGCAGAGGGGAAAAGGAAGCATAAGGGAAAAGGAAGCAGAGGGGAAAAGGAAGCAGAGGGGAAAAGGAAGCAGAGGAGAAAAGGAAGCAGAGGGGAAAAGGAAGCAGAGGGGAAAAGGAAGCAGAGATTTTTATTTCTCGATACAGAGATAATTGTAATTGTGAGGATTTGCATACGTTAATGAATTTGGTGACGCTCCTTGATCAGACGTGGAATAAATAATGAAGCAGGAGCAGGGTCGAGCCGCGACAAGACGGAGTACTCTCTCACAGCGAGAGAGAGACCAGAAAGAGACCAGAGAGAGAGGAGAGAGAGAGACCAGAAAGAGAGGAGAGAGAGAGACCAGAGAGAGAGAGACCATAGAGAGAGAGACCAGAGATAGACCAGAGAGAGACCAGAGAGAGACCATAGAGAGAGAGACCATAGAGAGACCATAGAGAGAGACCAGAGAGAGACCAGAGAGAGACCAGAGAGAGAGAGACCATAGAGAGACCAGAGAGAGAGACCAGAGAGAGACCAGGGAGAGACCAGAGAGAGAGACCAGAGATAGAGAGAGACCAGAGAGAGACCAGAGAGAGACCAGAGATAGACCAGAGAGAGACCAGAGAGAGACCAGGGAGAGACCAGAGAGAGAGACCAGAGAGAGACCAGAGAGAGACCAGAGAGAGACCAGAGATAGACCAGAGAGAGACCAGAGAGAGACCATAGAGAGAGACCAGAGAGAGACCATAGAGAGAGAGATCAGAGAGACCAGAGAGAGAGAGACCAGAGAGAGACCAGAGAGAACCCAGAGAGAGACCATGGAGAGAGAGACCAGAGAGAGACCATAGAGAGACCATAGAGAGACCATAGACAGAGAGACCATAGAGAGAGAGACCAGAGAGAGACCATAGAGAGAGAGACCAGAAAGAGACCAGAGAGCGGTCCACCATGTAAGTCATGTGGTAATTAACATGTCGTCGCTTCTTCAGTCGTTGTGTCTCAATAGAACTTTTTAAAGACATAATAAACAGAACATATGAGTAAAAGGTGGAGATGGAAGCCCCCCGTGGAGCAGAGGCTGCTGGGGGCTGTAGTCCCATCACGGTAAACAGTAAATACATCACATTGTTGCTAATGCCCCCACTGAAAGATCAAGGCTATGCTCACACTCAGAGAGCAGCCGTCCTCCTGTGGACTCACCACCTGCAGAGGGTCAGTGAGGGGCTGGTGCTATGAGACTTGGGTGGTCTCTCTGACTGCCACCCCCCTGACCCAGAAATGGATTAAAGGGAAGAAAATGGATGGATGGATGGATGTTGCTAATGCCCAGGACAGGCACAGGCCACGCCCCTTTAATTGGACTGTTCCAGATTAGCTTTTATTATTAGCATCCCGTAATAATGTTGCACCCCGAGGAAATATGAGCCTTAGCAGGAGATGTTTACAAATGTTACAACTTATGGTCCGAGCAGAGACCAGAGAGAGACCAGAGAGAGACCAGAGAGACCAGAGAGAGACCAGAGAGAGACCAGAGAGAGGCCAGAGAGAGACCAGAGAGAGACCAGAGAGAGACCAGAGAGAGACCAGAGAGACAAGAGAGAGACCAGAGAGAGACCAGAGAGAGAGACCAGAGAGAGACCAGGGAGAGACCAGAGAGAGAGACCAGAGAGAGACCAGAGAGACAAGAGAGAGACCAGAGAGAGACCAGAGAGAGAGACCAGAGAGAGACCAGAGAGAGACCAGAGAGAGAGACCAGAGAGAGACCAGAGAGAGAGACCAGAGAGAGACCAGGGAGAGACCAGAGAGAGAGACCAGAGAGAGACCAGAGAGACAAGAGAGAGACCAGAGAGAGACCAGAGAGAGAGACCAGAGAGAGACCAGGGAGAGACCAGAGAGAGAGACCAGAGAGAGACCAGAGAGACAAGAGAGAGACCAGAGAGAGACCAGAGAGAGAGACCAGAGAGAGACCAGAGAGAGACCAGAGAGAGAGACCAGAGAGAGACCAGAGAGAGACCAGAGAGAGACCAGAGAGAGAGACCAGAGAGAGACCAGAGAGACAAGAGAGAGACCAGAGAGAGACCAGAGAGAGAGACCAGAGAGAGACCAGAGAGAGACCAGAGAGAGAGACCAGAGAGAGGCCAGAGAGAGACCAGAGAGAGACCAGAGAGAGACCAGAGAGAGACCAGAGAGAGACCAGAGAGAGACCAGAGAGAGACCAGAGAGAGACCAGAGAGAGAGACCAGAGAGAGACCAGAGAGAGACCAGAGAGAGACCAGAGAGAGACCAGAGAGAGACCAGAGAGAGACCAGAGAGAGACCAGAGAGAGACCAGAGAGAGACCAGAGAGAGAGACCAGAGAGAGACCAGAGAGAGACCAGAGAGAGACCAGAGAGAGACCAGAGAGAGACCAGAGAGAGACCAGAGAGAGAGACCAGAGAGAGACCAGAGAGAGACCAGAGAGAGACCAGAGAGAGACCAGAGAGAGATCAGGGAGAGACCAGAGAGAGACCAGAGAGAGACCAGAGAGAGACCAGAGATAGACCAGAGAGAGATCAGGGAGAGACCAGAGAGAGACCAGAGAGAGACCAGAGAGAGAGTCCAGTGTTCATGTGCAACAGTCCGACAGTGGCCTTTTACAACAGGCACTTGCGGGGCCTACTAAATCAGGTCCTTGCTCTCCCCGGTTCCTGTCTTGTCTCTCTTTCTCAGGTCTCTGTCTGGTCTCTCTTTCTGCTCTAACTGGTCTCTCTCAGTTTTCTCTCTGGTCTCTTTCTGATCTCTCTCAGGTCTCTCTGGTCTCTCTCAGGTCTCTCTCTGCTCTCTCTCTCTCTCTGGTCTCTCTGGTCGCTCTCTCTCTCTGGTCTCTCTCTCTGGTCTCTCTCAGGTCTCTCTCTGGTCTCTCTCTCTCAGGTCTCTCAGGTCTCTCTCTGGTCTCTCTCTCTCTCTCTCTCAGGTCTCTCTCTCTGGTCTCTCTCAGGTCTGGTCTCTCTCTCTGGTCTCTCTCTGGTCTCTCTCAGGTCTCTCTGGTCTCTCTCTCCCTCAGGTCTCTCTCTGCTCTCTCTCTCTCTCTGGTCTCTCTGGTCGCTCTCTCTCTCTGGTCTCTCTCAGGTCTCTCTCTGGTCTCTCTCTCTCAGGTCTCTCAGGTCTCTCTCTGGTCTCTCTCTCTCAGGTCTCTCAGGTCTCTCTCAGGTCTCTCTCTCTCTCAGGGTCTCTCTCTGGTCTCTCTCTCTCTCAGGTCTCTCAGGTCTCTCTCTCTCTCAGGTCTCTCTCTCTCTCAGGTCTCTCAGGTCTCTCTCTCTCAGGTCTCTCTCTCCTGTCTCTCCTGTCTCTCTCTCTCCTCTCTCTCCTCTCTCTCTCCTCTCTCTCCTGTCTCTCCTCTCTCCTCTCTCTCTCTCTCTCCTCTCTCTCTCCTCTCTCTGGTCTCTCTCTCTCTCCTCTCTCTCCTCTCTCTCTCCTCTCTCTCCTGTCTCTCTCTCTCCTCTCTCTCTCTACAGCATGGGGGTTTCTCTGCATGACTGACACCAACACAAACACAGTTCAGCTGTCTCACATTTTCAGGAAGACTGTTCTGCATAAACCTGTGGCTCATGTGTTGCTTCTGTAGCGGTCGATGTGTTGGTGTTCTCTCCTGACGTGTTACAGAGGTTTCTCTCCTCACGTGTTACAGAGGTTTCTCTCCTCACGTGTTACAGAGGTTTCTCTCCTCACGTGTTACAGAGGATTCATGTTTAATCCAATTTCATTAACCTCTGGTAAAACAGTTACATTTATATACAGGACTTTTGTACTCTCTCTCTCTGGTCTCTCTCTCTGGTCTCTCTCTCTGGTCTCTCTCTCCCTGGTCTCTCCCTGATCTCTCTCTGGTCTCTCTGTCTCTAGTCTCTCTCTCTCTTGTCTCTCTCTGGTCTCTCTCTCTCTAGTCTCTCTCTCTGGTCTCTCTGTCTCTAGTCTCTCTCTCTCTAGTCTCTCTCTGGTCTCTCTCTCTCTAGTCTCTCTTTCTCTCTGGTCTCTCCCTGGTCTCTTTCTGGTCTCTCTCTCTCTCTAGTCTCTCTCTCTCAGGTCTCTCTCTGTCTCTAGTCTCTCTGTCTCTAGTCTCTCTCTCTCTGGTCTCTCTGTCTCTAGTCTCTCTCTTCCTGGTCTCTCTCACTGTAGAGGATGTGCAGTTCTCAGAGGTGTGTGAGGAGTGGACTCTGTGACTTTAAAACATTTATATTTTTGGTGAAATTAGTTCTACTCAATCTATGTCTGTGTCAGCAGCTCCCTCTGGTGGCAACAGAGGGAGTTTCAGGCATGATTTACCCAGTCTCTCTGGTTTCTCTCTGGTCTCTCTCTGGTCTCTCTCTGGTTTCTCTCTGGTCTCTCTCTGGTCTCTCTCTGGTCTCTCTCTGGTCTCTCTCTCTGGTCTCTCTCTGGTCTCTCTCTGGTCTCTCTCTGGTCTCTCTCTGGTCTCTCTCTGGTCATACTTGATAACAAAGTCAGATCAAACATAGTTCTTCTTTAAGTCTCTCTCTAAAACCTACACTTACTCTTCTCTTCTCTCTCTCCTCCTCCATTTCTCTCACCCCTTTTTACTTTGAGTCCTCCCCCTTCCATCACTCCCCCCTCCCCCCCCTCACATGTGCGTAGGCCTGGCCAGCCCCTTCCCTGGCCAGCAGCCCCATGATTGGTTAGAGGAGGTGTCTGACGAGCAGGACGCAGCCTCTGATTGGTTGAACACTTTCTTCACCTTCCTGTACGGAGTCATAAGTCCCTCGGACAGCGACGAGACCGAGGAGGACGAGGAGGAGCGGAGACACGGGCGAGCGGACAGCCTGAGGGACGAAGACGAAGAGGAGGACGAGGAAGACGAGCGAGAGAGACAAACGAGGAGAGAGTCCAAGCTGGGCCAGAAGGTCGTCATCGTCGGACTTCAGAACCAATAACAGCGAGAGAGAACTTTATGTGCCTTGGACGCAATCTGGTTCTGGTCTCTCTCTGGTCTCTCTCTGGTCTCTCTCTCCGGTCTCTCTCTCTGGTCTCTCTCTCTGGTCTCTCTCTGGTCTCTCTCTGGTCTCTCTCTGGTCTCTCTGGTCTCTCTCTCTGTTCTCTCATTCTCTCTTTCTCTCTCTTTCACTAAGGATTAGGAGCGAGAGAGACAAACGAGGAGAGAGTCCAAGCTGGGCCAGAAGGTTGTCATCGTCAGACTTCAGAACCAACAGCAGCGAGAGAGAACTAACTGATCTACTCTTTTTCCTTGGACGAACAATCCTCCTGCTCCTTGTTTCTGTCGCCCCCTTCTGGTCACTCTGTCATAGACCATATTTATACAGAAAGATATTACTATAAACATATTCTAGACACTGCTACTGGTGTAGAGTCATGGGAGAGAGAGACCAGAGAGAGAGACCAGAGAGAGAGACCAGAGAGAGAGACCAGAGAGAGAGACCAGAGAGAGAGACCAGAGAGAGAGACCAGGGAGAGACCAGAGAGAGAGACCAGAGAGAGAGACCAGAAAGAGAGACCCAGAGAGAGAGAGAGACCAGAGAGAGAGAGAGACCAGCGAGAGAGAGACCAGAGAGAGAGACCAGAGAGAGAGACCAGAGAGAGACCAGCGAGAGAGACCAGGGAGAGACCAGAGAGAGAGACCAGAGAGAGAGAGACCAGAGAGAGAGAGACCAGAGAGAGAGACCAGAGAGAGAGACCAGCGAGAGAGACCAGGGAGAGACCAGAAAGAGAGACCAGAGAGAGAGAGACCAGAGAGAGACCAGCGAGAGAGACCAGGGAGAGACCAGAGAGAGAGACCAGAGAGAGAGAGACCAGAGAGAGAGACCAGAGAGAGAGACCAGCAAGAGAGAGACCAGCGAGAGAGAGACTAGAGAGAGAGAGACCAGAGAGAGAGAGACCAGAGAGAGAGACCAGAGAGAGAGACCAGAGAGAGAGACTAGAGAGAGAGACCAGAGAGAGAGACCAGAGAGAGAGACCAGCGAGAGAGAGACCAGAGAGAGAGACCAGAGAGAGACCAGAGAGAGAGACCAGAGAGAGAGACCAGCGAGAGAGAGACCAGAGAGAGAGACCAGAGGGAGACCAGAGAGAGACCAGAGAGAGAGACCAGAGAGAGAACGGTCAAGGATTCCAGAGAAATGATCTCTAAACTCAGACCAGAATCTGACTTCAGTTTCCACAGTTTCCTGGACATAGATTTCTGCTCCTCCACAGTGTGAACGTTGTGATGTCACATGAACACAACCTCCTGCTCTTTACGTTTCACTCTGAGGAACCAACCGGACCCTCCCCTACCCTCTCCCCCCTCCCCCTCTCTCTCCCCCCTCCCCTCTCTCTCCCCCCTCCCCCCTCCCTCTCTCCCCCCTCCCCCTCTCTCTCCCCCCTCCCCTCCCCTCTCCCCTCTCCCCTCCCCCCTCCCTCTCTCCCCCCCCCCCCCCCCTCCCTCCCCCCCAGGTCAGTCAGTCAGTCAGTCCTAACACATGTGTCCACAGGAGAGAGTACAGAGACAGGTGCAGATGTTTGGTAGAATGGGGTCAGTAAAAGCTCAGGTATCTAACTTTCAGACTCTACTGTAACTGTCTGGACTATGAAGCGCTCTTGTACAGAACTCAGCCCAAAGAGTCAAATATTGACTCTCAGGGATTTACGGACCCCAGCTTTAAAGTGCATTTACTGTTTGTTCATGACCACTTCATATCAGCTGCTCGTCAGAAATAAACATGTTTTTATCATTTGTTTTGAAAGATTGGCCTCAGATGGTATGAGAAACCATCGATGCAGCTGGTTGCATGTCTGCAGTGACGTCTCCTGTGTGTGCCTGAGGCTGCGCTGCCCCCACAGGCCGCCTGCAGAACTACAGCTGCATTTCATTTCCTGTCTTTGTTTTGTGTCAGATGAGAAACCTGGAGCTGAGGCCACAGCAGGAGCTAAGACCAGTACCATGAAAGGTACTGAGTGGAGTTTGCATGTTCTCCCCGTGCCTGCGTAGGTTTCCTCCGGATACTCCGGTTTCCCCTACCACTAAAACATGCACACTAGGTTAAAGTAGTACTAGAATTTAATATGCTGCTATCCAGAATATATAACTACAATATGTGTTTATAATATTTCGGGTGTTCATTTTGACATGTTCAGATGAATTATGTTAAAAAAACAGCTTTAAAGTGGCACCTTTTCACAAACGCTAGGGGGCGCCAAAATGGCGGCGATGACGTAGGAGAAGGACCTCTCACAGCAGCAGCAGCAGTCTGGGCTGAATCTGTAGGAGGTTTCACTGTCATCTGAACAAGGTATAAACCATAGACTGTATATATTAACGGACAGAGTCACGCCTATCTCCGCCGTTCTAACTAATGGGCCAAAAGATTAGCTCGACTGGACCAAGCCCCAGCGATCCAAGATGGCGCCCTATTCAAATGAATGGTTGTGCTCAGTGGCGCTTTGTGACGGCATGGGGGCTGAAAGATCTTTGGGAAACTCACCTGTATTTGGGCCTCGTCTGGTCCTCCCGGTTCTGTGCAGTGGATGATCTCCCATAATGCATTGTGTCAAACACGCGTGTGTGGGTCTCACACCGGGTCTCACACATGTGCACAGAGGGTCTCACACACGTGCACAGAGGGGCTCGGCCGCGCTCTGACCAATCAGAGCAGTTCATCAGAGCGGGAGTTAGAGCCAGAGCCAGACGAGCAGAGTTTGTGGCACTAAAGTGTGGATTTAAACAAAACCGAAGGATTTAAGAAGAAACAAAGTTCAGGACGACAAGGGACACTAAAATCCCCACAAAATCTGACCTTTATGAAAGCTGTAGGTTCTCTGTCAGGTTCTCTGTAGGTTCTCTGTCAGGTTCTCTGTAGGTTCTCTGTCAGGTTCTCTGTCAGGTTCTCTGTCAGGTTCTCTGTCAGGTTCTCTGTCAGGTTCTCTGTCAGGTTCTCTGTCAGGTTCTCTGTCAGGTTCTCTGTCAGGTTCTCTGTCAGGTTCTCTGTAGGTTCTCTGTCAGGTTCTCTGTCAGGTTCTCTGTCAGGTTCTCTGTCAGGTTCTCTGTCAGGTTCTCTGTCAGGTTCTCTGTCAGCTGAGGTTGAGCTGTTTTAATATGCATTGAGTCCTATGGGGAAAATGTCTGGGTAGCCCACGTGAATTTAGTCTGGTTCAGTCTGGTTCAGTCTGCAGTACCGCGAGAATCCCCCGAGTGTAATCACCCACATTCATTCATTCATTCATTCATTCATTCATGAATGAATGAATGAATGAATATTAGCCTTGTTAGAATGTTTTATGATATCAAGTAGAGTTAGCTAACTTGCCCAACACTAATTAGCTTGAATCTCACAAATAAGGCTAAAAGGTTAAAAGAGTTGCACACTATTATGTACAAAACTGATGTAAACATGTTTATACCTTGTTCAGATGACAGTGAAACCTCCTACAGATTCAGCCCAGACTGCTGCTGCTGCTGTGAGAGGTCCTTCTCCTACGTCATCGCCGACATTTTGGCGCCCCCTAGCGTTTGTTAAAAGGTGCCACTTTAAAGCTGTTTTTTTAACATAATTCATCTGAACATATCAAAATGAACACCCGAAACATTATAAACACATATTGTAGTTATATATTCTGGATAGCAGCATATTCAGTTTTAGAACTACGGTAAATCCTCCAGCTTTGGTCCTGACCCAGACCATCAACATCTGATGGTTCCCAGGCACTGTTACTACGACAACCACTGCTCCTGACGTTAGCTTTAGGGTATCAGGGTCAAATGTAGAGGACGAATTTACCTTTAGGTACTATGAAAGGTACCATAAAAGGTACCATGAGAAGTACCATGAGAGTGCAGTGTGCGTTCCAACTAACCATGGTTGAGTTTTGATGTGGTTTTCCTTGTTTTGGAAACTAAAATATAGAATGAACTAGGTCTCTCTCTTTCTGGTCTCTCTGGTCTATCTCTGGTCTTGCTCTCTTTAGTCTCTCTCTCTGGCTCTGGTCTCTCTCTCTCTCTCTGGTCTCTCTCTGGCTCTGGTCTCCCTCTCTCTCTCTCTGGTCTCTCTCTCTCTGGTCTCTCTCTCTGGTCTCTCTCTGGTCTCCCTCTCTCTCTCTCTGGTCTCTCTCTGGTCTCCCTCTCTCTCTCTCTGGTCTCTCTCTCTCTCTGGTCTCTCTCTCTGGTCTCTCTCTGGTCTCTCTCTGGTCTCTCTCTGGTCTCTCTCTCTGGTCTCTCTCTGGTCTCTCTCTGGCTCTGGTCTCCCTCTCTCTCTCTCTGGTCTCTCTCTGGTCTCTCTCTGGTCTCTCTCTGGTCTCTCTCTGGTCTCTCTCTCTGGTCTCTCTCTGGTCTCCCTCTCTCTCTCTCTGGACTCTCTCTGGTCTCTCTCTGGTCTCTCTCTGGCTCTGGTCTCTCTCTGGTCTCTCTCTGGACTCTCTCTGGTCTCTGCACCATGGTGGTTGGTTCAGGACTTCCTGGTCTCGGTGTGGCACCAGTGACCGGTGTAAACAGTGTAAACACTGCATGGATCTGAGTGCAGGATAACTGCCTGTTGCATTTGACCCGTCGAGTGACTCCTGCCGTGTTTTGCCGTGACCCATAATAACGGCATGTTCCTCCACCTCCCCCACGGCGTCCTCTCACCCGCCTCTCCCCCCAGAGCCTCACCCGTCTCCCCCGTCCCACCATAAGCTGCGCGAGGCGCTGAAGCTGCAGCTGTCTGTGATCCGGGAGCGGGTGGAGGCCAAGAGACTGGCCCGCATGGCCCTGACCCAAGTCCGGCTGCTCCTGGAGGAGGAGCAGGAGCAGAGAGCCGTGGAGCTGGGGCGGGCCAACATGTCCGAGCGGGTCATGGAGCGGGTCGCACGGAGGCTGAGGCGCGAGGAGGAGCGCATGGAGGAGGAGGAGGTGCAGAAAGCCCTGAAGAAGAGGAGAGAGGAGGAGGTGCAGAAAGCCCTGGAGAAAAGGAGAGAGGAGGAGGTGCAGAAAGCCCTGGAGAAAAGGAGAGAGGAGGAGGTGCAGAAAGCCCTGGAGAAAAGGAGAGAGGAGGAGGTGCAGAAAGCCCTGGAGAAAAGGAGAGAGGAGGAGAGAAACCAGACCCAAGGGGAGAACCTGAAGACCAGAGGGGAGGAGGAGAAGCCAGAGAGGAGGTCCGAGGGGAGAGCGAAGGAGCGACCCAAGAGGAGCCGAGCTGAGAAGAGCTAGGCCGAAGCAGGACATTCACCGCTCACAGCTTCAGGCGTTTGTTTGACCTGAGAAGAAACAGGATTCATTAGTTATTTACAATAGACCACATCAGAGTGTGACATCACCACAGTGTGACATCACCACAGTGTGACATCACCACAGTGTGACATCACCACAGTGTGACATCACCACAGTGTGACATCACCACAGTGTGACATCACCACAGAGTGACATCACCACAGTGTGACATCACCACAGTGTGACATCACCACAGTGTGACATCACCACAGAGTGACATCACCACAGTGTGACATCACCACAGTGTGACATCACCACAGTGTGACATCACTGGTTTGGTTTGACGCTGTTAGCTTCGCGCTATAGCAGGGGTTGCTAAGGCAAACTGGTCTCTCTCTGGTCTCTCTCTGGTCTCTCTCTCTTGTCTCTCTCTGGTCTCTCTCTGGTCTCTCTCTCTTGTCTCTCTCTTGTCTCTCTCTGGTCTCTCTCTGGTCTCTCTCTGGTCTCTCTCTCTGGTCTCTCTCTGGTCTCTCTCTCTTGTCTCTCTCTGGTCTCTCTCTGGTCTCTCTCTGGTCTCTCTCTCTGGTCTCTCTCTGGTCTCTCTCTCTTGTCTCTCTCTGGTCTCTCTCTGGTCTCTCTCTCTTGTCTCTCTCTGGTCTCTCTCTGGTCTCTCTCTCTTGTCTCTCTCTGGTCTCTCTCTGGTCTCTCTCTGGTCTCCCTCTCTGGTCTCTCTCTGGTCTCTCTCTCTTGTCTCTCTCTGGTCTCTCTCTCTGGTCTCTCTCTGGTCTCTCTCTGGTCTCTCTCTCTGGTCTCTCTCTCTGGTCTCTCTCTCTGGTCTCTCTCTGGTCTCTCTCTGGTCTCTCTCTGGTCTCTCTCTCTTGTCTCTCTCTGGTCTCTCTCTGGTCTCTCTCTCTGGTCTCTCTCTGGTCTCTCTCTGGTCTCTCTCTTGTCTCTCTCTGGTCTCTCTCTGGTCTCTCTCTGGCCTCTCTCTGGTCTCTCTCTCTGGTCTCTCTCTGGTCTCTCTCTGGTCTCTCTCTCTTGTCTCTCTCTGGTCTCTCTCTGGTCTCTCTCTCTTGTCTCTCTCTGGTCTCTCTCTGGTCTCTCTCTGGTCTCTCTCTCTTGTCTCTCTCTGGTCTCTCTCTGGTCTCTCCCTCTCTGGTCTCTCTCTCTGGTCTCTCTCTCTTGTCTCTCTCTGGTCTCTCTCTCTGGTCTCTCTCTGGTCTCTCTCTCTTGTCTCTCTCTGGTCTCTCTCTGGTCTCTCTCTCTTGTCTCTCTCTGGTCTCTCTCTGGTCTCTCTCTCTTGTCTCTCTCTGGTCTCTCTCTGGTCTCTCTCTCTTGTCTCTCTCTGGTCTCTCTCTGGTCTCTCCCTCTCTGGTCTCTCTCTCTGGTCTCTCTCTCTGGTCTCTCTCTCTGGTCTCTCTCTCTGGTCTCTCTCTCTGGTCTCTCTCTGGAATTAGAGTGTGACATCACAGTGTTAGCACTAAAGCTGAAGAAGCTGATTTGAACATAAGCTGGAGCCAGTTTCCTTATATGGGCATTTGTTTGTGACGTTAGCGTAGCGCCTCAAAACCTGTTGCTAAGACGAGCTGGAGGCGAGCTGGAGTTTCCCACTGAATGAAGGCCTCTGATTGGTCGATCCACATATCTATATTTACAAAGACACGTACACTATGACCTCACAGACAGAGCTCGTCTCTAAACTCACCTCAGTCTCTCTCCTTCATCAAACTGATGGTTGTAAAAGCAGCGTGTATGTTCCCACTTCCACCACCAGAGGGCGTGTTGCTCCGTCCAGCCATCTCATACTCCATTAAACTTGTGTATCCATATATTTTGTACTTAAAGTATTTCACATTTACAAACAGAAGGTCTTAAGGCTCCGACATGATTCTAGATTCAACACCATGTGACGTTCATGTGATTAAATGAATCTCCCATCGATGGTTGTGTCTCTTTTCTCTGGTTCACTCAGTTATAAACGTTAGCATCTGGGAACGATTTAGACGCTCTTATACAGACCTATACACACTGACTACACACACAGACCCTTACACACACAGACCCATACACACTACACACACAGACCCTTACACACACAGACCCATACACACTACACACACAGACCCTTACACACACAGACCCATACACACTACACACACAGACCCTTACACACACAGACCCATACACACTACACACACAGACCCTTACACACACAGACCCATACACACTACACACACAGACCCTTACACACTACACACACAGACCCATACACACTACACACACAGACCCATACACACTACACACACAGACCCATACACACTACACACACAGACCCATACACACTACACACACAGACCCATACACACTACACACACAGACCCTTACACACTACACACACAGACCCATACACACAGACACACACAGACCCATACACACTACACACACAGACCCATACACACTACACACACAGACCCATACACACTACACACACAGACCCTTACACACTACACACACACAGACCCATACACACTACACACACAGACCCATACACACTACACACACAGACCCATACACACACAGACCCATACACACTACACACACAGACCCATACACACTACACACACAGACCTATACACACTACACACACAGACCCATACACACACAGACCTATACACACTACACACACAGACCCTTACACACACAGACCCATACACACTACACACACAGACCCATGTACACTACACACACAGACCCATACACACTACACACACAAACCCTTACACACTACACACACAGACCCATGCACACACAGACCCATACACACTACACACACAGACCCATACACACTACACACACAGACCCATACACACTACACACACAGACCCTTACAGACCCATACACACTACACACACAGACCCATACACACTACACACACAGACCCATACACACTACACACACAGACCCATACACACTACATACACAGACCCATACACACTACACACACAGACCCATACACACTACACACACAGACCCATACACACTACACAAACAGACCCATACACACTACACACACAGACCCTTACACACACAGACCCATACACACTACACACACAGACCTATACACACACAGACCTATACACACTACACACACAGACCCTTACACACACAGACCCATACACACTACACACACAGACCCATACACACTACACACACAGACCCATACACACTACACACACAGACCCTTACACACACAGACCCATACACACTACACACACAGACCCATACACACTACACACACAGACCCATACACACTACACACACAGACCCTTACACACACAGACCCATACACACTACACACACAGACCCATACACACTACACACACAGACCCATACACACTACACACACAGACCCATACACACTACACACACAGACCCATACACACTACACACACAGACCCATACACACTACACACACAGACCTATACACACTACACACACAGACCCATACACACACAGACCTATACACACTACACACACAGACCCTTACACACACAGACCCATACACACTACACACACAGACCCATGTACACTACACACACAGACCCATACACACTACACACACAAACCCTTACACACACACACACACAGACCCATGCACACACAGACCCATACACACTACACACACAGACCCATACACACTACACACACAGACCCTTACAGACCCATACACACTACACACACAGACCCATACACACTACACACACAGACCCATACACACTACACACACAGACCCATACACACTACATACACAGACCCATACACACTACACACACAGACCCATACACACTACACACACAGACCCATACACACTACACAAACAGACCCATACACACTGCACACACTGACCCATACACACACAGACCCATACACACTACACACACAGACCCATGCACACACAGACCCATACACACACAGACCCATACACACTACACACACAGACCCATACACACAGACACACACAGACCCATACACACTACACACACAGACCCATACACACTACACACACAGACCCATACACACTACACACACAGACCCATACACACAGACACACACAGACCCATACACACTACACACACAGACCCATACACACTACACACACACACAGACCCATGCACACTACACACACAGACAAATGCACACACAGACCCATACACACAGACACACACAGACCCATACACACTACACACACAGACCCATACACACTACACACACAGACCCATACACACTACACACACAGACCCATACACACACAGACCCATGCACACTACACACACAGACCCATACACACTACACACACAGACCCTTACACACACAGACCTATACACACTACACACACAGACCCTTACACACACAGACCTATACACACTACACACACAGACCCTTACACACACAGACCCATACACACTACACACACAGACCCTTACACACACAGACCCATACACACTACACACACAGACCCTTACACACAAACACACACAGACCCATACACACTACACACACAGACCCATGCACACACAGACCCATACACACACCACACACAGACCCATACACACTACACACACAGACCCATACACACTACACACACAGACCCATACACACTACACACACAGACCCATACACACAGACACACACAGACCCATACACACTACACACACAGACCCATACACACTACACACACAGACCCATACACACTACACACACAGACCCATACACACACAGACCCATGCACACTACACACACAGACCCATACACACTACACACACAGACCCATACACACAGACACACACAGACCCATACACACTACACACACAGACCCATACACACTACACACACAGACCCATGCACACTACACACACAGACCCATACACACACAGACCCATACACACTACACACACAGACCCCATACACACACAGACCCATGCACACTACACACACAGACCCATACACACACAGACCCATACACACTACACACACAGACCCATACACACTACACACACAGACCCATACACACTACACACACAGACCCATACACACTACACACACAGACCCATACACACTACACACACAGACCCATACACACACAGACCCATGCACACTACACACACAGACCCATACACACTACACACACAGACCCATACACACTACACACACAGACCCATACACACTACACACACAGACCCATACACACTACACACACAGACCCATACACACTACACACACAGACCCATACACACACAGACCCATGCACACTACACACACAGACCCATACACACACAGACCCATACACACTACACACACAGACCCATACACACTACACACACAGACCCATACACACTACACACACAGACCCATGCACACTACACACACAGACCCATACACACACAGACCCATACACACTACACACACAGACCCATACACACAGAAACACACAGCCCTCTCTGAGGCCGTCACTCCATGTTCTTCTTCAACACTTTTTAAAAATATATTTTTCCATTATTTTTAAAACTGTCAGTGAGAGATGTCAGTGTCAGTGAGAGGTGTCAGTGAGAGGTGTCAGTGTCAGTGAGAGGTGTCAGTGAGAGATGTCAGTGTCAGTGAGAGATGTCAGTGTCAGTGAGAGGTGTCAGTGTCAGTGAGAGATGTCTGTGTCAATGAGAGATGTCAGTGAGAGATGTCAGTGTCAGTGAGAGATGTCAGTGTCAGTGAGAGATGTCAGTGTCAGTGAGAGATGTCAGTGTCAGTGAGAGATGGTCTGTGTCTGTGAGAGATGTCATTGTCAGTGAGAGATGTCAGTGAGAGATGTCAGTGTCAGTGAGAGATGTCTGTGTCAGTGAGAGATGTCAGTGAGAGATGTCAGTGAGAGATGTCAGTGAGAGATGTCAGTGTCAGTGAGAGATGTCAGTGTCAGTGAGAGATGTCTGTGTCAGTGAGAGATGTCAGTGTCAGTGAGAGATGTATGTGTCAGTGAGAGAGGTCTGTGTCAGTGAGAGATGTCAGTGAGAGATGTCATTGTCAGTGAGAGATGTCAGTATCAGTGAGAGATGTCACTGTCAGTGAGAGATGTCAGTGAGAGATGTCTGTGTCAGTGAGAGATGTCAGTGTCAGTGAGAGATGTCTGTGTCAGTGAGAGATGTCTGTGTCAGTGAGAGATGTCAGTGTCAGTGAGAGATGTCAATGTCAGTGAGAGATGTCTGTGTCAGTGAGAGATGTCACTGTCAGTGAGAGATGTCAGTGTCAGTGAGAGATGTCTGTGTCAGTGAGAGATGTCAGTGTCAGTGAGAGATGTCACTGTCAGTGAGAGATGTCAGTGTCAGTGAGAGATGTCACTGTCAGTGAGAGATGTCAGTGTTAGTGAGAGATGTCTGTGTCAGTGAGAGATGTCAGTGAGAGATGTCAGTGAGAGATGTCAGTGTCAGTGAGAGATGTCTGTGTCAGTGAGAGATGTCAGTGAGAGATGTCAGTGTCAGTGAGAGATGTCAGTGTTAGTGAGAGATGTCAGTGAGAGATGTCAGTGTCAGTGAGAGATGTCAGTGAGAGATGTCAGTGTCAGTGAGAGATGTCAGTGAGCGATGTCAGTGTCAGTGAGAGATGTCAGTGTCAGTGAGAGATGTCAGTGAGAGATGTCAGTGTCAGTGAGAGATGTCTGTGTCAGTGAGAGATGTCAGTGAGAGATGTCAGTGTCAGTGAGAGATGTCAGTGTCAGTGAGAGATGTCAGTGTCAGTGAGAGGTGTCAGTGTCAGTGAGAGGTGTCAGTGAGAGATGTCAGTGAGAGATGTCAGTGTCAGTGAGAGATGTCAGTGAGAGATGTCAGTGTCAGTGAGAGATGTCAGTGTCAGTGAGATATGTCAGTGTCAGTGAGAGATGTCAGTGTCAGTGAGAGATGTCAGTGTCAGTGAGAGATGTCAGTGAGAGATGTCAGTGTCAGTGAGAGATGTCAGTGTCAGTGAGAGATGTCAGTGTCAGTGAGAGATGTCAGTGTCAGTGAGAGATGTCAGTGTCAGTGAGAGATGTCAGTGAGAGATGTCAGTGTCAGTGAGAGATGTCAGTGTCAGTGAGATATGTCAGTGAGAGATGTCAGTGAGATATGTCAGTGTCAGTGAGAGATGTCAGTGAGAGATGTTAGTGTCAGTGAGAGATGTCAGTGTCAGTGAGAGATGTCAGTGAGAGATGTCAGTGTCAGTGAGAGATGTCAGTGAGAGATGTTAGTGTCAGTGAGAGATGTCAGTGTCAGTGAGAGATGTCAGTGAGAGATGTCAGTGTTAGTGAGAGATGTCAGTGAGAGATGTCAGTGTCAGTGAGAGATGTCAGTGAGAGATGTCACTGTCAGTGAGAGATGTCAGTGTCAGTGAGAGATGTCAGTGTCAGTGAGAGATGTCAGTGAGAGATGTTAGTGTCAGTGAGAGATGTCAGTGTCAGTGAGAGATGTCAGTGAGAGATGTCAGTGTCAGTGAGAGATGTCAGTGTCAGTGAGAGATGTCAGTGTCAGTGAGATATGTCAGTGTCAGTGAGAGATGTCAGTGAGAGATGTCACTGTCAGTGAGAGATGTCAGTGTCAGTGAGAGATGTCTGTGTCAGTGAGAGATGTCACTGTCAGTGAGAGATGTCAGTGAGAGATGTCAGTGTCAGTGAGAGATGTCAGTGTCAGTGAGATATGTCAGTGTCAGTGAGAGATGTCAGTGAGAGATGTCACTGTCAGTGAGATATGTCAGTGTCAGTGAGAGGTGTCAGTGAGAGATGTCAGTGAGAGATGTCAGTGTCAGTGAGATATGTCAGTGAGAGATGTCAGTGAGAGATGTCAGTGTCAGTGAGATATGTCAGTGAGATATGTCAGTGTCAGTGAGAGATGTCAGTGTCAGTGAGAGATGTCAGTGAGAGATGTCAGTGTCAGTGAGAGATGTCAGTGAGAGATGTCAGTGTCAGTGAGAGATGTCAGTGTCAGTGAGAGATGTCAGTGAGAGATGTCAGTGTCAGTGAGAGATGTCAGTGAGAGATGTCTGTGAGATTATCACACTTCCCTCTCCTCAGTGGGAGCCGTGACATTAACTACATTTGCCTGAGTTCATCTTTTCACTGGTTCTTTGTGAGTTTGATTTTGAACCAACTCCGACATAAACAAAGAAATAATAAAATCCTAAATAAGAGTTTGTTCCGTGCTCAGGTCTGAAGGAGAAGGAGGAGGTCGTCCTGCGGCGGGAGGAGGCTGTGGAGGAGGCTGTGGAGGAGACTCGGCAAGGTATGTGACATCACAGGGTGTGACATCACAGGGTGTGACATCACAGGGTGTGACATCACAGGGTGTGACATCCCAGGGGACACTAGTTCAGTCCTTCTATAAAACTGGGCAGTCTGTGGTTTCCATGTTTCAAAAACTAAACTAATAACTAGATAAATAATATTTACAGAAGTAAAGTAGACATAGTGCAGATTCCTCATAATCGTCTGTGTGTGTGTGTGTCTGTGTCCTGTGTCTGTGTGTGTGTGTCCGTGTGTGTGTCTATGTGTGTGTCTGTGTGTGTGTGTGTGTGTATGTGTCCTGTGTGTGTGTCCGTGTGTGTGTCTATGTGTGTGTCTGTGTCCTGTGTCTGTGTGTGTGTCTGTGTCCTTTGTCTGTGTGTGTGTCCGTGTGTGTGTCTATGTGTGTGTCTGTGTCCTGTGTCTGTGTGTGTGTCTGTGTCCTGTGTATGTGTGTGTGTCCGTGTGTGTGTCTATGTGTGTGTCTGTGTCCTGTGTTTGTGTGTGTGTCCGTGTGTGTGTCTATGTGTGTGTCTGTGTCTGTGTGTGTGTGTGTGTGTATGTGTGTGTGTCTGTAAATGTGTGTGTGTCTGTGTGTGTGTTGTTGTGTCTGTTGTTGCGTCTGTGTCCTGTGTGTGTGTGTCTGTGTCCTGTGTCTGTGTGTGTGTGTGTGTGTGTATGTGTGTGTGTCTGTAAATGTGTGTGTGTCTGTGTGTGTGTTGTTGTGTCTGTGTGTGTGTGTCTGTGTCCTGTGTCTGTGTGTGTGTGTCTGTGTCCTGTGTGTGTGTGCGTGTGTGTGTGCGTGTGTGTGTGTGTGTGTCCGTGTGTGTGTGTGTCTGCAGCGGTGATAGAGCCAGACCCCGTGCCCGTGGAGGAGGAGGTGATCCCCGCGGCTGTGGCAGAGGAGACCGCTGCTGTTCCAGGTCAGTGTGACGGCTCCACCTGCTGGACAAACACTGGTACTGCAGCAGAATACAGGCTTTTGTTTCAGTGTAGAAGCACTGCAGCTGGTGTTCAGGCTTCTCTCAAAGGTACATCAGGTCTGAACACCTTCCAAGTCAAAGGTACATCAGGTCTGAACACCTTCCAAGTCAAAGGTACATCAGGTCTGAACACCTTCCAAGTCAAAGGTACATCAGGTCTGAACACCTTCCAAGTCAAAAGAACATCAGGTCTGAACACCTTCCAACAGTATTCAGCCATGAGCCCCATTTCCACCAGCCCCACCCTGCTGTATTCTACTCTACTCTGCTTATTATTTGCCTGTCAAATTAAAAGTAAGGCCTCACAAGAAGAAGGAAATCTGCACTAAATGCATTCAAATGGCACTTCTAGACTGGGCTCAGACCTGTTTCTGTCCTGTCTGACCCTGGTTCAGACCTGACCAGTCCTAGTCCAGTCCTGGTGCAGACCCATGGTTCAGACGGAATGAGGCCAAAGATACAAAAAACACAACTACATGTTTCATATTCAAACCATTGTTTCTGTGTAGATCCTGAACGGGAGCCAGAGCCTGAACCGGAGCCAGAGCCCGAAGCTGAGCCAGAGCCCGAAGCTGAGCCAGAGCCTGAGCCCGAAGAGGTGTGTGTGTGTGTGTGTGTGTGTGTGTGTGTGTGTGTGTGTGTGTGTGTGTGTGTGTGTGTGTGTGTGTGTGTGTGTGTGTACGCGTGTTTAACTATTCAAAACAACCATCACAAACAAATCCAAAGCAAGGTGTGATCTGCAGGTGATCGAGGAGGAACCTGAGATCCTGGAGGAGGAGCTTCCAGCTGAAGAGGAGGAGGCTCCAGCAGTGGAGGAGGAGGAGGAGGCTCCAGCTGTGGAGGAGGAAGAGGAGGCTCCAGCAGTGGAGGAGGAGGAGGAGGCTCCAGCAGTGGAGGAGGAAGAGGAGGCTCCAGCAGTGGAGGAGGAAGAGGAGGCTCCAGCAGTGGAGGAGGAGGAAGAGGAGGCTCCAGCAGTGGAGGAGGAGCCAGCAGTGGAGGAGGCTCCAGTTGAGGAGGTGAGGGACAGAACATCTGGACTGGCAGAGCGGGGGGGCAGGAGAAGTTCACAAACTGGAGACAGTGAGATGTGGAAGGACGGGTCAAATGCAAAGTGGTCTAGACACGGGAGACAAACCTTAAAGGGCAGGCGCAGGTTTTAGCTCTATCCTGAGTCAGTCCAGACTCCACCGTGTCCTCGAGTCCCACAGGGACTGGGACCGTCTGTGGCCGGACCTGAGGTTGTCGGGATCAAAATCTGCACATCCAAATCCAAGGGTCAGGGTTCTGGACCATATGGTCACTCTCTCTCTCTGGTCTCTCTCTGGTCTCTCTCTGGTCTCTCTCTGGTCTCTCTCTGGTCTCTCTCTGGTCTCTCTCTGGTCTCTCTCTGGTCTCTCTCTGGTCTCTCTCTGGTCTCTAACCTCTGTTTCGTTTCCAGGCTGCAGTAGAAGAAGAGCCAGTTGTGGATGCAGTCGCAGAAGAGCTGACCAGACAAGTGGAGGCCGCACTGGAGGAAGCTGCTGCTGAAGAGGAACCAGCTGAAGAGGAACCAGCAGAGGAGGAACCAGCTGAAGAGGAACCAGCTGAAGAGGAACCAGCAGAGGAGGAACCAGCAGAAGAGGAACCAGCAGAAGAGGAACCAGCAGAACCAGCTGAGGAAGAACTGTCTGAAGAGGAGGCTCCTGCAGCAGAGGAAGAGGTTCCACAAGCCGATGAACCAGTGGAAGAACCAGTGGACGAACCAGTGGACGAACCGATTGAAGATGTTGTTGAGGAACCTTTGGAAGCCGAGGAAGAGGCAGCTGAGGAGGAGGCAGCTGAGGAAGAGGTAGCAGAAGTGGAGGCTCCGGCTGAGGAGGAGGTGGAGGAGGAGGAGGCAGCTGAGGAAGAGGTAGCAGAAGTGGAGGCTCCGGCTGAGGAGGAGGTGGAGGAGGAGGAGGCAGCAGAAGAAGAAGAAACAACGCAAGAAGAAGCGGAAGAAGAAGTTTTGGAGGAAGAGCAGGCTCCGTCAGAGGAAGAGGAGGAGGCAGCGACAGGTCAGTAGTTCTTACACATGGTCCTGAAACATGAGTCAGAAGGTCATGACACATAGTTAGATGTAGGTAGGTCTCTCTCTCTGGTCTCTCTCTCTGGTCCCTCTCTCTCTCTGGTCTCTCTCTGGTCTCTCTCGCTGGTCTCTCTCTCTCTGGTCTCTCTCTGGTCTCTCTCGCTGGTCTCTCTCTCTCTGGTCTCTCTCTCTGGTCTCTCTCTGGTCTCTCTCTGGTCTCTCTCGCTGGTCTCTCTCTCTCTGGTCTCTCTCTCTGGTCCCTCTCTCTCTCTGGTCTCTCTCTGGTCTCTCTCTCTGGTCTCTCTCTGGTCTCTCTCTCTGGTCTCTCTCTCTCTGGTCTCTCTCTCTGGTCTCTCTCTCTGGTCTCTCTCTGGTCTCTCTCTCTGGTTTCTCTGGTCTCTCTCTGGTCTCTCTGGTCTCTCTCTCTGGTCTCTCTCTCTGGTTTCTCTGGTCTCTCTCTCTGGTCTCTCTCTGGTCTCTCTCTCTGGTCTCTCTCTGGTCTCTCTCTGGTCTCTCTCTCTGGTCTCTCTCTCTGGTCTCTCTCTCTGGTTTCTCTGGTCTCTCTCTCTGGTCTTTCTCTCTGGTCTCTCTCTGGTCTCTCTCTCTGGTCTTTCTCTCTGGTCTCTCTCTGGTCTCTCTCTCTGGTCTCTCTCTGGTCTCTCTCTGGTCTCTCTCTCTGGTCTTTCTCTCTGGTCTCTCTCTGGTCTCTCTCTCTGGTCTTTCTCTCTGGTCTCTCTCTGGTCTCTCTCTGGTCTCTCTCTCTGGTCTCTCTCTCTGGTTTCTCTGGTCTCTCTCTCTGGTCTTTCTCTCTGGTCTCTCTCTGGTCTCTCTCTCTGGTCTTTCTCTCTGGTCTCTCTCTGGTCTCTTTCTCTGGTCTCTCTCTGGTCTCTCTCTGGTCTCTCTCTCTGGTCTCTCTCTGGTCTCTCTCTCTGGTCTTTCTCTCTGGTCTCTCTCTGGTCTCTCTCTGGTCTTTCTCTCTGGTCTCTCTCTGGTCTCTCTCTGGTCTCTCTCTGGTTTCTCTGGTCTCTCTCTCTGGTCTTTCTCTCTGGTCTCTCTCTGGTCTCTCTCTCTGGTCTCTCTCTCTGGTCTCTCTCTCTCTGGTCTCTCTCTGGTCTCTCTCTCTGGTCTCTCTGGTCTCTCTCTCTGGTCTCTCTCTGGTCTCTCTCTCTGGTCTCTCTCTCTGGTCTCTCTCTGGTCTCTCTCTCTGGTCTCTCTCTGGTCTCTCTCTCTGGTCTCTCTCTCTGGTCTCTCTCTGGTCTCTCTCTGGTCTCTCTCTGGTCTCTCTCTCTGGTCTCTCTCTCTGGTCTCTCTCTGGTCTCTCTCTCTGGTCTCTCTCTGGTCTCTCTCTCTGGTCTCTCTCTGGTCTCTCTCTCTGGTTTCTCTGGTCTCTCTCTGGTCTCTCTCTCTGGTTTCTCTGGTCTCTCTCTGGTCTCTCTCTCTGGTTTCTCTGGTCTCTCTCTGGTCTCTCTCTCTGGTTTCTCTGGTCTCTCTCTGGTCTCTCTCTCTGGTTTCTCTGGTCTCTCTCTCTTAGTGACGCGGGTCATCTTTTTTTACAACCCGACCCGCCCGACCCAGACAAGTGAGCATTGATTTCTCAACCCGGCCCAACCCGAACCCGCGGACATTAATACTACCGTTTTGCTTTTCAAATACAAAGGACAACTCTTTTTCAGATAAAACAACCACATAAAATGTTTAATTGACTGAATAAATAAAGGTCAATTTAAAGAACGGAACGGGAAAGGCAAGCCTATATTATTAACATTTGCATAACATTTCCATAACATTTGCATAACATTTACATGGGTTCTGAATCTGAACAATTAACTATTAATGTCAGGCTTATTATTGACATTTTATTTAGCTTATTTCGCTGCACTATGAAGGAGGAGAATAGAGTCCACAGTTCCAGGATTCAGTCTATTCCTTCTAGCCTCCAGCACACGACCCGCAGAGCTGAAAGTTCGCTCACTGGAAGCGCTTGTGGCCGGGATGCACAAAACGGCTTTTGCCACAAGTGACAAACTTGGGTAATCACGTTGGTGATCTTTCCAAAAAGAGAGAACATCCTTAAAGCAATCTTCGAGGGAGAAATGATTGTTAATATAACGCTGAACGTCATCATCGGCCTCATACAGCTCTGCTGGTGTGTCTTCCCACTCAGCAAAAAGCCGACACCTTTTCTCTGGCATTCCTACAATAATAAAAAATACATAAATATAATAATCATAATGAAGATGCTTTCTAAAATTTTAGAAAGCTGTAGTGTAAACTATTCATTTTACCTTCAAACGGCTTCTCATCTGCCAAACTTCTCTCGCTTGCCTCCATCTCCTCCGCTACCACTAAATAATAAATATATACACTCAATCAGAAATATTTGCTATCTATTTTGAGATGTTACACATATCATATAGGCTAAGCATGCGTAATGTGTAGCCTGCGCGTACATACGCACCTGCTTCAGAAGGCCTCTGTTGTGATGACAACACCGTCATCAGTCTACGCGCCTCTGTGTGGACTACGCATCTGTCATCGGGCTGGAGCATTTTGAGGCTTTTAAAGCGGGGAGTCAGGAAGGTGGCGATCTTGTGGGTGTTGGTCACGATTCATTTTTCGTTTAACAACATCCCTGCGCTGTTGCAAATGTAATCAAGGTATTCAGGACTCTCACTCCGTGGCTCACAGTGCACTTTGAGCTTAGTGTACCAAAGAAGCACGGTGTTGATGGTGGGATAGCGATCGCCTTCCATTTCATCTGATGCATCTTTGAAAATGGACAAAAAGTTGCCGACTGTCTTCAGCACTTCTACTTGGATGCCATTCAAACGGTGTCCTTGCTCCTTGACCTCAAGCAGCTCGAGGATCTGCCTGTACTGTTTAACCACGGAGTTTATCATCGCAACTTTAGTGTTCCACCTTGTTTCGCTTTCCTGTGTGACCGCGTAAGGCAGGCTGAGTGTTCCACCAGACTTTTTGAGGTAAGTAACCAACGCTTTGCACTTGTGTATTTGATTCGTGACAAGACTCATAAATGCTGGCGCATCTTTTTCCTCAAATGTATGTTTCAGGATGTTGTTAAGGATATGTGCGGCGCATGGCATCCAGGAGTCATTTTTCAGAGGAGCTTTTATATTGGGCCCCTGATCTGTGACAAAAACAACCCTGGCAAGGTGCTGGGGAGACACGCCGATGTCTATTAACTCCTTGCTTATCTGGTCGTGTATGTTTGCAGCAGTTTTCTTCTCGTTGGCATCGAACTCCAAAGTACAGATTACGCGACACAGTAGTATCCACTCCTCAGTGATCAAGTGACATGTCAGCGCTGTGTATGATCGCATATTAAATCCATCTGTCCACATATCTGTAGTGATGCCAATCCCATGATCAAGCGCATTGTTAATCACTTCACATAAAGCGGCCTTTTCGAGTTTGGCCTTATCCTCTGCCCTGTCACAAACTGTCTGTCTGTGAGGAATCACGGAGTCTGCATCCACAGAGCCATATTTGGCTCCAATATTGATGAGTCCCTGTGCCACACTGGTGAAGCCTTTGCCTGAGACAATGTCGAATGGGCGCAAGTCAGCGCAACAGAAATCCACAAAATGATCTACAAGTTTGGATTTTGCAGAGAGGGGCACTTTATTCTGAATAAAGGATGTAATCCGAAGCTGCTGTACGTGCGCAGTTGTCTCACCGTCACAGCGATGACGAATCAGATTTGATGTGCCAGTCTTGTGGCTGTCGTACCTGTACAATGCCCTACAAGTTAAGCAAATTACATGGTCTGCAGTAGAACCACCTGGTAGAACGATTTGTCCAAATTTCTCCCAAGCTTTACTCTTCTTGCCTTCCTTTTTCACAACTTTAGCCTCCCCTGTTTTTAATGTCTCTCTTATCAAATCCGCCATGGTGCAAGCTAAATCAATCTGGGTTAAATTGCCGCTCTAAGCTAGGCCTGTACGGATGCCCTTCGTCCAAATAACGAAACATAAGCGCAATTTCAAAACTATAGCTACTGCTAGCTAGCTAGCCTATTATATACATATATATATATATATATATATATATATATAATGTATGTGTGTTGTGTGTGTTGTAGCGTGCCACAGTAGTAGTGTTCTTCTGTTCTCTCAAATGTAGTGTTATATGCCATGGACTGTTAAGTGCTTACCATGACAGAGCTCACCATCTCAATTGATAAGTACCCTATGCTTTCTGTGTGCAGCGGTGTAAAATGAAATGATAGACGTTGAGCTCCACCTTGTGGTGAGGAGTTGTGCACGGCACAAAGAGCATGATGGTGTGATACTCATTATTTTGACTTCAATAATACATATCTTGGCCCGACCCGCCCGCACCCAACTTTAGCCGTATATATGAATGTTAGACCCGCCCGAAACCGCAACGCCCGCGGGTTTAGGGTTGACCCGCGCATCACTACTCTCTCTGGTCTCTCTCTCTGGTCTCTCTCTGGTCTCTCTCTGGTCTCTCTCTGGTCTCTCTCTCTGGTCTCTCTCTGGTCTCTCTCTGGTCTCTCTCTGGTCTCTCTCTGGTCTCTCTCTGGTCTCTCTCTGGTCTCTCTCTCTCTGGTCTCTCTCTGGTCTCTCTCTGGTCTCTCTCTCTGGTCTCTCTCTCTGGTCTCTCTCTGGGTCTCTCTCTCTGGTCTCTCTCTGGTCTCTCTCTCTGGTCTCTCTCTGGTCTCTCTCTGGTCTCTCTCTGGTCTCTCTCTCTGGTCTCTCTCTGGTCTCTCTCTGGTCTCTCTCTCTGGTCTCTCTCTGGTCTCTCTCTGGTCTCTCTCTCTGGTCTCTCTCTGGTCTCTCTCTCTGGTCTCTCTCTGGTCTCTCTCTGGTCTCTCTCTGGTCTCTCTCTCTCTCTGGTCTCTCTCTTTGGTCTCTCTCTGGTCTCTCTCTGGTCTCTCTCTGGTCTCTCTCTCTGGTCTCTCTCTGGTCTCTCTCTGGTCTCTCTCTCTGGTCTCTCTCTCTGGTCTCTCTCTGGTCTCTCTCTGGTCTCTCTCTCTCTCTCTGGTCTCTCTCTCTGGTCTCTCTCTGGTCTCTCTCTCTGGTCTCTCTCTGGTCTCTCTCTGGTCTCTCTCTCTGGTCTCTCTCTGGTCTCTCTCTGGTCTCTCTCTCTGGTTTGACACAGGACTTTGGTGTTTTTGCAGAAGCTGAATTCTCCGAGACACAAGAACAGAGTGAAGAAGAGCCTACAGGTAACACACGCCCGCCCCACGAGGGCTGAGGAAGCCATGGCGACCAGGAAATTTCCACTAATACTGGTTTGTTGTTGGGAGGTTGCTGGGACAAAGCCACCGAGTAGAGTAGAGTAGAGTAGAGTAGGGTAGGGTAGAGTAGAGTAGAGTAGAGTAGAGTAGAGTAGGGTAGGGTAGAGTAGAGTAGAGTAGAGTAGAGTAGAGTAGAGTAAAGTAGAGTAGAGTAGAGTAGAGTAGGGTCGGGTAGAGTAGAGTAGAGTAGAGTCGGGTAGGGTAGGGTAGGGTAGAGTAGAGTAGAGTAGGGTAGGGTAGAGTAGCGTAGAGTAGGGTAGAGTAGAGTAGAGTAGAGTAGAGTAGAGTAGAGTAGAGTAGAGTAGAGTAGGGTCGGGTAGAGTAGAGTAGAGTAGAGTAGGGTAGGGTAGAGTAGAGTAGAGTAGAGTAGAGTAGAGTAGAGTAGAGTAGAGTAGAGTAGAGTAGAGTAGGGTCGGGTAGAGTAGAGTAGAGTAGAGTAGAGTAGAGTCGGGTAGGGTAGGGTAGGGTAGAGTAGAGTAGAGTAGGGTAGGGTAGAGTAGCGTAGAGTAGGGTAGAGTAGAGTAGAGTAGAGTAAGTGAGAGAGGCTCCTTATGAATCCAGGTCTTTCAATAATTACTGACTCTTCTGGCCTCTGAAAAAGCCATGTTCCAGCTTCTTCCCTCTGCCAGAAGATATGGTCGGCTGCAGGACATCTGGACATGCTAACATGCTAACATGCTAACAGCTGTTTTCAGTCTGAACACAGACCTGTAATGATCTCATTTTGTTGGATTCACATGTCTGCTGCACACTGGGACTCTCGCACATTTATTCCAACGGGGTTTTACTGCACATGGCAAACAAGTGACAGGGCTGGTGGACACAGGGCGTGACATGTGTGACACGTGGAGCTGGACCAGACTGGACTTTGGCCAGAACACACTATCAGAGCTGAGCACACATGGTACACATGTGGAGTCCACACTATCAGAGCTGAGCACACATGGTACACAGTCTGCAGCTGTCAATACTCACATGGAAGAGACCAGAAAGAGACCAGAGGGAGACCAGACCCCAGAGTGAGACCAGAGGGAGACCAGAGAGGGCGACCAGAGAGAGACCAGAGAGAGAGACCAGAGAGAGAGACCAGAGAGAGAGACCAGAGAGAGAGACCAGAGAGAGACCAGAGAGAGAGACCAGAGAGGGCAGAGAGAGAGAGAGAGACCAGAGAGAGACCAGAGAGAGAGACCAGAGAGAGACCAGAGAGAGCGACCAGAGAGAGAGACCAGAGAGAGACCAGAGAGAGACCAGAGAGAGACCAGAGAGAGCGACCAGAGAGAGAGACCAGAGAGAGACCAGAGAGAGACCAGAGAGAGCGACCAGAGAGAGAGAGACCAGAGAGAGACCAGAGAGAGAGACCAGAGAGAGACCAGAGAGAGACCAGAGAGAGAGACCAGAGAGAGACCAGAGAGAGCGACCAGAGAGAGAGACCAGAGAGAGACCAGAGAGAGACCAGAGAGAGACCAGAGAGAGAGACCAGAGAGAGACCAGAGAGAAAGACCAGAGAGAGACCAGAGAGAGACCAGAGAGAGAGACCAGAGAGAGAGACCAGAGAGAGACCAGAGAGAGAGACCAGAGAGAGACCAGAGAGAGAGACCAGAGAGAGACCAGAGAGAGAGACCAGAGAGAGACCAGAGAGAGACCAGAGAGAGCGACCAGAGAGAGAGACCAGAGAGAGAGACCAGAGAGAGAGACCAGAGAGAGACCAGAGAGAAAGACCAGAGAGAGACCAGAGAGAGACCAGAGAGAGAGACCAGAGAGAGAGACCAGAGAGAGACCAGAGAGAAAGACCAGAGAGAGACCAGAGAGAGTCCAGAGAGAGACCAGAGAGAGAGACCAGAGAGAGACCAGAGAGAGACCAGAGAGAGAGACCAGAGAGAGAGACCAGAGAGAGACCAGAGAGAGAGACCAGAGAGAGACCAGAGAGAGACCAGAGAGAGAGACCAGAGAGAGAGACCAGAGAGAGAGACCAGAGAGAGACCAGAGAGAGACCAGAGAGAGAGACCAGAGAGAGACCAGAGAGAGACCAGAGAGAGACCAGAGAGAGACCAGAGAGACCAGAGAGAGAGACCAGAGAGAGACCAGAGAGAGACCAGAGAGAGACCAGAGAGAGACCAGAGAGAGACCAGAGAGAGAGAGAGAGACCAGAGAGAGAGACCAGAGAGAGACCAGAGAGAGACCAGAGAGAGACCAGAGAGAGAGAGAGACCAGAGAGAGAGACCAGAGAGAGACCAGAGAGAGACCAGAGAGAGAGACCAAGAGAGAGACCAGAGAGAGAGACCAGAGAGAGAGACCAGAGAGAGAGACCAGAGAGAGACCAGAGAGAGACCCAGAGAGAGAGACCAGAGAGAGACCAGAGAGAGACCAGAGAGAGAGACCAGAGAGAGAGACCAGAGAGAGACCAGAGAGAGACCAGAGAGAGAGACCAGAGAGAGCGACGAGAGACCAGAGAGAGAGACCAGAGAGAGACCAGAGAGAGACCAGAGAGAGACCAGAGAGAGACCAGAGAGAGACCAGAGAGAGAGACCAGAGAGAGACCAGAGGGAGACCAGAGAGAGACCAGAGAGAGACCAGAGAGAGACCAGAGAGAGACCAGAGAGAGACCAGAGAGAGAGACCAGACCCCAGAGGGAAACCAGAGGGAGATCAGAGGGAGACCAGAGAGAGAGACCAGAGGGAGACTAGAGGGATACCAGGAGAGCAGAGAGAGGTGGGGGCAGCAGAACAATACAGAAATATATACTGTAGGTTGCTTTTCTATTAGTCTTTAGTATCTGGTCCCGTATCCTAGCAACCTCCCCACAACAAACCAGTATCTAGGGAAATTCCTTGGTAACCATGGTTCCCAGCAACAATCTTTAGTACTAGCTCGGCCTGGATAGAACCAGGACCAAGAGGGACTAAAGAAGGACCTGTTACTGGTTACACAGGACCATGAAGGACTAAAGAAGGATCTGTTACTGATTACACAGGACCATGAAGGACTAAAGAAGGACCTGTTACTGGTTACACAGGACCAAGAGGGACTAAAGAAGGACCTGGTACTGGTTACACAGGACCATGAAGGACTAAAGAAGGACCTGGTACTGGTTACACAGGACCATGAAGGACTAAAGAAGGACCTGTTACTGGTTACACAGGACCATGAAGGACTAAAGAAGGACCTGGTACTGGTTACACAGGACCATGAAGGACTAAAGAAGGACCTGTTACTGGTTACACAGGACCATGAAGGACTAAAGAAGGACCTGTTACTGATTACACAGGACCATGAAGGACTAAAGAAGGACCTGGTACTGGTTACACAGGACCATGAAGGGCTAAAGAAGGACCTGTTACTGATTACACAGGACCATGAAGGACTAAAGAAGGACCTGTTACTGATTACACAGGACCATGAAGGACTAAAGAAGGACCTGGTACTGGTTACACAGGACCAAGAGGGACTAAAGAAGGACCTGGTACTGGTTACACAGGACCATGAAGGGCTAAAGAAGGACCTGTTACTGGTTACACAGGACTAAAGAAGGACCTGGTACTGGTTACACAGGACCATGAAGGACTAAAGAAGGACCTGGTACTGGTTACACAGGACCATGAAGGACTAAAGAAGGACCTGTTACTGGTTACACAGGACCATGAAGGACTAAAGAAGGACCTGTTACTGGTTACACAGGACCATGAAGGACTAAAGAAGGACCTGTTACTGGTTACACAGGACCATGAAGGACTAAAGAAGGACCTGGTACTGGTTACACAGGACCATGAAGGACTAAAGAAGGACCTGTTACTGATTACACAGGACCATGAAGGACTAAAGAAGGACCTGTTACTGGTTACACAGAACCATGAAGGACTAAGAAGGACCTGGTACTGATTACACAGGACCATGAAGGACTAAAGAAGGACCTGTTACTGATTACACAGGACCATGAAGGACTAAAGAAGGACCTGTTACTGGTTACACAGAACCATGAAGGACTAAGAAGGACCTGGTACTGGTTACACAGGACCATGAAGGGCTAAAGAAGGACCTGTTACTGGTTACACAGGACCATGAAGGACTAAAGAAGGACCTGGTACTGGTTACACAGGACCATGAAGGACTAAAGAAGGACCTGGTACTGGTTACACAGGACCATGAAGGACTAAAGAAGGACCTGTTACTGGTTACACAGGACCATGAAGGACTAAAGAAGGACCTGTTACTGGTTACACAGGACCATGAAGGACTAAAGAAGGACCTGTTACTGGTTACACAGGACCATGAAGGACTAAAGAAGGACCTGTTACTGGTTACACAGGACCATGAAGGACTAAAGAAGGATCTGTTACTGATTACACAGGACCATGAAGGACTAAAGAAGGACCTGTTACTGGTTACACAGGACCATGAAGGACTAAAGAAGGACCTGTTACTGATTACACAGGACCATGAAGGACTAAAGAAGGACCTGGTACTGGTTACACAGGACCATGAAGGGCTAAAGAAGGACCTGTTACTGGTTACACAGGACCATGAAGGACTAAAGAAGGACCTGGTACTGGTTACACAGGACCATGAAGGACTAAAGAAGGACCTGGTACTGGTTACACAGGACCATGAAGGACTAAAGAAGGACCTGTTACTGGTTACACAGGACCATGAAGGACTAAAGAAGGACCTGTTACTGGTTACACAGGACCATGAAGGACTAAAGAAGGACCTGTTACTGGTTACACAGGACCATGAAGGACTAAAGAAGGACCTGTTACTGGTTACACAGGACCATGAAGGACTAAAGAAGGACCTGTTACTGGTTACACAGGACCATGAAGGACTAAAGAAGGACCTGTTACTGGTTACACAGGACCATGAAGGACTAAAGAAGGACCTGTTACTGATTACACAGGACCATGAAGGACTAAAGAAGGACCTGTTACTGGTTACACAGGACCATGAAGGACTAAAGAAGGACCTGTTACTGGTTACACAGGACCATGAAGGACTAAAGAAGGACCTGGTACTGGTTACACAGGACCATGAAGGACTAAAGAAGGACCTGTTACTGGTTACACAGGACCATGAAGGACTAAAGAAGGACCTGTTACTGGTTACACAGGACCAAGAAGGACTGAAGAAGGACCTGGTATTGGTTACACAGGACCATGAAGGACTAAAGAAGGACCTGGTACTGGTTACACAGGACCATGAAGGACTAAAGAAGGACCTGGTACTGGTTACACAGGACCATGAAGGACTAAAGAAGGACCTGGTACTGGTTACACAGGACCATGAAGGACTAAAGAAGGACCTGTTACTGGTTACACAGGACCATGAAGGACTAAAGAAGGACCTGTTACTGGTTACACAGGACCATAAACGCTCTTCTACCTTCTTCTTCTCTCTGTAGAAACGTAGAGGCTGCAGCTGTTGCCGTGGTGATGAAGCAGGGACCAACTGAGCACGCTCAGTAGACGCCGCATGTCCCCACCTGAGGACTGACCCCGGCGTCCCCCCCTGTGTGTGTCTGTGTGTGTCTGTGTCTGTGTGTGTGTGTGTGTCTGTGTGTGTCTGTGTGTGTCTGTGTGTGTGTGTGTGTGTGTGTGTGTGTGTGTGTGTGTCTGTGTGTGTGTGTGTGTGTCTGTGTGTGTGTCTGTGTGTGTGTGTGTGTGTGTGTCTGTGTGTGTCTGTGTGTGTGTGTGTGTCTGTGTATGTGTGTCTGTGTGTCTGTGTGTGTGTGTCTGTGTGAGTGTGTGTGTGTGTGTGTGTCTGTGTGTGTGTGTGTGTGTGTGTGTGTGTGTGTGTGTGTGTGTGTGTGTGTGTCTGTGTGTGTGTGTGTGTGTCTGTGTGTGTGTGTGTGTGTCTGTGTGTGTGTGTGTCTCTCTGTGTCTGTGTGTGTCTGTGTGTCTGTGTGTGTGTGTGTGTGTGTGTGTGTGTGTCTGTGTGTGTGTGTGTGTGTCTGTGTGTGTGTGTGTGTGTGTCTGTGTGTGTCTGTGTGTGTGTGTGTGTGTCTGTGTATGTGTGTCTGTGTGTGTGTGTGTGTGTGTGTGTGTGTGTGTGTGTGTCTCTCTGTGTGAGTGTGTGTGTGTGTGTGTGTCTGTGTGTGTCCTGATCCTTCTGTGACACACCTCAGTTTTTAAAAACCTCAACGTCTTTTTATTTGATGTTTTTAACGTTTTAACTCATGTTGTCATTTCTTACGTCGAGGGACTGTGAATTTAGACTCAAGACATTTGGAAACTATTTTTTCCTTAAGCTACAAAACCTGTGCCACTTTCACACCAAAAATGATTCCTTCGGCACCAACGCAAACTTTAGCTTAGCCGCTTTGAACAGCTAACTGTGAGCTAACTGTGGCTAGCAAGCGGGCAGTGTGCTAGCCACAATTCAGAAGCGGCCGAATGTTTTTGTTCTTATGTATTCAGCAATATGAATGACGTCAACAGTGCTATCTCTTCTTTTAATCCCAGCTCCTCTTGATGAATACTGAACAAGAATGTTTCCTGTCCCGAGCTAACAGGCTAACAGGCTAACATCTGTGTCTGAATGTCCCGAGCTAACAGGCTAACATCTGTGTCTGAATGTCCCGAGCTAACAGGCTAACATCTGTGTCTGAATGTCCCGAGCTAACAGGCTAACAGGCTAACATCTGTGTCTGAATGTCCCGAGCTAACAGGCTAACAGGCTAACATCTGTGTCTGAATGTCCCGAGCTAACAGGCTAACAGGCTAACATCTGTGTCTGAATGTCCGAGCTAACAGGCTAACATCTGTGTCTGAATGTCCCGAGCTAACAGGCTAACATCTGTGTCTGAATGTCCCGAGCTAACAGGCTAACAGGCTAACATCTGTGTCTGAATGTCCCGAGCTAACAGGCTAACAGGCTAACATCTGTGTCTGAATGTCCCGAGCTAACAGGCTAACATCTGTGTCTGAATGTCCCGAGCTAACAGGCTAACAGGCTAACATCTGTGTCTGAATGTCCCGAGCTAACAGGCTAACAGGCTAACATCTGTGTCTGAATGTCCCGAGCTAACAGGCTAACAGGCTAACATCTGTGTCTGAATGTCCCGAGCTAACAGGCTAACAGGCTAACATCTGTGTCTGAATGTCCCGAGCTAACAGGCTAACAGGCTAACATCTGTGTCTGAATGTCCATGCTAGTCCCAACACAGGGAGCTAAAGGAAAGTGGTCTGTTCCCTGTTTTCAAACGGAAAAAGGGAAAAATGCTGACTAAAAAAACAAATGTCTTTGCTCTAAGCCTTGATTAGCGTAAAGCCTAGCGTACATGGGCCTGGTAACTGATGATTAGCGTAAAGCCTAGCGTACATGGGCCTGGTAACTGATGATTAGCGTAAAGCCTAGCGTACATGGGCCTGGTAACTGATGATTAGCGTAAAGCCTAGCGTACATGGGCCTGGTAACTGATGATTAGCGTAAAGCCTAGCGTACATGGGCCTGGTAACTGATGATTAGCGTAAAGCCTAGCGTACATGGGCCTGGTAACTGATGATTAGCGTAAAGCCTAGCGTACATGGGCCTGGTAACTGATGATTAGCGTAAAGCCTAGCGTACATGGGCCTGGTAACTGATGATTAGCGTAAAGCCTAGCGTACATGGGCCTGGTAACTGATGATTAGCGTAAAGCCTAGCGTACATGGGCCTGGTAACTGATCATATCCGTGGCCAATGAGTCGCTGCCCCGCACACTCCTGTATCAGGCCAGTCTGTATCAGGCCAGTCTGTATCAGGCCAGTCTGTATCAGGCCAGTCTGTATCAGGCCAGTCTGGGGAATAACAGCAACGGGCCTCAGCTACAGTGTGTTTTCTGACATAAACTGTAGAGGGCGCTATACACACAATACACACATGTTGTTGGAGCACATCGGTGATATCTCTGGAAAAGTAGAACACGGGCAACTGACTGAATCCAGAGACCGACTGATCGTCTCCATCGTCTCCTCTCAGTCGCCAAAAGCCGCCTGGAAACTAGATGTCTCCAGTTACTCTCCATGTGCGCTAGGCTTGAGAGGCTAGCACGTTTGATTAGCCTTCTGCGACGCTAATCAAACATGCTAGGCTTGAGAGGCTAGCACGTTTGATTAGCCTTCTGCGACGCTAATCAAACATGCTAGGCTTGAGAGGCTAGCACGTTTGATTAGCCTTCTGCGACGCTAATCAAACATGCTAGGCTTGAGAGGCTAGCACGTTTGATTAGCCTTCTGCGACGCTAATCAAAACATGCTAGGCTTGAGAGGCTAGCACGTTTGATTAGCCTTCTGCGACGCTAATCAAACATGCTATTAACAGCTGTAAGCACACACTAATATACACTTAACGGTAACTTACCTTAACCTTAGCTCGTGCTGGTTTTATCCCCGTCCTGATTTAAAGCTTGGGTGCGTAGATTTTTGCTTCATAAATAATCAATTTTGTTTTAACTAAAAACTACATTTTATGAACAATTCAGACCACACCGCTCTGTCTTTGCACAACAATATCAGTTCATATTTTCACACTTGAGAAAGTCCTTAACCTCAGGAGTCACCACTATTTGAGCTGAGAGCTGATTGGCTCAGAGCTGATTGGCTGAGAGCTGATTGGCTCAGAGCTGATTGGCTGAGAGCTGATTGGCTGGGAGCTGATTGGCTCAGAGCTGATTGGCTGGGAGCTGATTGGCTCAGAGCTGATTGGCTGAGAGTACAGGGGTTAGCGGGACATTCTAACGCAGCTTTAGCCTCTTTTTAAGTATTTTCAATCATTTCTGCTGTTTGTTGCTTGGTCACTCTCTGTGGACGTGTTAGCGGTGTAGCGGGTTGTGTATGACCCTCAGACCTTTCCAAATAAAAGCCCGAGCTGGTGTTTTTAAACTTATTTTGAAGGAGCAGGTTGTAAATGTTTGCGTTTGATTGTTGTTTTGTGTTGTCTTTGTCGCCATTTTTCCATCCAAACTGTGGCAGTGGTTCTGACATAGACTGTAGACAGAGGGGCAATGCTAACAGGCTAGCTCAATGCTAACCCACGAGCTCAATGCTAACAGGCTAGCTCAATGCTAACCCACGAGCTCAATGAAACCCAACAGGCAAATGCTTTAGACAGAGAAGTATTACTTACAACATAGAAGTAAACACATTTCACCAACATTTTCAGATGTACTTAGTCTCCGTTAAAAACCCGGTTATTTTATAAACTTTACTTTTCGGACTCCAACTCAAAGTTTGGCTCCTCCCTCTGGCTCCTCCAGCTCAGAAACCACAATTTATATCGCAATATTGTCCAGATCTGAGCCTTATAAGGATTGACCAATAGATGAAGGGCAAACTCCAGCTCTCCTTAGCAACCGTCTTAGCAACACATGCCGGATATGAGCCCGGACAGCTGACCAATCAGGATCCATCTGTCATCGAATTAGGCTTTAGCGGCGAGTAGCAGTAGAGGGGACATGATAGTGCTGTTCCTGATTGGCTCTTGGTAACTAAGCCGTCGCTACCATCATAATAGCCTGTTCTAGCTAGCTGCATTAAAGCTAGCACTATGGCCACGCCCACTCCCGGTCTACAGTCTATGGTGCGTCTGGAACACAGATAATTGTATAGTTTTGATAATAAACTTAGGGTGCTATAAGTGACGCACTGAACCCATGTCCTCTGGGCGGAAAGATGGCGTCCAACCCCTGTTCAGTGCGACATCACATTCCAGTTTGGTGTTTTCTCATTCTTTGTACAGAGGCCCCTGTGGCATTGGCAGGGTTAGGGTCAAATGCAGAGGCCCCTGTGGCATTGGCAGGGTTGGGGTCAAATGCAGAGGCCCCTGTGGCATTGGCAGGGTTAGGGTCAAATGCAGAGGCCCCTGTGGCATTGGCAGGGTTAGGGTCAAATGCAGAGGCCCCTGTGGCATTGGCAGGGTTAGGGTCAAATGCAGAGGCCCCTGTGGCATTGGCAGGGTTAGGGTCAAATGCAGAGGCCCCTGTGGCATTGGCAGGGTTAGGGTCAAATGCAGAGGCCCCTGTGGCATTGGCAGGGTTAGGGTCAAATGCAGAGGCCCCTGTGGCATTGGCAGGGTTAGGGTCAAATGCAGAGGCCCCTGTGGCATTGGCAGGGTTAGGGTCAAATGCAGAGGCCCCTGTGGCATTGGCAGGGTTGGGGTCAAATGCAGAGGCCCCTGTGGCATTGGCAGGGTTGGGGTCAAATGCAGAGGCCCCTGTGGCATTGGCAGGGTTAGGGTCAAATGCAGAGGACACATTCTCCACTGGTCTTTGTAAGTCACCGTGAGCTGTTTCACCTTTTTATCTCTGGACACCTTTAACCAGGAGAGAAACTTCTAGATTTTTAAATGTTTGTATGAAAAATATGGACTTTGAGGGAAACTCTGGGGAATTGGAACAAAGCCAAGAAAGGGTTGAATCTTGGAATAATGTGGAATTTGGGGTTCATTTTGCCCTGGGTTTAGTCTGGCAGGCTGCGTCACTGTCCGCGGCTGCGTCTCTGTCGCGGCTGCGTCTCTGTCGCGGCCGCGTCTCTGTCGCGGCTTCGCTGACAAATCCGGGGGAGTAAATTATTGATGTGATGATGTCGATGATTGAAGCAGTTTGTTTTTGAAGCTGCCAATAAAGTGTGGGACAAAACAAAACCGACTCTGGGCTTTTATTTCACTTCTGTTCAGTGGGAATAAAGTCAGCTCCAAATGAAGACGCTGCAAAAGAGGGTCTCTCTCTTTTAAGGATGAAAACAGCCGAGATGTTCCTGCAACAAGCTGGTTATTGACATTTCTATGTCCTCATTTAAAACAGTAACAGGAGCTTATAGATACAGATGCTAATGCTAACACAGACTGTATACAGACGCTAATGCTAACACAGACTGTATACAGATGCTAATGCTAACACAGACTGTATACAGATGCTAATGCTAACACAGACTGTATACAGATGCTAATGCTAACACAGACTGTATACTGATGCTAATGCTAACACAGACTGTATACAGATGCTAATGCTAACACAGACTGTATACAGATGCTAATGCTAACACAGACTGTACACAGATGCTAATGCTAACACAGACTGTATACAGATGCTAATGCTAACACAGACTGTATACTGATGCTAATGCTAACACAGACTGTATACAGATGCTAATGCTAACACAGACTGTATACAGATGCTAATGCTAACACAGACTGTATACTGATGCTAATGCTAACACAGACTGTATACAGATGCTAATGCTAACACAGACTGTATACAGATGCTAATGCTAACACAGACTGTATACAGATGCTAATGGCTAACACAGACTGTATACAGATGCTAATGCTAACACAGACTGTATACTGATGCTAATGCTAACACAGACTGTATACAGATGCTAATGCTAACACAGACTGTATACAGATGCTAATGCTAACACAGACTGTATACAGATGCTAATGCTAACACAGACTGTACACAGATGCTAATGCTAACACAGACTGTATACAGATGCTAATGCTAACACAGACTGTATACAGATGCTAATGCTAACACAGACTATATACGGATGCTAATGCTAACACAGACTGTATACAGACGCTAATGCTAACACAGACTGTATACAGATGCTAATGCTAACACAGACTGTATACAGATGCTAATGCTAACACAGACTGTATACAGATGCTAATGCTAACACAGACTGTATACAGATGCTAATGCTAACACAGACTGTATACAGATGCTAATGCTAACACAGACTGTATACAGATGCTACATGCTAACACAGTCTGTATACAGATGCTAATGCTAACACAGACTGTATACAGATGCTAATGCTAACACAGACTGTATACAGATGCTAATGCTAACACAGACTGTATACAGATGCTAATGCTAACACAGACTGTATACAGATGCTAATGCTAACACAGACTGTATACAGATGCTAATGCTAACACAGACTGTATACAGATGCTAATGCTAACACAGACTGTACACAGATGCTAATGCTAACACAGACTGTATACAGATGCTAATGCTAACACAGACTGTATACAGATGCTAATGCTAACACAGACTGTATACAGATGCTAATGCTAACACAGACTGTATACAGATGCTAATGCTAACACAGACTGTATACAGATGCTAATGCTAACACAGACTGTATACAGATGCTAATGCTAACACAGACTGTATACAGATGCTAATGCTAACACAGACTGTATACAGATGCTAATGCTAACACAGACTGTATACAGATGCTAATGCTAACACAGACTGTATACAGATGCTAATGCTAACACAGACTGTATACAGATGCTAATGCTAACACAGACTGTATACAGATGCTAATGCTAACACAGACTGTGTACAGATGCTAATGCTAACACAGACTGTATACAGATGCTAATGCTAACACAGACTGTATACAGATGCTAATGCTAACACAGACTGTATACAGATGCTAATGCTAACACAGACTGTATACAGATGCTAATGCTAACACAGACTGTATACAGATGCTAATGCTAACACAGACTGTACACAGATGCTAATGCTAACACAGACTGTATACAGATGCTAATGCTAACACAGACTGTATACAGATGCTAATGCTAACACAGACTGTATACAGATGCTAATGCTAACACAGACTGTATACAGATGCTAATGCTAACACAGACTGTATACAGATGCTAATGCTAACACAGACTGTATACAGATGCTAATGCTAACACAGACTGTATACAGATGCTAATGCTAACACAGACCAGAGAGATAGATACTTTGTTGATCCCTGTAGGAGAAATGTGGGTTTCCTGCAGCAGAAGACTCCTCCGGGTTTGTTGTACAGTCTGAAACATTCCGTTCGGCAGCGTAGTGAAAGGAGCCTGTTGCTTCGATTACTCCTCTGAGCGGCCATAGTGTCATGAGTGAGAGACCGGAGTGAGAGACCGGAGTGAGAGACAGGAGTGAGAGACCAGTAAGAGAGAGACCGGAGTGAGAGACCAGTCAGAGAGAGACCGGAGTGAGAGACCAGTAAGAGAGAGACCGGAGTGAGAGACCAGTCAGAGAGAGACCGGAGTGAGAGACCAGTCAGAGAGAGACCGGAGTGAGAGACCAGTCAGAGAGAGACCGGAGTGAGAGACCAGTCAGAGAGAGACCGGAGTGAGAGACCAGTAAGAGAGAGACCGGAGTGAGAGACCAGTCAGAGAGAGACCGAGTGAGAGACCAGTAGAGAGAGACCGGAGTGAGAGACCAGTCAGAGAGAGACCGGAGTGAGAGACCAGTCAGAGAGAGACCGGAGTGAGAGAGTCGAGAGCGAGAGAACCAGTCAGAGAGAGACCGGAGTGAGAGACCAGTCAGAGAGAGACCGGAGTGAGAGACCAGTCAGAGAGAGACCGAGAGTGAGAGACCGTCAGAGAGAGACCGGAGTGAGAGACCAGTGTGAGAGACCAGTCAGAGAGAGACCGGAGTGAGAGACCAGTCAGAGAGAGACCGGAGTGAGAGACCAGTCAGAGAGAGACCGGAGTGAGAGACCAGTCAGAGAGAGACCGGAGTGAGAGACCAGTCAGAGAGAGACCGGAGTGAGAGACCAGTCAGAGAGAGACCGGAGTGAGAGACCAGTCAGAGAGAGACCGGAGTGAGAGACCAGTCAGAGAGAGACCGGAGTGAGAGACCAGTAAGAGAGAGACCGGAGTGAGAGACCAGTCAGAGAGAGACCGGAGTGAGAGACCAGTCAGAGAGAGACCGGAGTGAGAGACCAGTAAGAGAGAGACCGGAGTGAGAGACCAGTAAGAGAGAGACCGGAGTGAGAGACCAGTAAGAGAGAGACTGGAGTGAGAGACCAGTCAGAGAGAGACCGGAGTGAGAGACCAGTAAGAGAGAGACCGGAGTGAGAGACCAGTAAGAGAGAGACCGGAGTGAGAGACCAGTAAGAGAGAGACTGGAGTGAGAGACCAGTCAGAGAGAGACCGGAGTGAGAGACCAGTAAGAGAGAGACCGGAGTGAGAGACCAGTCAGAGAGAGACCGGAGTGAGAGACAGGAGTGAGAGACCAGTAAGAGAGAGACCGGAGTGAGAGACCAGTAAGAGAGAGACCGGAGTGAGAGACCAGTAAGAGAGTGGACCGGAGTGAGAGACCAGTAAGAGAGAGACCGGAGTGAGAGACCAGTCAGAGAGAGACCGGATGTGAGAGACCAGTCAGAGAAGAGACCAGACAGTGAGAGACACGAAGTGAGAGACAGGAGTGAGGAGACCAGTGAGAGAGAGAGAGACCGGAGTGAGAGACCAGAGTAAGAGAGAGACCGGAGTGAGAGACAGGAGTGAGAGACCAGTAAGAGAGAGACCGGAGTGAGAGACCGGAGTGAGAGACCAGTAAGAGAGAGACCGGAGTGAGAGACCAGGAGTGAGAGACCAGTAAGAGAGAGACGACCGGAGTGAGAGACCAGGAGTGAGAGACCAGTAAGAGAGAGACCGGAGTGAGAGACAGGATTGAGAGACCAGTAAGAGAGAGACCGGAGTGAGAGACAGGAGTGAGAGACCAGTAAGAGAGAGACTGGAGTGAGAGACAGGAGTGAGAGACCAGTAAGAGAGAGACCGGAGTGAGAGACAGGAGTGAGAGACCAGCGAGTGAGTAGACGATGAGTCGAGTGAGTCCGACGTGAGAGACCAGAGTGAGTCAGACGTGAGAGACCGGAGTGAGTCCGACGTGAGAGACCAGAGTGAGTCCGACGTGAGAGACCGGAGTGAGTCTGACGTGAGAGACCAGAGTGAGTCCGACGTGAGAGACCAGAGTGAGTCCGACGTGAGAGACCAGAGTGAGTCCGACGTGAGAGACCAGAGTGAGTCCGACGTGAGAGACCAGAGTGAGTCGGAGTGAGTCCGACGTGAGAGACCGGAGTGAGTCTGACGTGAGAGACCAGAGTGAGTCCGACGTGAGAGACCAGATTGAGTCCAACGTGAGAGACCAGAGTGAGTCTGACGTGAGAGACCGGAGTGAGTCCGACGTGAGAGACCGGAGTGAGTCCGACGTGAGAGACCGGAGTGAGTCCGACGTGAGAGACCGGAGTGAGTCTAACGTGAGAGACCAGAGTGAGTCTAACGTGAGAGACCAGAGTGAATCCGACGTGAGAGACCAGAGTGAGTCCGACGTGAGAGAGCAGAGTGACTCCGAATTGAGAGACCGGAGTGAGTCTGAAATGAGAGACCTGCGTGAGTCCGACATGAGAGACCAGAGTGAGTCCGACGTGAGAGAGCAGAGTGACTCCGACATGAGAGACCGGAGTGAGTCCGACGTGAGAGAGCAGAGTGAGTCCGACGAGAGAGACCAGAGTGAGTCCGACGTGAGAGACCGGAGTGAGTCGGAGTGAGTCCGACGTGAGAGACCGGAGTGAGTCTGACGTGAGAGACCAGAGTGAGTCCGACGTGAGAGACCAGATTGAGTCCAACGTGAGAGGCCGGAGTGAGTCGGAGTGAGTCCGACGTGAGAGACCGGAGTGAGTCCGACGTGAGAGACCGGAGTGAGTCCGACGTGAGAGACCGGAGTGAGTCTAACGTGAGAGACCAGAGTGAGTCCGACGTGAGAGACCAGAGTGAGTCCGACGTGAGAGACCAGAGTGAGTCGGAGTGAGTCGACGTGAGAGACCAGAGTGAGTCGGAGTGAGTCCGACGTGAGAGACCAGAGTGAGTCAGACGTGAGAGACCAGAGTGAGTCGGAGTGAGTCCGACGTGAGAGACCGGAGTGAGTCCGACGTGAGAGACCGGAGTGAGTCTAACGTGAGAGACCAGAGTGAGTCCGACATGAGAGACCAGAGTGAGTCTGAAATGAGAGACCTGAGTGAGTCGGACATGAGAGACCAGAGTGAGTCCGACGTGAGAGAGCAGAGTGACTCCGACATGAGAGACCGGAGTGAGTCCGACGTGAGAGACCAGAGTGAGTCCGACGTGAGAGACCAGAGTGAGTCCGACGTGAGAGACCAGAGTGAGTCTGACGTGAGAGACCAGAGTGAGTCCGACGTGAGAGACCAGAGTGAGTCCGACGTGAGAGACCAGAGTGAGTCTGACGTGAGAGACCAGAGTGAGTCTGACGTGAGGGACCAGAGTGAGTCCGACGTGAGGGACCAGAGTGAGTCCGACGTGAGGGACCAGAGTGAGTCTGACGTGAGAGACCAGAGTGAGTCCGACGAGAGAGACCAGAGTGAGTCCGACGTGAGAGACCGGAGTGAGTCCGACGTGAGGGACCAGAGTGAGTCGGAGTGAGTCCGACATGAGAGACCGGAGTGAGTCTGACGTGAGAGACCAGAGTGAGTCCGACGTGAGAGACCAGAGTGAGTCCGACGTGAGAGACCGGAGTGAGTCTGACGTGAGAGACCAGAGTGAGTCCGACGTGAGGGACCAGAGTGAGTCCGACGTAAGAGACCAGAGTGAGTCCAACGTGAGAGACCAGAGTGAGTCCGACGTGAGAGACCAGAGTGAGTCGGAGTGAGTCCGACGTGAGAGACCGGAGTGAGTCTGACGTGAGAGACCAGAGTGAGTCCGACGTGAGAGACCACAGTGAGTCCGACGTGAGAGACCGGGGTGAGTCGGGTGAGTCCGACGTGAGAGACCGGAGTGAGTCCGACGTGAGAGACCAGAGTGAGTCCGACGTGAGAGACCGGAGTGAGTCTGACGTGAGAGACCAGAGTGAGTCCGACGTGAGAGACCAGAGTGAGTCCGACGTGAGAGACCAGAGTGAGTCCGACGTGAGAGACCAGAGTGAGTCCGACGTGAGAGACCAGAGTGAGTCGGAGTGAGTCCGACGTGAGAGACCGGAGTGAGTCTGACGTGAGAGACCAGAGTGAGTCCGACGTGAGAGACCAGATTGAGTCCAACGTGAGAGGCCGGAGTGAGTCGGAGTGAGTCCGACGTGAGAGACCAGAGTGAGTCCGACGTGAGAGACCGGAGTGAGTCCGACGTGAGAGACCGGAGTGAGTCCGACGTGAGAGACCGGAGTGAGTCTAACGTGAGAGACCAGAGTGAGTCTAACGTGAGAGACCAGAGTGAATCCGACGTGAGAGACCAGAGTGAATCCGACGTGAGAGAGCAGAGTGACTCCGACTTGAGAGACCGGAGTGAGTCTGAAATGAGAGACCAGAGTGAGTCCGACGTGAGAGAGCAGAGTGACTCCGACGTGAGAGACCAGAGTGAGTCCGACGTGAGAGACCAGAGTGAGTCCGACGTGAGAGACCAGAGTGAGTCGGAGTGAGTCCGACGTGAGAGACCGGAGTGAGTCCGACGTGAGAGACCGGAGTGAGTCTAACGTGAGAGACCAGAGTGAGTCCGACATGAGAGACCGGAGTGAGTCTAACGTGAGAGACCAGAGTGAGTCCGACGTGAGAGACCAGAGTGAGTCCGACGTGAGAGACCAGAGTGAGTCGGAGGGAGTCGACGTGAGAGACCAGAGTGAGTCGGAGTGAGTCCGACGTGAGAGACCAGAGTGAGTCAGACGTGAGAGACCAGAGTGAGTCGGAGTGAGTCCGACGTGAGAGACCGGAGTGAGTCCGACGTGAGAGACCGGAGTGAGTCTAACGTGAGAGACCAGAGTGAGTCCGACATGAGAGACCAGAGTGAGTCTGAAATGAGAGACCTGAGTGAGTCGGACATGAGAGACCAGAGTGAGTCCGACGTGAGAGAGCAGAGTGACTCCGACATGAGAGACCGGAGTGAGTCCGACGTGAGAGACCAGAGTGAGTCCGACGAGAGAGACCAGAGTGAGTCCGACGTGAGAGACCGGAGTGAGTCGGAGTGAGTCCGACGTGAGAGACCAGAGTGAGTCTTACGTGAGAGACCAGAGTGAGTCCGACGTGAGAGACCAGAGTGAGTCCGACGTGAGAGACCAGAGTGAGTCTGACGTGAGAGACCAGAGTGAGTCCGACGTGAGAGACCAGAGTGAGTCCGACGTGAGAGACCGGAGTGAGTCCGACGTGAGGGACCAGAGTGAGTCGGAGTGAGTCCGACATGAGAGACCGGAGTGAGTCTGACGTGAGAGACCAGAGTGAGTCCGACGTGAGAGACCAGAGTGAGTCCGACGTGAGAGACCGGAGTGAGTCTGACGTGAGAGACCAGAGTGAGTCCGACGTGAGGGACCAGAGTGAGTCCGACGTAAGAGACCAGAGTGAGTCCGACGTGAGAGACCAGAGTGAGTCCGACGTGAGAGACCAGAGTAAGTCGGGAGTGAGTCCGACGTGAGAGACCGGAGTGAGTCTGACGTGAGAGACCAGAGTGAGTCCGACGTGAGAGACCACAGTGAGTCCGACGTGAGAGACCGGGGTGAGTCGGAGTGAGTCCGACGTGAGAGACCGGAGTGAGTCCGACGTGAGAGACCAGAGTGAGTCCGACGTGAGAGACCGGAGTGAGTCTGACGTGAGAGACCAGAGTGAGTCCGACGTGAGAGACCAGAGTGAGTCCGACGTGAGAGACCAGAGTGAGTCCGACGTGAGAGACCAGAGTGAGTCCGACGTGAGAGACCAGAGTGAGTCGGAGTGAGTCCGACGTGAGAGACCGGAGTGAGTCTGACGTGAGAGACCAGAGTGAGTCCGACGTGAGAGACCAGATTGAGTCCAACGTGAGAGACCGGAGTGAGTCCGACGTGAGAGACCGGAGTGAGTCCGACGTGAGAGACCGGAGTGAGTCCGACGTGAGAGACCGGAGTGAGTCTAACGTGAGAGACCAGAGTGAGTCTAACGTGAGAGACCAGAGTGAATCCGACGTGAGAGACCAGAGTGAGTCCGACGTGAGAGAGCAGAGTGACTCCGACTTGAGAGACCGGAGTGAGTCTGAAATGAGAGACCTGCGTGAGTCCGACATGAGAGACCAGAGTGAGTCCGACGTGAGAGACCGGAGTGAGTCTGAAATGAGAGACCTGCGTGAGTCCGACATGAGAGACCAGAGTGACTCCGACGTGAGAGACCAGAGTCAGTCCGACGTGAGAGACCAGAGTGAGTCCGACGAGAGAGACCAGAGTGAGTCCGACGTGAGAGACCGGAGTGAGTCTGAAATGAGAGACCTGCGTGAGTCCGACATGAGAGACCAGAGTGACTCCGACGTGAGAGACCAGAGTGAGTCCGACGTGAGAGACCAGAGTGAGTCCGACGAGAAAGACCAGAGTGAGTCCGACGAGAAAGACCAGAGTGAGTCCGACGTGAGAGACCGGAGTGAGTCGGAGTGAGTCCGACGTGAGAGACCGGAGTGAGTCTGACGTGAGAGACCAGAGTGAGTCCGACGTGAGAGACCAGATTGAGTCCAACGTGAGAGGCCGGAGTGAGTCGGAGTGAGTCCGACGTGAGAGACCGGAGTGAGTCCGACGTGAGAAACCGGAGAGAGTCTGAAATGAGAGACCTGCGTGAGTCCGACATGAGAGACCAGAGTGACTCCGACGTGAGAGACCAGAGTGAGTCCGACGTGAGAGACCAGAGTGAGTCCGACGAGAGAGACCAGAGTGAGTCCGACGTGAGAGACCGGAGTGAGTCTGAAATGAGAGACCTGCGTGAGTCCGACATGAGAGACCAGAGTGACTCCGACGTGAGAGACCAGAGTGAGTCCGACGTGAGAGACCAGAGTGAGTCCGACGAGAAAGACCAGAGTGAGTCCGACGTGAGAGACCGGAGTGAGTCGGAGTGAGTCCGACGTGAGAGACCGGAGTGAGTCTGACGTGAGAGACCAGAGTGAGTCCGACGTGAGAGACCAGATTGAGTCCAACGTGAGAGGCCGGAGTGAGTCGGAGTGAGTCCGACGTGAGAGACCGGAGTGAGTCCGACGTGAGAAACCGGAGAGAGTCCGACGTGAGAGACCGGAGTGAGTCTAACGTGAGAGACCAGAGTGAGTCCGACGTGAGAGACCAGAGTGAGTCCGACGTGAGAGACCAGAGTGAGTCGGAGTGAGTCCGACGTGAGAGACCAGAGTGAGTCCGACGTGAGAGACCAGAGTGAGTCGGAGTGAGTCCGACGTGAGAGACCAGAGTGAGTCGGAGTGAGTCCGACGTGAGAGACCAGAGTGAGTCAGACGTGAGAGACCAGAGTGAGTCGGAGTGAGTCCGACGTGAGAGACCGGAGTGAGTCCGACGTGAGAGACCGGAGTGAGTCTAACGTGAGAGACCAGAGTGAGTCCGACATGAGAGACCAGAGTGAGTCTGAAATGAGAGACCTGAGTGAGTCCGAAATGAGAGACCAGAGTGAGTCCGACGTGAGAGAGCAGAGTGACTCCGACATGAGAGACCGGAGTGAGTCCGACGTGAGAGACCAGAGTGAGTCCGACGAGAGAGACCAGAGTGAGTCCGACGTGAGAGACCGGAGTGAGTCGGAGTGAGTCTGACGTGAGAGACCGGAGTGAGAGTCTGACATGAGGGACCAGAGTGAGTCCGAGGTGAGAGACCACAGTGAGTCCGACGTGAGAGACCGGAGTGAGTCCGACGTGAGAGACCAGAGTGAGTCGGAGTGAGTCCGACGTGAGAGACCAGAGTGAGTCAGACGTGAGAGACCGGAGTGAGTCCGACGTGAGAGACCAGAGTGAGTCCGACGTGAGAGACCGGAGTGAGTCTGACGTGAGAGACCAGAGTGAGTCCGACGTGAGAGACCAGAGTGAGTCCGACGTGAGAGACCAGAGTGAGTCCGACGTGAGAGACCGGAGTGAGTCGGAGTGAGTCCGACGTGAGAGACCGGAGTGAGTCTGACGTGAGAGACCAGAGTGAGTCCGACGTGAGAGACCAGATTGAGTCCAACGTGAGAGACCAGAGTGAGTCCGACGTGAGAGGCCGGAGTGAGTCGGAGTGAGTCCGACGTGAGAGACCGGAGTGAGTCCGACGTGAGAGACCGGAGTGAGTCCGACGTGAGAGACCGGAGTGAGTCTAACGTGAGAGACCAGAGTGAGTCCGACGTGAGAGACCAGAGTGAGTTCGACGTGAGAGACCAGAGTGAGTCGGAGTGAGTCCAACGTGAGAGACCGGAGTGAGTCGGAGTGAGTCTGACGTGAGAGACCAGAGTGAGTCTAACGTGAGAGACCAGAGTGAATCCGACGTGAGAGACCAGAGTGAGTCCGACGTGAGAGAGCAGAGTGACTCCGACTTGAGAGACCGGAGTGAGTCTGAAATGAGAGACCTGCGTGAGTCCGACATGAGAGACCAGAGTGAGTCCTACGTGAGAGAGCAGAGTGACTCCGACATGAGAGACCGGAGTGAGTCCGACGTGAGAGACCAGAGTGAGTCCGACGAGAGAGACCAGAGTGAGTCCGACGTGAGAGACCGGAGTGAGTCGGAGTGAGTCCGATGTGAGAGACCGGAGTGAGTCTGACGTGAGAGACCAGAGTGAGTCCGACGTGAGAGACCAGATTGAGTCCAACGTGAGAGGCCGGAGTGAGTCGGAGTGAGTCCGACGTGAGAGACCGGAGTGAGTCCGACGTGAGAGACCGGAGTGAGTCCGACGTGAGAGACCGGAGTGAGTCTAACGTGAGAGACCAGAGTGAGTCCGACGTGAGAGACCAGAGTGAGTCCGACGTGAGAGACCAGAGTGAGTCGGAGTGAGTCCGACGTGAGAGACCAGAGTGAGTCGGAGTGAGTCCGACGTGAGAGACCAGAGTGAGTCAGACGTGAGAGACCAGAGTGAGTCGGAGTGAGTCCGACGTGAGAGACCGGAGTGAGTCCGACGTGAGAGACCGGAGTGAGTCTAACGTGAGAGACCAGAGTGAGTCCGACATGAGAGACCAGAGTGAGTCTGAAATGAGAGACCTGAGTGAGTCCGACATGAGAGACCAGAGTGAGTCCGACGTGAGAGAGCAGAGTGACTCCGACATGAGAGACCGGAGTGAGTCCGACATGAGAGACCAGAGTGAGTCCGACAAGAGAGACCAGAGTGAGTCCGACGTGAGAGACCGGAGTGAGTCGGAGTGAGTCCGACGTGAGAGACCGGAGTGAGTCTGACGTGAGGGACCAGAGTGAGTCCGACGTGAGAGACCACAGTGAGTCCGACGTGAGAGACCGGAGTGAGTCGGAGTTAGTCCGACGTGAGGAGACCAGAGTGAGTCAGACGTGAGAGACCGGAGTGAGTCCGACGTGAGAGACCAGAGTGAGTCCGACGTGAGAGACCGGAGTGAGTCTGACGTGAGAGACCATAGTGAGTCCGATGTGAGAGACCAGAGTGAGTCCCATGTGAGAGACCAGAGTGAGTCCCACGTGAGAGACCAGAGTGAGTCCCACGTGAGAGACCAGAGTGAGTCCGACGTGAGAGACCATAGTGAGTCCGATGTGAGAGACCGGAATGAGTCGGAGTGAGTCCGACGTGAGAGACCAGAGTGAGTCCGACGTGAGAGACCGGAGTGAGTCGGAGTGAGTCCGACGTGAGAGACCAGAGTGAGTCCGACGTGAGAGACCGGAGTGAGTCCGACGTGAGAGACCAGACTGAGTCCGACGTGAGGGACCGGAGTGACTCTGACGTGAGAGACCAGAGTGAGTCCGACGTGAGAGACCAGAGTGAGTCCGACGTGAGAGACCAGAGTGAGTCCGACGTGAGAGACCAGAGTGAGTCCGACGTGAGAGACCAGAGTGAGTCCGACGTGAGAGACCGGAGTGAGTCTGATGTGGGAGACCAGAGTGAGTCTGACGTGAGAGACCAGAGTGAGTCCAACATGAGAGACCAGAGTGAGTCCCACGTGAGAGACCAGAGTGAGTCCCACGTGAGAGACCAGAGTGAGTCCCACGTGAGAGACCAGAGTGAGTCCGACGTGAGAGACCAGAGTAAGTCTGACATGAGAGACCAGAGTGAGTCTGACATGAGAGACCAGAGTGAGTCCGACGTGAGAGACCAGAGTGAGACCAGAGTGAGTCCGACGTGAGAGACCAGAGTGAGTCCGACGTGAGAGACCAGAGTGAGTCCGACGTGAGGGACCAGAGTGAGTCCGACGTGAGAGACCAGAGTGAGTCTGATATGAGAGACCAGAGTGAGTCCGACGTGAGAGACCGGAGTGAGTCGGAGTGAGTCCGACGTGAGAGACCGGAGTGAGTCCGACGTGAGAGACCAGAGTGAGTCCGACGTGAGAGACCGGAGTGAGTCTGACGTGAGAGACCAGAGTGAGTCCGACGTGAGAGACCACAGTGAGTCCGACGTGAGAGACCGGAGTGAGTCGGAGTGAGTCCGACGTGAGAGACCAGAGTGAGTCAGACGGGAGAGACCGGAGTGAGTCCGACGTGAGAGACCAGAGTGAGTCCGACGTGAGAGACCGGAGTGAGTCTGACGTGAGAGACCAGAGTGAGTCCGATGTGAGAGACCAGAGTGAGTCCGACGTGAGAGACCAGAGTGAGTCCGACGTGAGAGACCAGAGTGAGTCCGACGTGAGAGACCAGAGTGAGTCCGACATGAGAGACCAGAGTGAGTCGGAGTGAGTCCGACGTGAGAGACCGGAGTGAGTCTGACGTGAGAGACCAGAGTGAGTCCGACGTGAGAGACCAGATTGAGTCCAACATGAGAGACCAGAGTGAGTCCGACGTGAGAGGCCGGAGTGAGTCGGAGTGAGTCCGACGTGAGAGACCGGAGTGAGTCCGACGTGAGAGACCGGAGTGAGTCCGACGTGAGAGACCGGAGTGAGTCTAACGTGAGAGACCAGAGTGAGTCCGACGTGAGAGACCAGAGTGAGTCCGACGTGAGAGACCAGAGTGAGTCCGACGTGAGAGACCAGAGTGAGTCCGACGTGAGAGACCAGAGTGAGTCCGACGTGAGAGACCAGAGTGAGTCGGAGTGAGTCCGACGTGAGAGACCGGAGTGAGTCGGAGTGAGTCTGACGTGAGAGACCGGAGTGAGTCGGAGTGAGTCCGACGTGAGAGACCGGAGTGAGTCTAACGTGAGAGACCAGAGTGAGTCTGACGTGACAGACCAGAGTGAGTCCGACGTGAGAGACCAGAGTGAGTCCGGCATGAGAGACCAGAGTGAGTCTGACATGAGAGACCTGAGTGAGTCCGACATGAGAGACCAGAGTGAGTCCAACGTGAGAGACCGGAGTCTGACGTAAGGGACCAGAGTGAGTCCAACAAGAGAGACCAGAGTGAGTCCGACGAGAGAGACCAGAGTGAGTCTGACATGAGAGACCTGAGTGAGTCCGACATGAGAGACCAGAGTGAGTCCGACGTGAGAGACTGGAGTCTGACGTGAGGGACCAGAGTGAGTCCGACGAGAGAGACCAGAGTGAGTCGGAGTGAGTCCGACGTGAGAGACCGGAGTGAGTCTGACGTGAGGGACCAGAGTGAGTCCCATGTGAGATACCAGAGTGAGTCCCACGTGAGAGACCAGAGTGAGTCCCACGTGAGAGACCAGAGTGAGTCCGACGTGAGAGACCAGAGTGAGTCCGATGTGAGAGACCGGAATGAGTCGGAGTGAGTCCGACGTGAGAGACCAGAGTGAGTCCGACGTGAGAGACCGGAGTGAGTCGGAGTGAGTCCGACGTGAGAGACCAGAGTGAGTCCGACGTGAGAGACCAGACTGAGTCCGACGTGAGGGACCGGAGTGAGTCTGACGTGAGAGACCAGAGTGAGTCCGACGTGAGAGACCAGAGTGAGTCCGACGTGAGAGACCAGAGTGAGTCCGACGTGAGAGACCAGAGTGAGTCCGACGTGAGAGACCAGAGTGAGTCCGACGTGAGAGACCGGAGTGAGTCCGACGTGAGAGACCAGAGTGAGTCCGACGTGAGAGACCAGAGTGAGACCAGAGTGAGTCCGACGTGAGAGACCAGAGTGAGTCCGACGTGAGAGACCAGAGTGAGTCCGACGTGAGAGACCAGAGTGAGTCCGACGTGAGAGACCAGAGCGAGTCTGACATGAGAGACCAGAGTGAGTCCAACATGAGAGACCAGAGTGAGTCCGACGTGAGAGACCGGAGTGAGTCTGACGTGAGAGACCAGAGTGAGTCCGACGTGAGAGACCAGAGTGAGTCTGATGTGAGAGACCGGAGTGAGTCTGACGTAAGAGACCGGAGTGAGTCCGACTTGAGAGACCGGAGTGAGTCTGACGTGAGAGACCGGAGTGAGTCCGACGTAAGAGACCGGAGTGAGTCCGACGTGAGAGACCGGAGTGAGTCTGACGTGAGAGACCGGAGTGACATGAGAGACCAGAGTGAGTCCGACTTGAGAGACCAGAGTGAGTCCGACATGAGAGACCAGAGTGAGTCTGACGTGAGAGACCAGAGTGAGTCCGACGTGAGAGACCAGAGTGAGTCCGACGAGAGAGACCAGAGTGAGTCCAACATGAGAGACCAGAGTGAGTCCAACATGAGAGACCAGAGTGAGTCCGACGTGAGAGACCGGAGTGAGTCTGACGTGAGAGACCAGAGTGAGTCCGACGTGAGAGACCAGAGTGAGTCTGACATGAGAGACCAGAGTGAGTCCAACATGAGAGACCAGATTGAGTCCAACATGAGAGACCAGAGTGAGACCAGAGTGAGTCCGACGTGAGAGACCAGAGTGAGTCCGACGTGAGAGACCAGAGTGAGACCAACATGAGAGACCAGAGTGAGTCCAACGTGAGAGACCAGAGTGAGTCCGACGTGAGAGACCAGAGTAAGTCCAACATGAGAGACCAGAGTGAGTCCCACGTGAGGGACCAGAGTGAGTCCGACGTGAGAGACCAGAGTGAGTCCGACGTGAGAGACCAGAGTGAGTCCGACGTGAGAGACCAGAGTGAGTCTGACATGAGAGACCAGAGTGAGTCCAACATGAGAGACCTGAGTGAGACCAGAGTGAGTCCGACGTGAGAGACACACTGAAAACCAATGTTTATAGTTTCAATAACTTTATGGAGGATGTAGTGATATTGACACTTGTTACAACACAATTATATAATAATAATAATAATAATAATCACAACACACTCAACACAAGAGAAATGTTTTAAAAGAACAGATACATCACTTTTTTACTACTTACTGGATCTTAACATTTTCAGAGTAGAAGGTTGTGTCACATTTTCAGGAAGACTGTTTCAGATATTAGCTGCATGAACATTACTGCAGGACCACCCAGTCCTGAGGTCTCTGTGAGGACCACCCAGTCCTCTGGTCTCTGTGAGGACCACCCAGTCCTCTGGTCTATGTGAGGACCACCCAGTCCTCTGGTCTATGTGAGGACCACCCAGTCCTCTGGTCTCTGTGAGGACCACCCAGTCCTGTAGTCTCTGTGAGGACCACCCAGTCCTGTAGTCTCTGTGAGGACCACCCAGTCCTCTGGTCTCTGTGAGGACCACCCAGTCCTCTGGTCTCTGTGAGGACCACCCAGTACTCTGGTCTCTGTGAGGACCACCCAGTCCTCTGGTCTCTTGACCTCAGAGGTCTCAGTCTGTTGTGGGGTCTAAAGCCAGACTGGAAAACATCAGATGACTTGTTTATTTGGGAACATATTTGGAGACGCAGGTCAGAGCCGTTGGGAGTGTTCAGATTTAAGGGTGAAGGAGAAAGACAGAAACAGCAAACACACTTTTAACAGTAGGATTGTTCTCCCCGACCCTGGCACGTCAGTGTCCCAGTCTGATGGCTCCAAACACAGACACTATCCTGTGCCTGAACACACTCTGGTTGATTCCGAGAGTGACAGTGGTGCCAGATACAAACAGAGACGTGACGGTGAAGGTGATGCTGATGTTCAGGTAGAACTGGGGCGTCTCTGAAGTAAAACACTGAAAGAGAAAGTAAACGGCGAGGACAGAGAAGAAGACAGCTTGGACTGCTCCAGTGACGGTGACTCTGATCTGTCCACGGAGTCTGGCTGCAGAAACAGAAGCGCCCATTGCTGCTAACGTTGTCATGTGTTTGTGAAGGTGTCGCACTGTGGACAAACTACTGACCATCGACACGCAGAGCAGTGCTGCGTAATGCAACATGACCGGGTACAACGCCAGAGCACGAAGACGGTAAAACTCCTCCGGCATGGGATAGTCCCATGTACTGGAGTTAGGGTGAGCCAAATGAAGAGACCATACCATCTTATCGAGAACATACATATTGAGTTTAGTTGAAATTACCACCAAGATGTCCAACGCTAAAAGCACATAAATAGAAGTCTTAATGTTTCGTTTGACCCAGTGGGAAAGGGGACACAGCGCCGGGACGATCTGGATGTAGAAGTAGAAGCTCAGCCACACGTAGCTGACCATGCTAAGGTCCACAGTGCAATCAACTATCAACATGCTTAATACGAAGTGCTCATAGGTCATCCGCTCCCAAAAAAGGCCAGCAACTGTGGACACAGAGTAGAAAAGGCTGCAGGAAATAAGAAGGGCCAGAAGCAGAGTCACCGGCTGCTTTCTCTGTCCTGGTTCAGTTGGAAAAATCAGGCAAAAAGAGAAAAACATGTTCACGATTGTGTTGAAGATGCAGAGTGAGCTGTTGATGGTCACAGTGGCCAGATACGGCATGTCAATCAAATCACCCATTGTGGAGTAAAGTAACTGTGCTAAGGCTCCGACTGGCTCCGACTGGCTCCGACCGGCTCCGACCGGCTCTGACTGGCTCTGACTGGCTCCGACTGGCTCCGACTGGCTCCGACTGGCTCCGACTGGCTCCGACTGGCTCAACTACTCCAAAGGAAGTGTGTTTATAAAGACACATGAGGCTGGGTGATGAGGCGGAGCCTCAGCTGTGGTCCTGCACAGACTAATCATAGCCCTACAGACCAGGACCAGTCAGGACTTCAGCATGTCACCTGGTACTGACCCTACGGACCAGGACTAGTCAGGACCTCAGCATGTCACCTGGTACATGAGTGTCAATTAAAGTATCTGGACTTTAAAAGGTTGTGACTCAAAAACTATAATGACTTCATAAAATTGTAAGAATATTTCAAACACAGACAGATCGAAGAGAAAGGATGAAATCAAAAGGAAAGATTAACAAATACATTTGGAACGACCGCCTCAGCCTCTGAATGTTAACATCTGAATGTTAACATCAGGAAATCACTGCTTTTAAAAAGGATTCATTAAAAAAATAATCAATACAAATGTAAATGACCTTGAAAAATGTGTTACGGACGTGATGGTTTCCTTTAACCACATTTATTATGAAAGTGTCTCTTTGTTTCTACAAATATGGATCATTACAGAGACGTTTCCACATCTGTATCTTCACAGGAGCATGGAGCAGGTGCTAACCACAGTCAAAGAGAAGTTCACCGAGACAGTACCCACCACAGACCGGAGCCCAGGGCGTCTACAAATGTTTGAAAAGTCCTATTTCTACACTTGTTATTGTCATTATGTGCATAAATAAAAAAAATCTCTTTAGAAGAAAATACATGTTCCAGCTCATATCTCAGACAGAATCAGGCGCGAGGACTTGAAAGGCTCGATCATGGCACCATTTCAACCATTTTAACCATTTTCACCATTTTCACCCAAACCAGAAATGGTGGAAACTTGTTGGAAACATTTGATGAATGTGAGAAAAGTGGATGCAACATTAAGCTGCTCTTTTGCCTTTCAAATGTGCTCAGCCACAGACCTGTGTTTCTATACAGACGGTACATTATGTCCACCTTAACAGCCACAGACCTGTGTTTTTATACAGACGGTACATTATGTCCACCTTAACAGCCACAGACCTGTGTTTTTATACAGACGGTACATTATGTCCACCTTAACAGCCACAGACCTGTGTTTTTATACAGACGGTACATTATGTCCACCTTAACAGCCACAGACCTGTGTTTCTATACAGACGGTACATTATGTCCACCTTAACAGCCACAGACCTGTGTTTTTATACAGACGGTACATTATGTCCACCTTAACAGCCACAGACCTGTGTTTCTATACAGACGGTACATTATGTCCACCTTAACAGCCACAGACCTGTGTTTTTATACAGACGGTACATTATGTCCACCTTAACAGCCACAGACCTGTGTTTTTATACAGACGGTACATTATGTCCACCTTAACAGCCACAGACCTGTGTTTTTATACAGACGGTACATTATGTCCACCTTAACAGCCACAGACCTGTGTTTTTATACAGACGGTACATTATGTCCACCTTAACAGCCACAGACCTGTGTTTTTATACAGACGGTACATTATGTCCACCTTAACAGCCACAGACCTGTGTTTTTATACAGACGGTACATTATGTCCACCTTAACAGCCACAGACCTGTGTTTTTATACAGACGGTACATTATGTCCGCCTTAACAGCCACAGACCTGTGTTTCTATACATACTGTACATTATGTAATAAACTGTCAAAGATCCATGAGAAACTGTCAAAGATCCATGAGAAACTCTCAAAGATCCATGAGAAACTCTCAAAGATCCATGAGAAACTGTCAAAAATCCATCATAAACTGTCAAAGATCTATGAGAAACTGTCAAAGATCCATGAAACTCTCAAAGATCCATGAGAAACTCTCAAAGATCCATGAAACTCTCAAAGATCCATGAAACTCTCAAAGATCCATGAGAAACTGTCAAAAATCCATCAGAAACTGTCAAAGATCCATGAGAAACTCTCAAAGATCCATGAAACTCTCAAAGATCTATGAGAAACTCTAAAAGATCCATTAGAAACTCTAAAAGATCCATGAAACTTTGAAAAATCCATGAGAAACCAGGGCTGGACTGGGACCAAAAACAAAAAAACGGAAAAAAAAAAACTAAAAACAACATCTGTCTGGAGCCGCAAAAAAAAAAAACAGCGTTGTATAAGGCTTATATGAAGGTAACAGGGGCTGAAGCTGTATTAGCTACATTAGCTACATTAGCTACCTTAGCTACCTTAGCTATATTAGCCTAATATCTAAATGACAAAGTAAAGGCTACAAACACATAAAAACCATTCATGATTATCAGATGTGTATTTTCATTGCAGCGTGTCCTGGAGAGAATGACGCACCACGTGACAACTCTGCTTTAACTTTAACCTTCTTGCAATTGTACAAATACAGTAAATAAATCTGCTTTTTGTCTCCGAGTTCACCTGCATCACTGTCTGTTCATATCCATCACAGGCTGAAGTTTGCTGGAGCTGAATGTCCTTAATGGCCTTTTCTTTCACCGTCTTTGAGAAGGTTTTTGAAGTCTGAAAATAGGTTCTCTGACTTTATGATGAATGAATCTTTCTGTGGACGTGTTTAAAGCTTCATTGTTCCTCCTGTTGCAACAACACTTTTCATTACAAACATGAAGCAGTCCTTCCTCATTGACTGAAAGCAAATGTTCATTCTCATTCTTAGTCCAGTCTTATCGACTCTCTTTATCTTTGGGCACACACAGTCTATGATGCTCACACGCCGGTTTGTTTACAGCAGCAGCCGCCTGGCACGGGCCGCGTCACAGGATATGACGCACTACGTGGACAGAAATGTTTAAATTGAATATTATTTATACAAGTTTTTGCAGAATTGAAAAATGTCAAGAATGTTTTTCCTCCTACAGAAACCACATTGAAACTAGAAATAAAATATAGCCCTCACACTCCATTTTCAGACATTTTTGAAAAGTCTCCAGGAGCCACTTTAGGGGCACTAAAGGTTGACCCCTGGTTTATACAGTATGTGGAAGCAAATACTGTAGAGGATCAGGATGTCTGCAGTTTCAACAATAAAATAAAGTACAATAGTCTACATTAAACAGAGTAATACTCTGTGTTTTCTACTTCCGCCTCCGTCGAGCAAAGACGTGTCTCAGACGCTCCTGCTTCTGACTGCTTGCTATCTCCTGTTTTTGTCTTTTTCCTGGAGTTTTGCCACAGACAACTTTAACAAGAATGGAAATGATTAACTGGTCCCTCAACGCAATTGATTCTATCTTTTCAACACGTAAGCGTGGGTCTGGAGAGCCCGTGTGCCCGGACGGGACTTCACCAGCGGGGTATACTCTTGACAGCTGGAACAAGTTTCAGCCCCTCTGTCTGTCGACCCTGTCCATTGAAGATTCAGAAGACGTATATATCTTTGGCATTTTGGTGGTGGGAATCCTCCTGTTTGGCTTTGGAGCTGTTCTCTTCTACCACAAATTCGGAGGCATGGCAGTTCGCAAGATTCACGACCTGCTGGCCGACAAAATCGATGGGATGTACAAGGAGCTTAGCCGCGTCGTGGTTGAGAGTGCTGTGGCTGGACAAAGGAGAGTGGTTTTGGTGGAACAGTTGATAAAAGACCTCGCAGCTCGTTCACTCGATGGGCATAAAACTCTGGAGTTGAGATTGAATGACATTGTGTGTCAGGCTTGAACTCTCTGACCCGGCTTGGATCTGCCCCTGTGTACGGGGTCTGAGGGCGCCGCAATTCGGTTTAATTGGATTTAATAGAATATCTGCCTGACATTGCATTGAATATTGTCTGAGGCGATGTGTTTTCTCCTCCTGTGTCTTCTCTCCACTCTTATCTCACATTCCTCGGGCCAAGGCCATAATAACAAGGTCCCATCTACAACAATCTCACACTTCAGTCTCCAGCTCGGATCCCGTCTCCCCCGCCTCCCTCTCTATCCATCTTGCTCCCTCCCTCCCCTTCACTCCTCACTGTGTTTCCGACTCACCCCCCTCCCTGACCCCGCCCCCCTCTGACAGCCACATTGGGCGGCTGTAGGAGGTGCTTCATCCCGAGAAAAAATCCGTGCTTTATACAAGGCACAAATGTGTCTATCCAACTGTCTGTTTATTCTACTGTTTGTCGCATGGCGCCGTAAAGATGGCGCCGTGGCAAGAGCTCTGGTGTGTGTCGTCTCCTCTGTCTGGTGCACACCGGGGTAGTCTTGCACAGTTTTTCCAATGTGGTTTTACTGCAAATGGCAAATAAATGAATCTGAATCTGATCTGAATCTAATAAACATGTCTCAGAGTGAAGGAGGTGGACACAGACAATACTATTGTTTGTTACAGGGATGAGAATTGGTAAACATTTATGAAAGGCATATTGTCAGCCATTAGCTGGCTCTAAATCTGTTTAATTTGTTCACAACATTTTACTTTTGGGCTCAAACATCAACTTTTAATGCAAAGGAAAATGTAGGTACCCGAGCTTTAATTTAGAGGAGAGGGGAGACGCGGACTGTTTTCTGCAGCGGTGTATTTATTGGGTGCACAAATTACGCAAAGACACGCATGGTCCTGTGCGCGTTTATGGTCTTGGGTATATTGTCACGTTGCGGCTACGCGCTCACCGTGTTGTGTTGTGAGCGGTCCCAGGTGAGCGGTTCCTGCGTCTAGCTCAGAGCCGCTGGATGCAGGAACACTGCGGCTGCTGAGGTGGTGGAATCCCGTTTGAGTACATACAGCAGGTGCCCCGCGGACACGCGCGCTCCCCTCAAACAATTCTCAACGGATTTACACTTTTCATAAACATGTGTTTTGTATGAGGCAGACAGACCGGCCCAAATATGGGCATCGGCCCTTCTGGCATTGCCCGGTACGCCCGATGGCCAGTCCAGCCCTGTTAGAAACTCTAAAAGATCCATGAGAAACTCTAAAAGATCCATGAGAAACTCTCAAAGATCCACGAGAAACTCTCAAAGATCCATTAGAAACTCTCAAAGATCCATGAAACTCTCAAAGATCCATGGGAAACTCTCAAAGATCCATGAAATTCTCAAAGATCCATGAAACTTTGAAAAATCCATGAGAAACTCTCAAAGATCCATGAGAAACTCTCAAAGACCCATGGGAAACTCTCAAAGACCCATGGGAAACTCTCAAAGATCCATGAAACTCTCAAAGATCCATGAGAAACTCTCAAAGATCCATGGGAAACTCTCAAAGATCCATGAGAAACTCTCAAAGATCCATGGGAAACTCTCAAAGATCCATGAAACTCTCAAAGATCTATGGGAAACTCTCAAAGATCTCTGGCAAACTCTCAAAGATCCATGGGAAACTCTCAAAGATCTATGGGAAACTCTCAAAGATCAATGGGGAAACTCTCAAAGATCTATGGGAAACTCTCAAAGATCTATGGGAAACTCTCAAAGATCTATGGGAAACTCTCAAAGATCTATGGGAAACTCTCAAAGATCTATGGGAAACTCTCAAAGATCCATGAAACTCTCACCAGAGAGAGAGAAACCATCAACGCCTGAACCAGAGGAACAGGGAACCATCAACGCCTGAATCAGAGAGACAAGGAACCATCAACACCTGAACCAGAAGAAGAGGAACCATCAACATCTGCACTAGAGAGAGAGGAACCATCAACACCTGCACCAGAGGGACAAGGAACCATCAACACCTGCACCAGAGAGAGGAACCATCAACCCTGAACCAGCACACCAGCTCCCTGCGCAGGTACACGTCTGAGCCTGCACCAGAGAGACAAGGAACCATCAAAGCCTGCACCAGAGGAATAGGAACCATCAACGTCTGAGCCTGCACCAGAGGGAAGAGGAACCATCAACGCCTGAACCAGAGGAACAGGGAACCATCAACGCCTGAATCAGAGAGACAAGGAACCATCAAAACCTGAACCAGAGGGACAGAGAACCATCAACGCCTGAATCAGAAAGACAAGGAACCATCAACGTCTGCACCAGAGGAAAGAGGAACCATCAAAGCCTGAACCAAAGGGAAGAGGAACCATCACCGCCTGCACCAAGGGGAAGAGGAACCATCAGCGCCTGAACCAGAGGGACAGGGAACCATCAACGTCTGCACCAGAAGGAAGAGGAACCATCAACGCCTGAACTAGAGGGAAGAGGAACCATCAACGCCTGAACCAGGGAGACAAGGAACCATCAACGTCTGAACCAGAATGAAGAAGAACAATCAACGCCTGACACAGAGGGACAAGGAACCATCAACGTCTGACGAACACAGAGGGACAAAGAGTTTTGAGAACCTTTTCGTTAGAACTTCCTGGTTTCTTTTTCTCTCTGGTGTCTCTCTCTGGTCTCTCTCTCTCTGGTGTCTCTCTCTCTCTCTGGTGTCTCTCTCTCTCTCTGGTCTCTCTCTCTCTGGTCTCTCTCTCTCTGGTCTCTCTCTCTCTGGTCTCTCTCTCTCTGGTCTCTCTCTCTGGTCTCTCTCTCTCTGGTTTCTCTCTCTCTGGTCTCTCTCTCTTTGGTCTCTCTCTTGGTCTCTCTCTCTCTGGTCTCTCTCTCTGGTCTCTCTCTCTGGTCTCTCTCTCTGGTCTCTCTCTCTGGTCTCTCTCTCTGGTCTCTCTCTCTGGTCTCTCTCTCTGGTCTCTCTCTCTGGTCTCTCTCTCTGGTCTCTCTCTCTGGTCTCTCTCTCTGGTCTCTCTCTCTGGTCTCTCTCTCTGGTCTCTCTCTCTGGTCTCTCTCTCTGGTCTCTCTCTGGTCTCTCTCTGGTCTCTCTCTGGTCTCTCTCTCTGGTCTCTCTCTGGTCTCTCTCTCTGGTCTCTCTCTCTGGTCTCTCTCTCTGGTCTCTCTCTCTGGTCTCTCTCTCTGGTCTCTCTCTCTGGTCTCTCTCTGGTCTCTCTCTCTCTGGTCTCTCTCTCTGGTCTCTCTCTCTGGTCTCTCTCTCTGGTCTCTCTCTCTGGTCTCTCTCTCTGGTCTCTCTCTCTGGTCTCTCTCTCTGGTCTCTCTGGTCTCTCTCTCTGGTCTCTCTCTCTGGTCTCTCTCTCTGGTCTCTCTCTCTGGTCTCTCTCTCTGGTCTCTCTCTCTGGTCTCTCTCTCTGGTCTCTCTCTCTGGTCTCTCTCTCTGGTCTCTCTCTGTCTCTCTCTGGTCTCTCTCTGGTCTCTCTCTGGTCTCTCTCTGGTCTCTCTCTGGTCTCTCTCTGGTCTCTCTCTGGTCTCTCTCTGGTCTCTCTCTGGTCTCTCTCTGGTCTCTCTCTGGTCTCTCTCTGGTACCTGGTTCAGCAAAGTTCCTCAGGGGGTCGTCTCCCATGACCCAGCCGTTGTGAGCCAGGAAGTGTGAGGTCTTCTGTGGCAGGTCCAGCATCTGCAGCTCCTCCTCCAGAGTCATGTCTCCGTACGGGAACGTGAAGTACCTGTCAATCATACACACGTGTGACATCACCACAGTGTGACATCACCACAGTGTGACATCACCACATAGTGACATCACCACAGTGTGACATCACCACAGTGTGACATCACCAGTGTGACATCACCACAGTGTGACATCACCACAGTGTGACATCACCACAGAGTGACATCACAGCTGGAGTTTCCCCTGAATGAAGGCCTCTGATTGGTCAGTCCTTATATGGTCATATCAGGACTTACAAAGACAACATCACATATAAACAGCAGGATCACAGAGCGCGGTAAACCACATATTTAAGCCCAAACTGTCTTCATAATGTGACATAATGTAAACATTCCCACCTCTGCACCTTCTCCACCGACTCCCACTGATGACTGCTGTCGTTGTGTCCTTGGGCAAGACACTTAACCCCACTTTGCCCAAAGCCCCCACTGAAAGATCAAGGCTATGCTCACACTCAGAGAGCAGCCGTCCTCCTGTGGACTCACCACCTGCAGAGGGTCAGTGAGGGGCTGGTGCTATGAGACTTGGGTGGCATCTCTGACTGCCACCCCCCTGACCCAGAAATGGATTAAAGGGTAGAAAATGGATGGATGGATGGAATGTAAACATTAAAACATCTCAGACCAAAGTCTCGCCTCCAACATTCTGTTCATCTTTTAACGTCAGCAGAAAGTGTAGAAAACTCCGCTGGACTTTGCAGTGGACTTTCTAAGCCTTGACCTGTGATGGTTCATAAAGCTGTAATCTCTGCTTCTATTGACACACAATAAACATGGACCAAAGTTCATTTTGACACATGGTATGACACATGGTATCAGTCCCAGAACCATCACTACATCTGCAGGACAACACTGAGTCCACCACTAACATGAGCAAGACCAGAGGGCTCCCTTTGATTTGCTCTCACCCAGTCCAGCCCCAGTCCCAGCCCAGCCCCAGTCCCGACCAGTCCAAATCCAGGCCAGTCCCACTCCTCCCTCTGTGTGTGCGCGGTGGAAAGGGTACAAACCTGGTGACTAGCGGGTCTTTCTGGGTCACTGGTCCCAGCTTGGGTCCATGTGCGGCAAGGCGCTCGTATACTACACTTCCCAGAATGCAGTTCACCGCCTGTTGAGGGAGACAGTGGACTTCAGTGAGCAGAGAGAGACCAGAGAGGAACCAGAGAGGAGCCAGAGAGAAGCCAGAGAGAGAGAGACCAAACCGAGACCAGAGAGAGAGAGACCAGACCGAGACCAGAGAGAGACAGAGAGAGACCAGAGAGACCAGAAAGAGACACTTTTGGTCATGGTTTTCTGTGATAAGTGCAGCTTTACCCTGTGCCGTGTCTCAGTAGTGTCCTCTGTGCCGTGTCTCAGTAGTGTCCTCTGTGCCGTGTCTCAGTAGTGTCCTCTGTGCCGTGTCTCAGTAGTGTCCTCTGTGCCGTATCTCAGTAGTGTCCTCTGTGCCGTGTCTCAGTAGTGTCCTCTGTGCCGTGTCTCAGTAGTGTTGCCGTGTCTCAGTAGTGTCCCCTGTGCCGTGTCTCAGTAGTGTCCTCTGTGCCGTGTCTCAGTAGTGTCCCCTGTGCCGTGTCTCAGTGGTGTCCCCTGTGCCGTGTCTCAGTGGCGTCCTCTGTGCCCTGTCTCAGTGGTGTCCTCTGTGCCGTGTCTCAGTGGTGTCCTCTGTGCCGTGTCTCAGTGGTGTCCTCTGTGCCGTGTCTCAGTGGTGTCCCCTGTGCCGTGTCTCAGTAGTGTCCTCTGTGCCGCGTCTCAGTAGTGTCCTCTGTGCCGCGTCTCAGTAGTGTCCCCTGTGCCGTGTCTCAGTAGTGTCCCCTGTGCCGTGTCTCAGTAGTGTCCCCTGTGCCGTGTCTCAGTAGTGTCCTCTGTGCCGTGTCTCAGTAGTGTCCTCTGTGCCGTGTCTCAGTAGTGTCCTCTGTGCCGTGTCTCAGTAGTGTTGCCGTGTCTCAGTAGTGTCCCTTGTGCCGTGTCTCAGTAGTGTCCCCTGTGCCGTGTCTCAGTGGTGTCCCCTGTGCCGTGTCTCAGTGGTGTCCCCTGTGCCGTGTCTCAGTAGTGTCCCCTGTGCCGTGTCTCAGTAGTGTCCCCTGTGCCGTGTCTCAGTAGTGTTGCCGTGTCTCAGTAGTGTCCTCTGTGCCGGTGTCTCAGTAGTGTTGCCGTGTCTCAGTAGTGTCCCCTGTGCCGTGTCTCAGTGGTGTCCCCTGTGCCGTGTCTCAGTGGTGTCCCCTGTGCCGTGTCTCAGTGGTGTCCCCTGTGCCGTGTCTCAGTGGTGTCCCCTGTGCCGTGTCTCAGTAGTGTCCCCTGTGCCGTGTCTCAGTAGTGTCCCCTGTGCCGTGTCTCAGTAGTGTCCCCTGTGCCGTGTCTCAGTGGTGTCCCCTGTGCCGTGTCTCAGTGGTGTCCCCTGTGCCGTGTCTCAGTGGTGTCCCCTGTGCCGTGTCTCAGTGGTGTCCCCTGTGCCGTGTCTCAGTGGTGTCCCCTGTGCCGTGTCTCAGTAGTGTCCCCTGTGCCGTGTTTCAGTAGTGTCCCCTGTGCCGTGTCTCAGTAGTGTCCCCTGTGCCGTGTCTCAGTAGTGTCCTCTGTGCCCTGTCTCAGTAGTGTCCTCTGTGCCGTGTCTCAGTAGTGTTGCCGTGTCTCAGTAGTGTCCTCTGTGCCGTGTCTCAGTAGTGTCCTCTGTGCCGTGTCTCAGTAGTGTTGCCGTGTCTCAGTAGTGTCCTCTGTGCCGTGTCTCAGTAGTGTCCTCTGTGCCGTGTCTCAGTAGTGTCCCCTGTGCCGTGTCTCAGTAGTGTTGCCGTGTCTCAGTAGTGTCCTCTGTGCCGTGTCTCAGTAGTGTCCTCTGTGCCGTGTCTCAGTAGTGTCCCCTGTGCCGTGTCTCAGTAGTGTCCTCTGTGCCGTGTCTCAGTAGTGTCCTCTGTGCCGTGTCTCAGTTGTGTCCCCTGTGGCCTCAGTAGTGTCCCCTGTGCCGTGTCTCAGTAGTGTCCCCTGTGCCGTGTCTCAGTAGTGTTGCCGTGTCTCAGTAGTGTCCCCTGTGCCGTGTCTCAGTGGTGTCCCCTGTGCCGTGTCTCAGTGGTGTCCCCTGTGCCGTGTCTCAGTGGTGTCCTCTGTGCCGTGTCTCAGTGGTGTCCCCTGTGCCGTGTCTCAGTGGTGTCCCCTGTGCCGTGTCTCAGTGGTGTCCCCTGTGCCGTGTCTCAGTGGTGTCCCCTGTGCCGTGTCTCAGTGGTGTCCTGTGCCGTGTCTCAGTGGTGTCCTGTGCCGTGTCTCAGTGGTGTCCTCTGTGCCGTGTCTCAGTGGTGTCCTCTGTGCCGTGTCTCAGTGGTGTCCTCTGTGCCGTGTCTCAGTGGTGTCCTCTGTGCCGGGTCTCAGTGGTGTCCTCTGTGCCGTGTCTCAGTGGTGTCCCCTGTGCCGTGTCTCAGTGGTGTCCCCTGTGCCGTGTCTCAGTGGTGTCCCCTGTGCCGTGTCTCAGTGGTGTCCTCTGTGCCGTGTCTCAGTGGTGTCCTCTGTGCCGTGTCGCAGTGGTGTCCCCTGTGCCGTGTCGCAGTGGTGTCCCCTGTGCCGTGTCTCAGTGGTGTCCCCTGTGCCGTGTCTCAGTGGTGTCCCCTGTGCCGTGTCTCAGTGGTGTCCCCTGTGCCGTGTCTCAGTGGTGTCCCCTGTGCCGTGTCTCAGTGGTGTCCCTGTGCCGTGTCTCAGTGGTGTCCCCTGTGCCGTGTCTCAGTGGTGTCCCCTGTGCCGTGTCTCAGTGGTGTCCTCTGTGCCGTGTCTCAGTGGTGTCCTCTGTGCCGTGTCTCAGTGGTGTCCTCTGTGCGTGTCTCAGTGGTGTCCTCTGTGCCGTGTCTCAGTGGTGTCCTCTGTGCCGTGTCTCAGTGGTGTCTCTGTGCCCTCTGTGCTCGTGCGTCTCAGTGGTGTCCTCTGTGCCGTGTCTCAGTGGTGTCCTCTGTGCCGTGTCTCAGTGGTGTCCTCTGTGCCGTGTCTCAGTGGTGTCCTCTGTGCCGTGTCTCAGTGGTGTCCTCTGTGCCGTGTCTCAGTGGTGTCCTCTGTGCCGTGTCTCAGTGGTGTCCTCTGTGCCGTGTCTCAGTGGTGTCCTCTGTGCCGTGTCTCAGTGGTGTCCTCTGTGCCGTGTCTCAGTGGTGTCCTCTGTGCCGTGTCTCAGTGGTGTCCTCTGTGCCGTGTCTCAGTGGTGTCCTCTGTGCCGTGTCTCAGTAGTGTCCCCTGTGCCGTGTCTCAGTAGTGTCCCCTGTGCCGTGTCTCAGTAGTGTTGCCGTGTCTCAGTAGTGTCCTCTGTGCCGTGTCTCAGTAGTGGTGCCGTGGCTCAGTAGTGTCCCCTGTGCCGTGTCTCAGTAGTGTCCCCTGTGCCGTGTCTCAGTAGTGTCCCCTGTGCCGTGTCTCAGTAGTGTCCCCTGTGCCGTGTCTCAGTAGTGTCCCCTGTGCCGTGTCTCAGTAGTGTCCCCTGTGCCGTGTCTCAGTAGTGTCCTCTGTGCCGTGTCTCAGTAGTGTCCCCTGTGCCGTGTCTCAGTAGTGTCCCCTGTGCCGTGTCTCGGTAGTGTCCCCTGTGCCGTGTCTCGGTAGTGTCCCCTGTGCCGTGTCTCGGTAGTGTCCTCTGTGCCGTGTCTCGGTAGTGTCCTCTGTGCCGTGTCTCGGTAGTGTCCTCTGTGCCGTGTCTCGGTAGTGTCCTCTGTGCCGTGTCTCGGTAGTGTCCCCTGTGCCGTGTCTCAGTAGTGTCCCCTGTGCCGTGTCTCAGTAGTGTCCCCTGTGCCGTGTCTCAGTAGTGTCCCCTGTGCCGTGTCTCAGTAGTGTCCTCTGTGCCGTGTCTCAGTAGTGTCCTCTGTGCCGTGTCTCAGTAGTGTCCTCTGTGCCGTGTCTCAGTAGTGTCCTCTGTGCCGTGTCTCAGTAGTGTCCTCTGTGCCGTGTCTCAGTAGTGTCCTCTGTGCCGTGTCTCAGTAGTGTTGCCGTGTCTCAGTAGTGTCCTCTGTGCCGTGTCTCAGTGTTGCCGTGTCTCAGTAGTGTCCTCTGTGCCGTGTCTCAGTAGTGTTGCCGTGTCTCAGTAGTGTCCTCTGAGCCGTGTCTCAGTAGTGTCCCCTGTGCAGTGTCTCAGTAGTGTCCCCTGTGCCGTGTCTCAGTAGTGTCCTCTGAGCCGTGTCTCAGTAGTGTCCCCTGTGCAGTGTCTCAGTAGTGTCCCCTGTGCCGTGTCTCAGTAGTGTCCCCTGTGCCGTGTCTCAGTAGTGTCCCCTGTGCCGTGTCTCAGTAGTGTCCCCTGTGCCGTGTCTCAGTAGTGTCCCCTGTGCCGTGTCTCAGTAGTGTCCCCTGTGCCGTGTCTCAGTAGTGTCCCCTGTGCCGTGTCTCAGTAGTGTCCCCTGTGCCGTGTCTCAGTAGTGTCCCCTGTGCCGTGTCTCAGTAGTGTCCTCTGTGCCGTGTCTCAGTAGTGTCCTCTGTGCCGTGTCTCAGTAGTGTCCTCTGTGCCGTGTCTCAGTAGTGTCCTCTGTGCCGTGTCTCAGTAGTGTCCTCTGTGCCGTGTCTCAGTAGTGTCCTCTGTGCCGTGTCTCAGTAGTGTCCTCTGTGCCGTGTCTCAGTAGTGTCCTCTGTGCCGTGTCTCAGTAGTGTCCCCTGTGCCGTGTCTCAGTAGTGTCCCCTGTGCCGTGTCTCAGTAGTGTCCCCTGTGCCGTGTCTCAGTAGTGTCCTCTGTGCCGTGTCTCAGTAGTGTTCCCGTGTCTCAGTAGTGTCCTCTGTGCCGTGTCTCAGTAGTGTCCTCTGTGCCGTGTCTCAGTAGTGTCTTCTGTGCCGTGTCCCAGTGGTGTCCTCTGTGCCGTGTCTCAGTGGTGTCCTCTGTGCCGTGTCTCAGTGGTGTCCTCTGTGCCGTGTCTCAGTAGTGTTGCCGTGTCTCAGTAGTGTCCTCTGTGCCGTGTCTCAATAGTGTTGCCGTGTCTCAGTAGTGTCCTCTGTGCCGTGTCTCAGTAGTGTTGCCGTGTCTCAGTAGTGTCCCCTGTGCCGTGTCTCAGTAGTGTCCCCTGTGCCGTGTCTCAGTAGTGTCCCCTGTGCCGTGTCTCAGTAGTGTCCCCTGTGCCGTGTCTCAGTAGTGTCCCCTGTGCCGTGTCTCAGTAGTGTCCTCTGTGCCGTGTCTCAGTAGTGTCCTCTGTGCCGGGTCTCAGTAGTGTCCTCTGTGCCGTGTCTCAGTAGTGTCCTCTGTGCCGTGTCTCAGTAGTGTCCTCTGTGCCGTGTCTCAGTAGTGTCCTCTGTGCCGTGTCTCAGTAGTGTTGCCGTGTCTCAGTAGTGTCCTCTGTGCCGTGTCTCAGTAGTGTTGCCGTGTCTCAGTAGTGTCCTCTGAGCCGTGTCTCAGTAGTGTCCTCTGTGCCGTGTCTCAGTAGTGTCCTCTGTGCCGTGTCTCAGTAGTGTTGCCGTGTCTCAGTAGTGTCCCCTGTGCCGTGTCTCAGTAGTGTCCCCTGTGCCGTGTCTCAGTAGTGTCCCCTGTGCCGTGTCTCAGTAGTGTCCCCTGTGCCGTGTCTCAGTAGTGTCCCCTGTGCCGTGTCTCAGTAGTGTCCTCTGTGCCGTGTCTCAGTAGTGTCCTCTGTGCCGGGTCTCAGTAGTGTCCTCTGTGCCGTGTCTCAGTAGTGTCCTCTGTGCCGTGTCTCAGTAGTGTCCTCTGTGCCGTGTCTCAGTAGTGTCCTCTGTGCCGTGTCTCAGTAGTGTTGGCGTGTCTCAGTAGTGTCCTCTGTGCCGTGTCTCAGTAGTGTTGCCGTGTCTCAGTAGTGTCCTCTGAGCCGTGTCTCAGTAGTGTCCTCTGTGCCGTGTCTCAGTAGTGTTGCCTTGTCTCAGTAGTGTCCCCTGTGCCGTGTCTCAGTAGTGTCCTCTGTGCCGTGTCTCAGTAGTGTCCTCTGTGCCGTGTCTCAGTAGTGTCCTCTGTGCCGTGTCTCAGTAGTGTCCTCTGTGCCGTGTCTCAGTAGTGTCCTCTGTGCCGTGTCTCAGTAGTGTCCTCTGTGCCGTGTCTCAGTAGTGTCCTCTGTGCCGTGTCTCAGTAGTGTCCCCTGTGCCGTGTCTCAGTAGTGTCCCCTGTGCCGTGTCTCAGTAGTGTCCTCTGTGCCGTGTCTCGGTAGTGTCCCCTGTGCCGTGTCTCAGTAGTGTCCCCTGTGCCGTGTCTCAGTAGTGTCCTCTGTGCCGTGTCTCAGTAGTGTCCTCTGTGCCGTGTCTCAGTAGTGTCCTCTGTGCCGTGTCTCAGTAGTGTCCTCTGTGCCGTGTCTCAGTAGTGTCCTCTGTGCCGTGTCTCAGTAGTGTCCTCTGTGCCGTGTCTCAGTAGTGTCCTCTGTGTCTCAGTAGTGTCCTCTGTGTCTCAGTAGTGTCCTCTGTGCCGTGTCTCAGTAGTGTCCTCTGTGCCGTGTCTCAGTAGTGTCCTCTGTGCCGTGTCTCAGTAGTGTCCGGTGTCCGCGGTTACAGGACTCTAACCTGTTCACACCAGAGTCTTGTTCCATCTCATTAAACTTGACTAAAGAGGCTGTTCTCTGTGTCTCTATTTCAGTCGCGGCTCATAAATCGGGACAGGTCTTTGGAGCGAGTGCAGAAGTGTGGTTTTCACACCGAGAGCTGAGGTCGTCACTTCACACCGAGAGCTGAGGTCGTCACTTCACACCGAGAGCGGGAGCCAAAACTCAACCCTTAGTCATGTGCTGATGGTGCAGTACCATGTGTGCAGAGGTCAGGAGGGAAGCGGGAGGACTTATGTCATTATTATGTATCGTTATTATGTCGTTATTATGTCATTATTATGTATCGTTATTATGTCATTATTATGTCATTATTATGTATCGTTATTATGTCATTATTATGTCATTATTATGTCATTATTATGTATCATTATTATGTCATTATTATGTCATTATGTCATTATTATGTCATTATCATGTATCGTTATTATGTCGTTATTATGTCATTATCATGTCATTATCATGTATCGTTATTATGTCGTTATTATGTCATTATTATGTCATTATCATGTATCGTTATTATGTCGTTATTATGTCATTATTATGTCATTATTATGTCGTTATTATGTCGTTATTATGTCATTATTATGTCATTATCATGTATCGTTATTATGTCGTTATTATGTCATTATCATGTCATTATCATGTATCGTTATTATGTCGTTATTATGTCATTATTATGTCATTATCATGTATCGTTATTATGTCGTTATTATGTCATTATTATGTCATTATTATGTCGTTATTATGTCGTTATTATGTCATTATTATGTCATTATCATGAATCGTTATTATGTATCGTTATTAGTGCAGTCAAAGGATTAAAACATTTCATTTGGTTTGAAAAGCGATGAAGCATAAGTATTCATCCAACCTGCTGCAAAAATAAAGAACTTTATTCTCTAATAAATGCTTCTCAGTCTCTGCTTTTGTTTTTAAGTCTTTAGAAGAAAGAAGAAGAAATGACCAGAAACAGAGGAGACGTGTTTATGTTTTTGTCCATGTTAACGTCCAGCAGCAGTGAGAGTGAGAGTAAACTCTAGCTCAGTAACGTGTGTGTGACATCACTCATAGGTGTTGTCTAGGTGACGGCCTTGGACCGGGGCTCTCACCTGTTCCTGGTGCTGCTGCACGACTCGGAGCTGCTCCTGGTTCAGTTCACACAGTCTCTGTCTGAAGCGGCCACAGCACTCCTCCACATGGTTCACAGAGGAGCTGGAGGAACCAGGAGGGACCACTGTGTCAGTGTACATGGCCTGGTCTCTCTCTCTCAGGTCTCTCTCTCTCTCAGGTCTCTCTCTCTCGGGTCCCTCTCTCTCTCTCGGGTCCGTCTCTCTCTCTCGGGTCTCTCTCTCTCGGGTCTCTCTCTCTCGGGTCTCTCTCTCTCGGGTCTCTCTCTCTCTCTCGGGTCTCTCTCTCTCGGGTCTCTCTCTCTCGGGTCTCTCTCTCTCGGGTCTCTCTCTCTCTGGTCTCTCTCTCTCTGGTCTCTCTCTGGTCTGTCTCTCTCTGGTCTCTCTGGTCTCTCTCTCTCTGGTCTGTCTCTCTCTGGTCTCTCTGGTCTGTCTCTCTCTGGTCTCTCTCTCTCTGGTCTCTCTCTCTCTGGTCTCTCTCTCTCTGGTTTCTCTCTCTGGTCTCTCACCTGTGAGGTACAAACATGTCCAGAGCTGAGTCCATGTCCACAGTGTTTCCAAAGCGTTTGAACTCAGGATCCTGGACCATCTTCAAGCCCTGGACTCTCTCACTGCGGCCTGACTGCGCACCTACACACACACACACACACACACGCACACGCACACGCACGCACACACACACACCCCCACACACACACACACACACAGAGGTCAGTTGTGTACACGCTCCTTACTTTGAGAAGCTAAAGCCTAGTGCGTACTCGCGCGGCGCGGTCCTTACGGTGGTGACGTCACCGCACACCCTTACGCAGCCGCACACCCTCGAACATTTCTAACTACGTAAGGGTCGCCGCAGAGAAGCTCCGCTGTGATTGGTCCGTGTGTGAGAGAAGCTCCGCTGTGATTGGTCCGTGTGTGAGAGAAGCTCCGCTGTGATTGGTCCGTGTGTGAGAGAAGCTCCGCTGTGATTGGTCCGTGTGTGAGAGAAGCTCCGCTGTGATTGGTCCGTGGGTGAGAGAAGCTCCGCTGTGATTGGTCCGTGTGTGAGAGAAGCTCCGCTGTGATTGGTCCGTGTGTGAGGGAAGCTCCGCTGTGATTGGTCCGTGTGTGAGAGAAGCTCCGCTGTGATTGGTCCGTGAGTGAGAGAAGCTCCGCTGTGATTGGTCCGTGTGTGAGAGAAGCCCCGCTGTGATTGGTCCGTGTGTGAGAGAAGCTCCGCTGTGATTGGTCCGTGTGTGAGAGAAGCTCCGCTGTGATTGGTCCGTGAGTGAGAGAAGCTCCGCTGTGATTGGTCCGTGTGTGAGAGAAGCTCTGCTGTGATTGGTCCGTGTGTGAGAAGCTCCGCTGTGATTGGTCCGTGAGTGAGAGAAGCTCCGCTGTGATTGGTCCGTGTGTGAGAGAAGCTCCGCTGTGATTGGTCCGTGTGTGAGAGAAGCTCCGCTGTGATTGGTCCGTGTGAGAGAGAAGCTCCGCTGTGATTGGTCCGTGTGTGAGAGAAGCTCCGCTGTGATTGGTCCGTGTGTGAGAGAAGCTCCGCTGTGATTGGTCCGTGTGTGAGAGAAGCTCCGCTGTGATTGGTCCGTGTGTGAGAGAAGCTCCGCTGTGATTGGTCCGTGGGTGTGTTTTAGACGGAAGCATGAAGCGGCTGCAGGAGCATGGACGAGGCACCTCTGAGCAGACTGCTTCAAAGGAACCGACGGAAAAGTAGTTTGGGCTCAGAGCCTGATATAGACTGGACTAGAGTTCTGTCGCATATCTAACGTATATATCTAACGCATATCTAACGTATATCTAACGTATATATCTAACGCATATCTAACGTATATCTAACGTATATATCTAACGCATATCTAACGTATATCTAACGTATATATCTAACGCATATCTAACGTATATCTAACGTATATATCTAACGCATATCTAACGTATATCTAACGTATATATCTAACGCATATCTAACGTATATCTAACGTATATATCTAACGCATATCTAACGTATATCTAACGCATATCTAACGTATATCTAACGCATATCTAACATATATCTAACATATATCTAACGTATATCTAACGTATATCTAACGTATATATCTAACGTATATCTAACGTATATCTAACGTATATCTAACGTATATCTAACGTATATCTAACATATATCTAACATGTCTAACATATATCTAACTTATAAACTGTGCAGTTGTTTGTTTTGCACTCGTATCTTATTGCGTCTGTTGTTTCCTCCTGTTCTTGTAAATCGTTCATGTTTGTCTCAGATATTTACCACTTTGTTTTTCTGTTTGTGCTGAAAACACTAATAACTGTAATATAGTAATAATATAATATATAATAATAACTGTAATATAGTAATAATATAATATATAATAATAACTGTAATATAGTAATAATATATATAATAATAATAACTGTAATATAGTAATAATATAATATATAATAATAATAACTGTAATATAGTAATAATATAATATATAATAATAATAACTGTAATATAGTAATATAGAGGGCGATAGTAGCTCAGTTGGTAGAGCATTGGCCTTAAGGCCAGAAGGTTGTGGGTTCAATTCCCACCTCTGCACCTTCTCCACCGACTCCCACTGATGACTGCTGTCGTTGTGTCCTTGGGCAAGACACTTAACCCCACTTTGCCCAAAGCCCCCACTGAAAGATCAAGGCTATGCTCACACTCAGAGAGCAGCAGTCCTCCTGTGGACTCACCACCTGCAGAGGATCAGTGAGGGGCTGGTGCTATGAGACTTGGGTGGCATCTCTGATTGCCACCCCCCTGACCCAGAAATGGATTAAAGGGTAGAAAATGGATGGATGGAAATGGATATAGTAATAATATATCCATCCATCCATCCATTTTCTTCCGCTTTATCCGTTGCCGGGTCGCGGGGGCAGCAGTCTAAGCAGAGACGCCCAGACTTCCCTATCCACACACACCTCCTCCAGCTCGTCCGGGGGGACCCCAAGGCGTTCCCAGGCCAGCTGAGAGACATAGTCTCTCCAGCGTAAGTAAGTAAGTAAGTAAGCTTTATTTATATACCGCCTTTCACAGACCAGAGTCACAAAGCGGTTTACAATTGTTATTTTATGGGCATTTGTCCTCTCACTCCACACAGAGATGGGAGCGGGGTCGCCGAACAGGAGGCGCATGCCAGACCTATTGTACATATTTTTAGTGGTAGGGGAAACCGGAGTACCCGGAGGAAACCTACGCAGACACAGGGAGAACATGCAAACTCCACTCAGAAAGGCCCTGGTCCGGCCGGGATTCGAACCCAGGACCTTCTTGCTGAGAGGCGAGAGTGCTATCCACTCAGCCACCGTGCCGCCCATATAATAATAATAACTGTAATATAGTAATAATATAATATATAATAATAATAACTGTAATATAGTAATAATATAATATATCCATCCATCCATCCATTTTCTTCCGCTTTATCCGTTGCCGGGTCGCGGGGGCAGCAGTCTAAACAGAGACGCCCAGACTTCCCTATCCACACACACTTCCTCCAGCTCGTCCGGGGGGACCCCAAGGCGTTCCCAGGCCAGCTGAGAGACATAGTCCCTCCAGCGTGTCCTGGGTCTTCCGCGGGGCCTCCTCCCGGTGGGACGTGCCCGGAACACCTCCCCAGGAAGGCGTCCAGGAGGCATCCTGAACAGATGCCCGAGCCACCTCAACTGGTTCCTCTCGACGTGGAGTAGCAGCGGCTCTACTCCGAGCTCCTCCCGTGTGACTGAGCTCCTCACCCTATCTCTAAGGGAGCGCCCAGCCACTCTGCGGAGGAAGCTAATTTCGACCGCTTGTATCCGCGATCTCGTTCTTTCGGTCATTACCCACAGCTCATGACCATAGGTGAGGGAGGGAACGAAGATTGACCGGTAAATTGAGAGCTTTGCCTTTCGGCTCAGCTCCCTCTTCACCACAACGGTCCGATACAGCTCTGACTGCAGACGCTGCTCCCTCTTTACCACAACGGTCCGATACAGCTCTGACTGCAGACGCTGCTCCCTCTTTACCACAACGGTCCAATACAGCGACCGCATCACTGCGCACGCTGCACCGATCCGCCTGTCAATCTCACGCTCCATCCTCCCCTCACTCGTGAACAAGACCCCGAGATACTTGAACTCCTCCACTTGAGGAAGGACCTCCCCACCCACCTGGAGAGGGCAAGGCACCTTTTTCCGGTCGAGCACCATGGCCTCGGATTTGGAGGTGCTGATTCTCATCCCAGCCGCTTCACACTCGGCTGCAAACCGTCCCAGTGCATGTTGCAGGTCCTGGTTCGTTGGAGCCAGCAGGACGACATCATCCGCAAAAAGTAGAGATGAAATCCTGTGGTTCCCGAACCGGACCCCCTCCGGCCCCTGGCTGCGCCTAGAGATTCTGTCCATAAATACAGTGAACAGAACCGGTGACAAAGGGCAGCCTTGGCGGAGGCCAACATGCACCGGGAACAGGTCTGACTTACTGCCGGCAATGCGGACACAGCTCTGGCTCCGGTCATACAGGGACCGAACAGCCCTCAGCAGAGGACCCCGGACCCCGTACTCCCGGAGGACCCCCCAAAGGACACCCCGGGGAACACGGTCGAACGCCTTCTCCAAATCCACAAAGCACATGTGGACAGGTTGGGCGAACTCCCATGAACCCTCGAGTATCCGATGGAGAGTATAGAGCTGGTCAGGTGTTCCGCGGCCGGGACGAAAACCACACTGCTCCTCTTGAATCCGAGATTCGACCATCGGCCGTAGCCTCCTCTCCAGTACCTTGGAGTAGACCTTACCGGGCAGGCTGAGGAGTGTGATCCCACGATAATTGGAACACACCCTCCGGTCCCCCTTCTTGTAGAGAGGGACCACCACCCCGGTCTGCCACTCCATTGGCACTGCCCCCGATCGCCACGCGATGTTGCAGAGACGTGTCAGCCAAGACAGTCCTACAACATCCAGAGACTTTAGATAGTCAGGACGGATCTCATCCACTCCCGGCGCCTTGCCACCATGGAGGCTGCCAACCACCTTGGTGACCTCGGCCAGGGAGATGGAAGTATCCGCCCCAACATCCTCAGCCTCTGCCTCCTGGACGGAGGACGTGACGGGGGGATTGAGGAGAACCTCGAAGTATTCCTTCCACCGCCCGACAATATCCCCAGTCGAGGTCAGCAGCTCTCCACCAGCACCATACACGGTGTTGGCAAAGAACTGCTTCCCCCTCCTGAGGCGCCGGACGGTTTGCCAGAACCTCTTCGAGGCCGACCGATAGTCATGCTCCATGGACTCTCCGAACTCCTCCCAGTCCCGGGTTTTAGCCTCTGCAACAACCCGGGCCGCGGCACGTTTGGCCTGCCGGTACTGGACAGCTGCCTCAGGAGTCCCACGAACCATCATTGCTCGATAGGACTCCTTCTTCGGCCTGACGGCATCCCTTACTGCCGGTGTCCACCACCGGGTTCGGGGATTGCCGCCGGGACCAGCACCAGAGACCTTGCGACCACAGCTACGAGCCGCTGCATTGGCGATAGAGGAAGAGAACATGGTCCACTCGGACTCGATGTCCCCCTCCTCTGCCGGGACCTGGGAGAAGCTCTCCCGGAGGTGTGAGTTGAAAGTCCGTCTGACAGGGGGCTCAGCGAGACGTTCCCAGCAGACCCTCACTACACGCTTGGGCCTGCCAGGTCTGACCGGCCTCCTGCCCTGCCAGCAGATCCAACTCACGACCAGGTGATGATCGGTTGACAGCTCCGCCCCTCTCTTCACCCGAGTGTCCGAAACACGCGGTCGAAGGTCAGATGATACGACTACAAAGTCGATCATCGACCTCCGGCCTAGGGTGTCCTGGTGCCACGTGCACTGGTGGACACCCTTGTGCTCGAACATGGTGTTCGTGATGGACAGGCCGTGACTGGCACAGAAGTCCAACAACTGAACACCGCTCGGGTTCAGATCAGGGGGGCCGTTCTTCCCGATCACCCCTCTCCAAGTGTCACTGGCATTTCCCACATGGGCGTTGAAGTCCCCCAGGAGAATAACGGAGTCCCCGGGCGGTGCACTGTCCAGTACCCCTCCCAAGGACTCCAAGAAGGCCGGGTACTCTGCACTGCTGTTAGGCCCGTAGGCCGTCACAACAGTGAGAGACTTGTCCCCCACCCGGAGGCGGAGGGACGCGACCCTCTCATTCACCGGGGAGAACTCCAACACGTGGCGGCTGAGATGGGGGGCAATGAGAATGGCCACCCCAGCTCGCCGCCTCTCCCCGCGGGAAACACCAGAAAAGTGGAGCGTCCAACCCCTCTCAAGGAGTTGGGTTCCAGAGCCCAAGCTGTGTGTGGAGGTGAGGCCGACTATCTCTAGTCGGTATCGCTCAACCTCCCCCACGAGCTCGGGCTCCTTCCCCCCCAGTGAGGTGACGTTCCACGTCCCAAGAGCCAGATGTTGGGTGTGTGGACTGGGTCGTCGAGGTCTCCGCCTTCAACCGCTGCCCAGTCCTCTCTGCACCTCGCCACCACGGACCCCTCTGCAGGTGGTGGGCCCACAGGAGGGACTGCCCACGTCATCCCTTCGGGCTGAGCCCGGCCGGGCCCCGTGGGCTAAGGCCCGGCCACCAGGCGCTCGCTTGCGAGCCCCGACCCCAGGCCTGGCTCCAGGGTGGAGCCCCATGCCGGGCGACGTCACGGTTTTCATTGTCGTGCTGTCCATGGTTGGCTTCGGACTGCGCTTCGTCTGACTCGTCACCTGAGACCTGTCTGCCATGGGAGGCCCTACCAGGGGCATGAAGCCCCAGACAGCATAGCTCCCAGGATCATCCGAGTACTCAAACTCCCCCACCACGTTAAGGTGGCAGTCCAAGGGGGGATAATAATAACTGTAATATAGTAATAATATAATATATAATAATAATAACTAATATAGTAATAATATAATATATAATAATAATAACTATGTTTTCAACAGAACTGTGTGTTTATTCACAGCATCACAGTTAAATGAGTTGAAACGATGAGTTTAGAACGGTCACATAAACCTACAGTAGAAACACATGTTTTTGTTCTGAAGGAGAAAGAAGCAGCATAAATGAGACCGCTTTGGTTTCTAAACTCCTGTGAGATCGCCATCATGTGGTTGGGAGTGGGATTACAACATTCCGTAGGTCCAACTGTGGTTCCGCGGGTCCAACTGTGGTTCCGCGGGTCCAACTGTGGTTCCGCGGGTCCAACTGTGGTTCCACGGGTCCAACTGTGGTTCCGCGGGTCCAACTGTGGTTCCGCGGGTCCAACTGTGGTTCCGTAGGTCCAACGTAACCGTGACCAGCGCCGCGCGAGTGTACACGGTACAGTAGGCTGAACGCACCATGGTTCAGTAGAGCCTTGAACTGCAGCACCACATGGTCCACGTCCAACTGGAAGAACTCCCACAATCTGATCTGAGGGAAGATCTCCTCCCACATCACACTGCGGATGGCCTACACACAGATACACACAGATACACACAGTTACACACAGTTACACACAGTTACACACAGTTACACACAGATACACACAGTTACACACAGTTACACACAGTTACACACAGATACACACAGATACACACAGTTACACACAGTTACACACAGTTACACACAGTTACACACACACACAGATACACACACAGATACACACAGTTACACACACAGTTACACACAGATACACACAGTTACACACACACACAGATACACACACATAGATACACACACACAGAGACACACAGATACACACAGTTACACACACACAAACACACAGTTACACACACACACACAGAGAGACACACACAGATACACACACAGAGAGACACTCACACAGATACACACAGTTACACACACACACAGATACACAGTTACACACAGAGAGAGAGACACACACAGATACACACAGTTACACACACAGAGAGAGACACACACAGATACACACAATTACACACACAGAGAGAGAGACAAACAGATGCACAGTTACACACACAGTTACACACACACACAGATACACAGTTACACACAGAGAGAGAGACACACACAGATACACACAGTTACACACACAGAGAGAGACACACACAGATACACACAATTACACACACAGAGAGAGACACACACAGATACACAGTTACACACACAGAGAGACACACACAGTTACACACACAGAGAGAGAGACACTAATTACAAAAAATGTATAGGCCTTTTAGGTTAGAGAGACCAAAGAGAGACCAGAGAGAAACCAGAGAGAGACCAGAGAGACCAGAGAGAGACCAGAGAGAGACCAGGGAGAGACCAGAGAGAGACCAAAGAGAGACCAAAGAGAGACCAGAGAGAGACCAGAGAGAGACCAGAGAGAGACCAGAGAGAGACCAGAGAGAGACCAGAGAGACCAGAGAGACCAGAGAGAGAGACCAGAGAGAGACCAGAGAGAGAGACCAGAGAGACAGACCAGAGAGACCAGAGAGAGACGAGAGACCAGAGAGAGAGACCAGAGAGACCAGAGAGACCAGAGAGAAACCAGAGTGAGAGACCAGAGAGAGAGACCAGAGAGAGACCAGAGAGACCAGAGAGAGACCAGAGAGAGAGACCAGAGAGAGAGACCAGAGAGACCAGAGAGAGAGACCAGAGAGAGAGACCAGAGAGACCAGAGAGACCAGAGAGAGACCAGAGAGAGACACCAGAGAGAGAGACCAGAGAGACCAGAGAGAGACACCAGAGAGAGACCAGAGAGAGAGACCAGAGAGAGACCAGAGAGACCAGAGAGAGAGACCAGAGAGAGAGACCAGAGAGAGACACCAGAGAGAGACCAGAGAGAGACACCAGAGAGAGACCAGAGAGACACCAGAGACACCAGAGAGACACCAGAGAGAGACCAGAGAGAGACCAAAGAGAGACACCAGAGAGACACCAGAGAGAGAGACCAGAGAGAGACCAGAGAGACACCAGAGAGACACCAGAGAGACACCAGAGAGACACCAGAGAGACCAGAGAGACACCAGAGAGACACCAGAGAGAGACCAGAGAGACACCAGAGAGACACCAGAGAGAGAGACCAGAGAGAGACCAGAGAGACACCAGAGAGACACCAGAGAGAGAGACCAGAGAGACACCAGAGAGAGACCAGAGAGACACCAGAGAGAGACCAGAGAGACACCAGAGAGACACCAGAGAGAGAGACCAGAGAGACACCAGAGAGACACCAGAGAGACACCAGAGAGAGACCAGAGAGAGACCAGAGAGAGACCAGAGAGAGACCAGAAAGAGAGACCAGAGAGAGAGACCAGAGAGAGACTAGAGCCGGTTTTCTTTGTGAAAACAACATTAGAGAACAGGCCGAGACCAGGTGTATTCATGTCGGCACCAGTAAAACCACAACTCATTATGAAACACAACCAGGACCTCAGGGAAGAAAACCACACATGGTTTCATCACAAACAGCTCTAATACTGTATATACTGAGGTCTAACTCTATATTTAATGTATACTGAGGTCTAACTCTATATTTAATGTATACTGAGGCCTAACTATATTTAAATGTATACTGAGGCCTAACTCTATATTTAATGTATACTGAGGCCTAACTCTATATTTAATGTATACTGAGGTCTAACTATATTTAATGTATACTGAGGTCTAACTCTATATTTAATGTATACTGCTATATTTAATGTAAACTGAGGCCTAACTCTATATTTAATGTATACTGAGGTCTAACTATATTTAATGTATACTGAGGTCTAACTCTATATTTAATGTATACTGAGGCCTAACTCTATATTTAACGTATACTGAGGTCTAACTTTATTTAATGTATACTGAGGCCTAACTCTATATTTAATGTATACTGAGGCCTAACTCTATATTTAATGTATACTGAGGTCTAACTCTATATTTAATGTATACTGAGGTCTAACTATATTTAATGTATACTGAGGTCTAACTCTATATTTAATGTATACTGAGGTCTAACTCTATATTTAATGTATACTGAGGTCTAACTATATTTAATGTAAACTGAGGCCTAACTCTATATTTAATGTATACTGAGGTCTAACTATATTTAATGTATACTGAGGTCTAACTCTATATTTAATGTATACTGAGGCCTAACTCTATATTTAATGTATACTGAGGTCTAACTTTATTTAATGTATACTGAGGCCTAACTCTATATTTAATGTATACTGAGGCCTAACTCTATATTTAATGTATACTGAGGTCTAACTCTATATTTAATGTATACTGAGGTCTAACTATATTTAATGTATACTGAGGTCTAACTCTATATTTAATGTATACTGAGGTCTAACTCTATATTTAATGTATACTGAGGTCTAACTATATTTAATGTATACTGAGGCCTAACTATATTTAATGTATACTGAGGTCTAACTATATTTTTAATGTATACTGAGGTCTAACTATATTTAATGTATACTGAGGCCTAACTCTATATTTAATGTATACTGAGGTCTAACTCTATATTTAATGTATACTGAGGTCTAACTATATTTAATGTATACTGAGGTCTAACTATATTTAATGTATACTGAGGTCTAACTCTATATTTAATGTATACTGAGGTCTAACTCTATATTTAATGTATACTGAGGTCTAACTATATTTAATGTATACTGAGGCCTAACTATATTTAATGTATACTGAGGTCTAACTATATTTTTAATGTATACTGAGGTCTAACTATATTTAATGTATACTGAGGCCTAACTCTATATTTAATGTATACTGAGGTCTAACTCTATATTTAATGTATACTGAGGTCTAACTATATTTAATGTATACTGAGGACATCAGGTCGTCTGTCCTTCGTTGTGTTTATTATTAGTTCATTATAATTAGTGCCATGAATAGAGCAGACATTTGGTCTGTGTTTGTTTTGCTCTATCAGCTGTTCATCTGGTGTGTGTGTGTGTGTGTCTGTGTGTCTGTGTGTGTCCGTGTGTGTCTGTGTGTGTGTGTCTGTCTCTGTGTCTGTGTGTGTCTGTCTCTGTGTGTGTGTGTGTGTGTGTCTGTGTGTGTGTGTGTGCGTGTGTCTGTCTCTGTGTGTGTGTGTGTCTGTGTGTGTGTGTGTGTGTGTGTGTGTGTCTGTGTGTGTGTGTGTGTGTGTGTCTGTCTCTGTGTGTGCGTGACCTGTAGATGCTGGTCCTCCGTGACCTCAGCAGGGAGGCCCCTCTCCTCGTAGCGGCCCTCCCCCATGCGGGTGGTGAGGTGCCACAGGGCTCGGTCCAGGACCCAGGCCGGTCTGAGGTGTGGAGAGTTCACCAGGTTATAGCCACACTCAGGGTGCTCCTGGATCCACGGGCTGTTAGCGGCTAACACACAAGATACACAATCACACACAACCAGAGGGGACCAGAGAGAGACCAGAGAGAGAGACCAGAGAGAGAGACCAGAGAGAGAGACCAGAGAGAGACCAGAGAGAGACCAGAGAGGACCAGAGAGAGACCAGAGAGAGACCAGAGAGAGACCAGAGAGAGACCAGAGAGAGAGACCAGAGAGAGACCAGAGAGAGAGACCAGAGAGAGACCAGAGAGAGACCAGAGAGGACCAGAGAGAGACCAGAGAGAGACCAGAGAGAGACCAGAGAGAGACCAGAGAGAGAGAACAGAGAGAGACCAGAGAGAGAGACCAGAGAGAGACCAGAGAGAGACCAGAGAGAGACCAGAGAGACCAGAGAGACCAGAGAGAGAGACCAGAGAGAGAGACCAGAGAGAGAGACCAGAGAGAGAGACCAGAGACCAGAGAGAGAGACCAGAGAGAGAGACCAGAGAGAGAGACCAGAGACCAGAGAGAGACCAGAGACCAGAGAGAGACCAGAGAGAGACCAGAGAGAGACCAGAGAGAGAGACCAGAGAGAGACCAGAGAGAGAGACCAGAGAGAGACCAGAGAGAGAGACCAGAGAGAGACCAGAGAGAGACCAGAGAGAGAGACCAGAGAGAGAGACCAGAGATGCATGTTTCTGGCCTCTGTTTGGATGATCTTTTCAGACAGAACAGGGAAACCCATCCTCACTCAGCCAATCAGCTCTCAGCCAATCGGCTCTCAGCCAATCAGCTCTCAGCCAATCAGCTCTCAGCCAATCAGCAATCTCATCTCAAAGAGTCAAGTAGTGACTCAGGCAGTGTTTCCTCTAATTTTTGAGAATGAGCAAAAACACAAATCTGACACTGTCAATCATGTGGACGAGCCGTAAATACATCTGTGCACCGACGTCACTGCTTCCAGAGTCTGTCAGAGGGTTTCTCTCACAGTCTGTCAGAGGGTTTCTCTCACAGTCTGTCAGAGGGTTTCTCTCAAAGTCTGTCAGAGGGCTTCTCTCACAGTCTGTCAGAGGGCTTCTCTCACAGTCTGTCAGAGGGCTTCTCTCACAGTCTGTAAGAGGGTTTCTCTCACAGTCTGTCAGAGGGCTTCTCTCACAGTCTGTAAGAGGGTTTCTCTCACAGTCTGTAAGAGGGTTTCTCTCACAGTCTGTCAGAGGGTTTCTTTCACAGTCTGTAAGAGGGTTTCTCTCACAGTCTGTCAGAGGGTTTCTCTCACAGTCTGTCAGAGGGTTTCTTTCACAGTCTGTAAGAGGGTTTCTCTCACAGTCTGTCAGAGGGTTTCTTTCACAGTCTGTAAGAGGGCTTCTCTCACAGTCTGTAAGAGGGTTTCTCTCACAGGACCAACACAGCAGGAGGTCTAAAGCACTGTTTATGTTGTGCTCAGTCTCTTCAGACAAACACAAAGTATTATTAGTAAACTTAGAGACCTCAGCTTTAACGGGGTCGCCTCAGTCCTTTACCCAGAGACCATAAAGCCTCTGGGTAAAGGGGTCGCCTCAGTCCTTTACCCAGAGACCATAAAGCAGGAGGGGGTCCATGTCAGCGATCAGGGGTAGTTTTACCCTGACCTTTAGTACAGATGGTACAGGCACAGGATACACTTACACACACATACATGAGAGGGAGAGACCAGAGAGAGAGACCAGAGAGAGAGACCAGAGAGAGAGACCAGAGAGAGAGACCAGAGAGAGAGACCAGAGAGAGAGACCAGAGAGAGAGACCAGAGAGAGAGACCAGAGAGAGAGAGACCAGAGAGAGAGACCAGAGAGAGAGACCAGAGAGAGAGACCAGAGAGAGAGAGACCAGAGAGAGACCAGAGAGAGAGACCAGAGAGAGACCAGAGAGAGACCTCACCTCGACTCGACTCGACTCGGATCCTGTGTAACCAGTACCAGGTCCTTCTTTAGTCCCTCTTGGTCCTGGTTCTATCCAGGCCGAGCTGGTACTAAAGTGTTCTAACTGCTGCTTGAAGCCATGGCTACCAAAGAATTTACCTGGATACTGGGTTGTTATGGGTTCTGGCCTCCCCTGACTCGGGGCCTCCCCTGACTCGGGGCCTCCCCTGACTCGGGGCCTCCCCTGACTCGGGGCCTCCCCTGACTCGGGGCCTCCCCTGACTCGGGGCCTCGCCTGACTCGGGGCCTCGCCTGACTCGGGGCCTCCCCTGACTCGGGGCCTCCCCTGACTCGGGGCCTCCCCTGACTCGGGGCCTCCCCTGACTCGGGGCCTCCCCTGACTCGGGGCCTCCCCTGACTCGGGGCCTCCCCTGACTCGGGGCCTCCCCTGACTCGGGGCCTCCCCTGACTCGGGGCCTCCCCTGACTCGGGGCCTCCTCTGACTCGGGGCCTCCTCTGACTCGGGGCCTCCTCTGACTCGGGGCCTCCTCTGACTCGGGGCCTCCTCTGACTCGGGGCCTCCTCTGACTCGGGGCCTCCTCTGACTCGGGGCCTCCTCTGACTCGGGGCCTCCTCTGACTCGGGGCCTCCTCTGACTCGGGGCCTCCCCTGACTCGGGCCTCCCCTGACTCGGGCCTCCTCTGACCAGAGTATAGAGCAGAGTCTAGTAGAGCACAGCAGAGTAGAGCAGACCTGTGTGGTTGTAGACCACGTCAGTGATGCAGACCATGTCCCACTCGGTGCGGAGCCTCTCCACCAGGGCCCCCACCTCCTCCCAGCCGTAGCTGCAGCCTGGAGGACTGAACCCAGGACTGAGGCTCAGCTGGTCTGCCAGAGAGTAGCAGGACCGAGACTCTCCCAGGGTCTGCAGGGGGGTGAAGTGGATCATGTTGTAGCCTGGAGGAGAGACAGGAGATTAGAGAGAGAAACCAGAGAGAGAGACTAGAGAGAAAGACAGAGAGAGAGACTAGAGAGAGACCAGAGAGAGAGACCAGAGAGAGACCAGAGAGAGAGACCAGAGAGAGAGACCAGAGAGAGACCAGAGAGAGACCAGAGAGAGAGACCAGAGAGAGAGACCAGAGAGAGAGACCAGAGAGAGAGACCAGAGAGAGACCAGAGAGAGACCAGAGAGAGACCAGAGAGAGAGACCAGAGAGAGAGACCAGAGAGAGACCAGAGAGAGAGACCAGAGAGAGGCCACATAGTTGATATGTGTGACAAAGAGCTTTGTAACAAATGTGCAGAAACAGATAAAATGGTGGTTCTTCAGATCCAGTTGTGAACAGCAGGATCTCAGTGAAGCAGCTGAAACAGACACCGCTCCAGGAAGAACCTTCTTTAAGTCCTCACTGCTGCTCATGTTAAACCAGGAAGTAACAGTTCCTTGGCTCTTATGGTCCGTGATTATTGTAGTTCCTGTGAACTGTGTGATTCTCTGATCTGCTGCTGGGGAATCCTCAACTCTGTACAGTCAGAGACACTTCAGTGGTTTAGGGCGAGACACAAATGCATTGACTGGTTTAAGCTAGCGCTAGTCGGCTTCAGCAGCAGGTACCAGTGATGTACCTGTGTGCTGGGGGTACCATGGGGGTACCATGGGAGTACCATGGGAGTATACTATATATTCAGATTCTCTCCAGGTTTTTTCTATTGTATCAGTTGCACTATAAATAGGTATGTACATACTGTACATATATATATTGTATTCTTTATATGTTTGACTGCATTTTTTTAATGTCTCCACCTTGTGGTTCATGTGTTTAATTGTGAAATGCTCTGTGGGTGTGGTGACTGCCCACCCTTGGGTGCTTGCCCCACCCTATTTAAGATGACTTCCTGTTGCTCGTCTCATGTTTCCTTGATGAAGGCATAACGCCAAAACGTTGCACTAATAAATTAGTTCCAATTTGCAAGTAAGACTGTGTGCAGGAATCTTTCTCTCTAGTACCATGGGAGTACCATGGGAGTACCATGGGAGTACCATGGGTGTACCTGTCTCCTTGGCAACGCGGAGCCGGTCGGGCCAGTCGTCCAGGAGTCCCAGACACTTGGACAGGTAGGTCTGGATGGTCACACAGTCCAGCGGCAGGACGTGGTTATCAGGCCCCACACGCAGCACCGGGTCCACCACGATGTAACCTCCTCCAGAGCGCTCTATCCCCCTGAGGGAAGACACAAAGACACAAATCAAACCAGAGAGAGCTCTATCCCCCTGAGGGAAGACAGAAAGACACAAATCAAACCAGAGAGAGCTCTATCCCCCTGAGGGAAGACACAAAGACACAAATCAAACCAGAGAGAGCTCTATCCCCCTGAGGGAAGACACAAAGACACAAATCAAACCAGAGAGAGCTCTATCCCCCTGAGGGAAGACAGAAAGACACAAATCAAACCAGAGAGAGCTCTATCCCCCTGAGGGAAGACACAAAGACACAAATCAAACCAGAGAGAGCTCTATCCCCCTGAGGGAAGACACAAAGACACAAATCAAACCAGAGAGAGCTCTATCTCCCTGAGGGAAGACAGAAAGACATAAATCAAACCAGAGAGAGCTCTATCCCCCTGAGGGAAGACAGAAAGACACAAATCAAACCAGAGAGAGCTCTATCCCCCTGAGGGAAGACACAAAGACACAAATCAAACCAGAGAGAGCTCTATCTCCCTGAGGGAAGACACAAAGACACAAATCAAACCAGAGAGAGCTCTATCCCCCTGAGGGAAGACAGAAAGACACAAATCAAACCAGAGAGAGCTCTATCCCCCTGAGGGAAGACACAAAGACACAAATCAAACCAGAGAGAGCTCTATCCCCCTGAGGGAAGACACAAAGACACAAATCAAACCAGAGAGAGCTCTATCCCCCTGAGGGAAGACAGAAAGACACAAATCAAACCAGAGAGAGCTCTATCCCCCTGAGGGAAGACACAAAGACACAAATCAAACCAGAGAGAGCTCTATCCCCCTGAGGGAAGACAGAAAGACACAAATCAAACCAGAGAGAGCTCTATCTCCCTGAGGGAAGACACAAAGACACAAATCAAACCAGAGAGAGCTCTATCCCCCTGAGGGAAGACAGAAAGACACAAATCAAACCAGAGAGAGCTCTATCCCCCTGAGGGAAGACAGAAAGACACAAATCAAACCAGAGAGAGGCAGTACTAAAGGGCTGGACTCTCCCCGGTTCAAGAGCCTTTCACCACGGTACTTCTTTAGTAATGGTTTGGTCCTGGTTCTACCCGGGCCGAGTCGATACCAAAACAATCTGACGTTGGCGACTGTCAATTCTGATTCCGAAATGAGTGCTTTCAATCTCAGACAAAGAAAATGTTTTTGAGTTTCAACCCAGTTTTCAGCAGAAACTCGACTGTCTTTATTGAGCCATGAATCCAGGATTCACTCAAACTACTTCCAGTAAAAGAGATGACAAATGGACTTCAGCTGAGACTTTAGAACCACAGACACACTCTCAGAACAAGACCAGATACTTTTCCTTCTTTCCCGGTGTCGGATTGTTTTGGTATCTCGGCCCGGCTAGTGGAGTCGACTCGGCCTTTACTACTTGGGTCAGAGCCACATAAGGAATGAAGGGCAGCGCCACCGCCGAGGTCATGTGAAAGAGACCCACATGGAACCAGTTAAAGACCCACATGGAACCAGTTAAAGACCCACATGGAACCAGTCACAGACCCACATGGAACCAGTCACAGACCCACATGGAACCAGCCAAAGACCCACATAAGGCTGACGAGCCGAGGGTTGGCCACCGCTGGACCAGAGAGAGAGACCAGAGAGAGAGACCAGAGAGAGACCAGAGAGAGACCAGAGAGAGACCAGAGAGAGACCAGAGAGAGAGACCAGAGAGAGAGACCAGAGAGAGACCAGAGAGAGACCAGAGAGAGACCAGAGAGAGACCAGAGAGAGACCAGAGAGAGACCAGAGAGAGACCAGCGAGAGACCAGAGAGAGACCAGAGAGAGACCAGAGAGAGACCAGAGAGAGACCAGAGAGAGACCAGAGAGAGACCAGAGAGAGACCAGAGAGAGACCAGAGAGAGACCAGAGAGAGAGACCAGAGAGAGACCAGAGAGAGACCAGAGAGAGACCAGAGAGAGAGACCAGAGAGAGACCAGAGAGAGACCAGAGAGAGACCAGAGAGAGACCAGAGAGAGAGACCAGAGAGAGAGCAGATACAAAAACTAAAGTACTGAAGGAGTAGTGGAAAAGATGAGCTGTGAGTGTGTTACTGGTGCTTTTGTGTTACTGGTGTGTTACTGGTGCGTTTGTGTTACTGGTGCTTTTGTGTTACTGGTGTGTTACTGGTGCGTTTGTGTTACTGGTGCTTTTGTGTTACTGGTGCGTTTGTGTTACTGGTGCGTTTGTGTTACTGGTGCGTTTGTGTTACTGGTGCGTTTGTGTTACTGGTGCGTTTGTGTTACTGGTGCGTTTGTGTTACTGGTGCGTTTGTGTTACTGGTGCGTTTGTGTTACTGGTGTGTTTGTGTTACTGGTGTGTTTGTGTTACTGGTGTGTTTGTGTTACTGGTGTGTTTGTGTTACTGGTGCGTTTGTGTTACTGGTGCGTTTGTGTTACTGGTGCGTTTGTGTTACTGGTGCGTTTGTGTTACTGGTGTGTTTGTGTTACTGGTGTGTTTGTGTTACTGGTGTGTTTGTGTTACTGGTGTGTTTGTGTTACTAGTGTGTTTGTGTTACTAGTGTGTTTGTGTTACTGGTGTGTGTGTTACTGGTGTGTGTGTGTTACTGGTGCTTTGTGTTACTGGTGCTTTGTGTTACTGGTGTGTTTGTGTTACTGGTGTGTTTGTGTTACTGGTGTGTTTGTGTTACTGGTGCTTTGTGTTACTGGTGGTTTGTGTTACTGGTGTGTTTGTGTTACTAGTGTGTTTGTGTTACTAGTGTGTTTGTGTTACTGGTGTGTGTGTTACTGGTGTGTGTGTGTTACTGGTGCTTTGTGTTACTGGTGCTTTGTGTTACTGGTGTGTTTGTGTTACTGGTGTGTTTGTGTTACTGGTGTGTTTGTGTTACTGGTGTGTTTGTGTTACTGGTGTGTTTGTGTTACTGGTGTGTGTGTTACTGGTGTGTGTGTTACTGGTGTGTGTGTTACTGGTGTGTGTGTTACTGGTGTGTGTGTTACTGGTGTGTGTGTTACTGGTGTGTTTGTGTTACTGGTGTGTTTGTGTTACTGGTGTGTTTGTGTTACTGGTGTGTTTGTGTTACTGGTGTGTTTGTGTTACTGGTGTGTTTGTGTTACTGGTGTGTGTGTTACTAGTGTGTGTGTTACTGGTGTGTTTGTGTTACTGGTGTGTTTGTGTTACTGGTGCTTTTGTGTTACTGGTGCTTTTGTGTTACTGGTGTGTTTGTGTTACTGGTGCGTTTGTGTTACTGGTGTGTTTGTGTTACTGGTGTGTTTGTGTTACTGGTGCTTTTGTGTTACTGGTGTGTTTGTGTTACTGGTGTGTTTGTGTTACTGGTGTGTTTGTGTTACTGGTGTGTTTGTGTTACTGGTGTGTTTGTGTTACTGGTGTGTTTGTGTTACTGGTGTGTTTGTGTTACTGGTGTGTTTGTGTTACTGGTGTGTTTGTGTTACTGGTGTGTTTGTGTTACTGGTGTGTTTGTGTTACTGGTGTGTTTGTGTTACTGGTGCTTTGTGTCACTGGTGTGTTTGTGTTACTGGTGCTTTGTGTTACTGGTGTGTTTGTGTTACTGGTGCGTTTGTGTTACTGGTGCTTTGTGTTACTGGTGCTTTGTGTTACTGGTGCTTTGTGTTACTGGTGCGTTTGTGTTACTGGTGTGTTTGTGTTACTGGTGCTTTGTGTTACTGGTGCTTTGTGTTACTGGTGCTTTGTGTTACTGGTGTGTTTGTGTTACTGGTGCTTTGTGTTACTGGTGTGTTTGTGTTACTGGTGTGTTTGTGTTACTGGTGTGTTTGTGTTACTGGTGTGTGTGTTTGTGTTACTGGTGTGTTTGTGTTACTGGTGTGTTTGTGTTACTGGTGTGTTTGTGTTACTGGTGTGTTTGTGTTACTGGTGTGTTTGTGTTACTGGTGTGTTTGTGTTACTAGTGTGTTTGTGTTACTAGTGTGTTTGTGTTACTGGTGTGTGTGTTACTGGTGTGTGTGTGTTACTGGTGCTTTGTGTTACTGGTGCTTTGTGTTACTGGTGTGTTTGTGTTACTGGTGTGTTTGTTTGTGTTACTGGTGCTTTGTGTTACTGGTGTGTTTGTGTTACTGGTGTGTTTGTGTTACTGGTGTGTTTGTGTTACTGGTGTGTTTGTGTTACTGGTGTGTTTGTGTTACTGGTGTGTTTGTGTTACTGGTGTGTTTGTGTTACTGGTGTGTTTGTGTTACTGGTGTGTTTGTGTTACTGGTGTGTTTGTGTTACTGGTGTGTGTGTTACTGGTGTGTGTGTTACTGGTGTGTTTGTGTTACTGGTGTGTTTGTGTTACTGGTGCTTTTGTGTTACTGGTGCTTTTGTGTTACTGGTGTGTTTGTGTTACTGGTGTGTTTGTGTTACTGGTGTGTTTGTGTTACTGGTGTGTTTGTGTTACTGGTGTGTTTGTGTTACTGGTGTGTTTGTGTTACTGGTGTGTTTGTGTTACTGGTGTGTGTGTTACTGATGTGTGTGTTACTGGTGTGTGTGTTACTGGTGTGTGTGTTACTGGTGTGTGTGTTACTGGTGTGTTTGTGTTACTGGTGTGTTTGTGTTACTGGTGCTTTTGTGTTACTGGTGCTTTTGTGTTACTGGTGTGTTTGTGTTACTGGTGCTTTTGTGTTACTGGTGTGTTTGTGTTACTGGTGTGTTTGTGTTACTGGTGTGTTTGTGTTACTGGTGTGTTTGTGTTACTGGTGTGTTTGTGTTACTGGTGTGTTTGTGTTACTGGTGCTTTGTGTTACTGGTGTGTTTGTGTTACTGGTGTGTTTGTGTTACTGGTGCTTTGTGTTACTGGTGTGTTTGTGTTACTGGTGTGTGTTTGTGTTACTGGTGTGTTTGTGTTACTGGTGTGTTTGTGTTACTGGTGTGTTTGTGTTACTGGTGTGTGTGTTACTGGTGTGTGTGTGTTACTGTGTGTGTGTGTTACTGGTGTGTGTGTTACTGGTGTGTTTGTGTTACTGGTGTGTTTGTGTTACTGGTGCTTTTGTGTTACTGGTGCTTTTGTGTTACTGGTGTGTTTGTGTTACTGGTGCTTTTGTGTTACTGGTGTGTTTGTGTTACTGGTGTGTTTGTGTTACTGGTGTGTTTGTGTTACTGGTGTGTTTGTGTTACTGGTGTGTTTGTGTTACTGGTGTGTTTGTGTTACTGGTGTGTTTGTGTTACTGGTGCTTTGTGTTACTGGTGTGTTTGTGTTACTGGTGTGTTTGTGTTACTGGTGCTTTGTGTTACTGGTGTGTTTGTGTTACTGGTGTGTTTGTGTTACTGGTGTGTTTGTGTTACTGGTGTGTTTGTGTTACTGGTGTGTTTGTGTTACTGGTGTGTGTGTTACTGGTGTGTGTGTTACTGGTGTGTGTGTTACTGGTGTGTGTGTTACTGGTGTGTGTGTTACTGGTGTGTGTGTGTTACTGGTGTGTTTGTGTTACTGGTGTGTTTGTGTTACTGGTGTGTTTGTGTTACTGGTGTGTTTGTGTTACTGGTGTGTTTGTGTTACTGGTGTGTTTGTGTTACTGGTGTGTGTGTTACTAGTGTGTGTGTTACTGGTGTGTTTGTGTTACTGGTGTGTTTGTGTTACTGGTGCTTTTGTGTTACTGGTGCTTTTGTGTTACTGGTGTGTTTGTGTTACTGGTGCGTTTGTGTTACTGGTGTGTTTGTGTTACTGGTGTGTTTGTGTTACTGGTGCTTTTGTGTTACTGGTGTGTTTGTGTTACTGGTGTGTTTGTGTTACTGGTGTGTTTGTGTTACTGGTGTGTTTGTGTTACTGGTGTGTTTGTGTTACTGGTGTGTTTGTGTTACTGGTGTGTTTGTGTTACTGGTGTGTTTGTGTTACTGGTGTGTTTGTGTTACTGGTGTGTTTGTGTTACTGGTGTGTTTGTGTTACTGGTGTGTTTGTGTTACTGGTGCTTTGTGTTACTGGTGTGTTTGTGTTACTGGTGCTTTGTGTTACTGGTGTGTTGTGTGTGTTACTGGTGCGTTTGTGTTACTGGTGCTTGTGTTACTGGTGCTTTGTGTTACTGGTGCGTTTGTGTTACTGGTGTGTTTGTGTTACTGGTGCTTTGTTACTGTGCTTTGTGTTACTGGGTGTGTTACTGGTGTGTTTGTGTTACTGGTGCTTTGTGTTACTGGTGTGTTTGTGTTACTGGTGTGTTTGTGTTACTGGTGTGTTTGTGTTACTGGTGTGTTTGTGTTACTGGTGTGTTTGTGTTACTGGTGTGTTTGTGTTACTGGTGTGTTTGTGTACTGGTGTGTTTGTGTTACTGGTGTGTTTGTGTTACTGGTGTGTTTGTGTTACTGGTGTGTTTGTGTTACTAGTGTGTTTGTGTTACTAGTGTGTTTGTGTTACTGGTGTGTTTGTGTTACTGGTGTGTGTGTTACTGGTGTTTTGTGTTACTGGTGCTTTGTGTTACTGGTGTGTTTGTGTTACTGGTGTGTTTGTGTTACTGGTGTGTTTGTGTTACTGGTGTGTTTGTGTTACTGGTGTGTTTGTGTTACTGGTGTGTTTGTGTTACTGGTGTGTTTGTGTTACTGGTGTGTTTGTGTTACTGGTGTGTTTGTGTTACTGGTGTGTTTGTGTTACTGGTGTGTTTGTGTTACTGGTGTGTTTGTGTTACTGGTGTGTTTGTGTTACTGGTGTGTTTGTGTTACTGGTGTGTTTGTGTTACTGGTGTGTTTGTGTTACTGGTGTGTTTGTGTTACTGGTGCTTTGTGTCACTGGTGTGTTTGTGTTACTGGTGCTTTGTGTTACTGGTGTGTTTGTGTTACTGGTGCGTTTGTGTTACTGGTGCTTTGTGTTACTGGTGCTTTGTGTTACTGGTGCGTTTGTGTTACTGGTGTGTTTGTGTTACTGGTGCTTTGTGTTACTGGTGCTTTGTGTTACTGGTGCTTTGTGTTACTGGTGTGTTTGTGTTACTGGTGCTTTGTGTTACTGGTGTGTTTGTGTTACTGGTGTGTTTGTGTTACTGGTGTGTTTGTGTTACTGGTGTGTTTGTGTTACTGGTGTGTTTGTGTTACTGGTGTGTTTGTGTTACTGGTGTGTTTGTGTTACTGGTGTGTTTGTGTTACTGGTGTGTTTGTGTTACTGGTGTGTTTGTGTTACTGGTGTGTTTGTGTTACTGGTGTGTTTGTTGTTACTAGTGTGTTTGTGTTACTAGTGTGTTTGTGTTACTGGTGTGTGTGTTACTGGTGTGTGTGTGTTACTGGTGCTTTGTGTTACTGGTGCTTTGTGTTACTGGTGTGTGTGTTACTGGTGTGTTTGTGTTACTGGTGTGTTTGTGTTACTGGTGTGTTTGTGTTACTGGTGTGTTTGTGTTACTGGTGTGTTTGTGTTACTGGTGTGTTTGTGTTACTGGTGTGTTTGTGTTACTGGTGTGTTTGTGTTACTGGTGTGTTTGTGTTACTGGTGTGTTTGTGTTACTGGTGTGTGTGTTACTGGTGTGTGTGTTACTGGTGTGTTTGTGTTACTGGTGTGTTTGTGTTACTGGTGCTTTTGTGTTACTGGTGCTTTTGTGTTACTGGTGTGTTTGTGTTACTGGTGTGTTTGTGTTACTGGTGTGTTTGTGTTACTGGTGTGTTTGTGTTACTGGTGTGTTTGTGTTACTGGTGTGTTTGTGTTACTGGTGTGTTTGTGTTACTGGTGTGTGTGTTACTGGTGTGTGTGTTACTGGTGTGTGTGTTACTGGTGTGTGTGTTACTGGTGTGTGTGTTACTGGTGTGTTTGTGTTACTGGTGTGTTTGTGTTACTGGTGTGTTTGTGTTACTGGTGCTTTTGTGTTACTGGTGTGTTTGTGTTACTGGTGCTTTTGTGTTACTGGTGTGTTTGTGTTACTGGTGTGTTTGTGTTACTGGTGTGTTTGTGTTACTGGTGTGTTTGTGTTACTGGTGTGTTTGTGTTACTGGTGTGTTTGTGTTACTGGTGTGTTTGTGTTACTGGTGCTTTGTGTTACTGGTGTGTTTGTGTTACTGGTGTGTTTGTGTTACTGGTGCTTTGTGTTACTGGTGTGTTTGTGTTACTGGTGTGTTTGTGTTACTGGTGTGTTTGTGTTACTGGTGTGTTTGTGTTACTGGTGTGTTTGTGTTACTGGTGTGTTTGTGTTACTGGTGTGTGTGTTACTGGTGTGTGTGTTACTGGTGTGTGTGTTACTGGTGTGTGTGTTACTGGTGTGTGTGTTACTGGTGTGTTTGTGTTACTGGTGTGTTTGTGTTACTGGTGCTTTTGTGTTACTGGTGCTTTTGTGTTACTGGTGTGTTTGTGTTACTGGTGCTTTTGTGTTACTGGTGTGTTTGTGTTACTGGTGTGTTTGTGTTAATGGTGTGTTTGTGTTACTGGTGTGTTTGTGTTACTGGTGTGTTTGTGTTACTGGTGTGTTTGTGTTACTGGTGCTTTGTGTTACTGGTGTGTGTTTGTGTTACTGGTGTGTTTGTGTTACTGGTGCTTTGTGTTACTGGTGTGTTTGTGTTACTGGTGTGTTTGTGTTACTGGTGCTTTGTGTTACTGGTGTGTTTGTGTTACTGGTGTGTTTGTGTTACTGGTGTGTTTGTGTTACTGGTGTGTTTGTGTTACTGGTGTGTTTGTGTTACTGGTGTGTTTGTGTTGTTTTATCTCTGTGTTGAGTGGATGATGAAGTCTACAAGTTATTCTGAAAATGTGACTGATGGATCGTTACCCGTATCCAAAGTAGTACTGATAGGAGCCCGCCATCTTCAGGTCCAGGGAACAGAACTTGTCGGAGTCGTCGTCGCGGCCCGAGGGGAAGTTCCAGGCCATGGCTCTGAACACATGGCGTCTGAACGGCTGTCCCTCTAGGGGGTAGTTTGTGTGCACCGACACCCTCCTGCCCTGGAGACTGGGACCCAGGCGGAACTGCAGCTCGAACCCTGCAACACAACACAGGACTGAGGCTGTAGACCCAGGACTGAGGCTGCAGACCCAGGACTGAGGCTGCAGACCCAGGACTGAGGCTGCAGACCCAGGACTGAGGCTGCAGACCCAGGACTGAGGCTGCAGACCCAGGACTGAGGCTGCAGACCCAGGACTGAGGCTGTAGACCTAGGACTGAGGCTGTAGACCCAGGACTGAGGCTGTAGACCCAGGACTGAGGCTGTAGACCCAGGACTGAGGCCGTAGACCCAGGACTGAGGCCGTAGACCCAGGACTGAGGCCGTAGACCCAGGACTGAGGCTGTAGACCCAGGACTGAGGCTGCAGACCCAGGACTGAGGCTGCAGACCCAGGACTGAGGCTGTAGACCTAGGACTGAGGCTGTAGACCCAGGACTGAGGCTGTAGACCCAGGACTGAGGCTGTAGACCCAGGACTGAGGCTGTAGACCCAGGACTGAGGCTGTAGACCCAGGACTGAGGCCGTAGACCCAGGACTGAGGCCGTAGACCCAGGACTGAGGCCGTAGACCCAGGACTGAGGCTGTAGACCCAGGACTGAGGCTGCAGACCCAGGACTGAGGCTGCAGACCCAGGACTGAGGCTGTAGACCTAGGACTGAGGCTGTAGACCCAGGACTGAGGCTGCAGACCCAGGACTGAGGCTGCAGACCCAGGACTGAGGCTGTAGACCTAGGACTGAGGCTGTAGACCCAGGACTGAGGCTGTAGACCCAGGACTGAGGCTGTAGACCCAGGACTGAGGCTGTAGACCCAGGACTGAGGCCGTAGACCCAGGACTGAGGCCGTAGACCCAGGACTGAGGCCGTAGACCCAGGACTGAGGCTGTAGACCCAGGACTGAGGCTGTAGACCCAGGACTGAGGCTGCAGACCCAGGACTGAGGCTGCAGACCCAGGACTGAGGCTGCAGACCCAGGACTGAGGCTGCAGACCCAGGACTGAGGCTGTAGACCCAGGACTGAGGCTGTAGACCCAGGACTGAGGCTGCAGACCCAGGACTGAGGCTGTAGACCCAGGACTGAGGCCGTAGACCCAGGACTGAGGCTGTAGACCCAGGACTGAGGCTGCAGACCCAGGACTGAGGCTGCAGACCCAGGACTGAGGCTGCAGACCCAGGACTGAGGCTGTAGACCCAGGACTGAGGCTGCAGACCCAGGACTGAGGCTGTAGACCCAGGACTGAGGCTGCAGACCCAGGACTGAGGCTGCAGACCCAGGACTGAGGCTGCAGACCCAGGACTGAGGCTGCAGACCCAGGACTGAGGCTGTAGACCCAGGACTGAGGCTGCAGACCCAGGACTGAGGCTGTAGACCCAGGACTGAGGCTGTAGACCCAGGACTGATGCAGGATGGTGGTGATGTCACACTGTGGTGATGTCACACTGTGGTGATGTCACACTGCGGTGATGTCACACTGTGGTGATGTCACACTCCTGACCTTCTAAGAATAGTAGCAGGTGAAATATAGACTTGGACTTGGCATGTGTCCAGGCTGTGGTCAGATAAAGGTCCTCATGGGTCTGGGATCTGCTTTGTCATGGTCTCCCTCTCTGGTCTCCCTCTCTGGTCTCTCTCTCTGGTCTCTCTCTCTGGTCTCTCTCTGGTCTCTCTCTGGTCTCCCTCTCTGGTCTCCCTCTCTGGTCTCCCTCTCTGGTCTCTCTCTCTGGTCTCCCTCTCTGGTCTCCCTCTCTGGTCTCCCTCTCTGGTCTCCCTCTCTGGTCTCCCTCTCTGGTCTCCCTCTCTGGTCTCCCTCTCTGGGCTCTCTCGCTGGGCTCTCTCGCTGGGCTCTCTCGCTGGTCTGTCTCTCACTTGGGTCCCTCTCTAGTCTCCAGTCAATCTAGTCTCTCTGGTCTCTCTCTGGGCCAGAGAGAGAGACACCAAAGAGAGAGACAAGGGATAGAGACCCGAGAGAGAGACCTGAGAGAGAGACCTGAGAGAGAGACCAGAGAGAGAGACCAGAGAGAGAGACTACAGAGAGAGAGACCTGAGAGAGAGACCAGAGAGAGAGACTACAGAGAGAGAGACTACAGAGAGAGAGACCAGAGAGAGAGACTACAGAGAGAGACCAGAGAGAGAGACCTGAGAGAGAGACCTGAGAGAGAGACCAGAGAGAGAGACCAGAGAGAGAGACTACAGAGAGAGAGACCTGAGAGAGAGACCAGAGAGAGAGACTACAGAGAGAGAGACTACAGAGAGAGAGACTACAGAGAGAGAGACCTGAGAGAGAGACCAGAGAGAGAGACCAGAGAGAGAGACTACAGAGAGAGACCAGAGAGAGAGACTACAGAGAGAGAGACCAGAGAGAGAGACTACAGAGAGAGAGACTACAGAGAGAGAGACCACAGAGAGAGAGACCAGAGAGAGAGACTACAGAGAGAGAGACCAGAGAGAGAGACCAGAGAGAGAGACTACAGAGAGAGAGACCAGAGAGAGAGACTACAGAGAGAGAGACCAGAGAGAGAGACTACAGAGAGAGAGACCAGAGAGAGAGACTACAGAGAGAGAGACCAGAGAGAGAGACCAGAGAGAGAGACCAGCGAGAGAGACCAGAGAGAGAGACTACAGAGAGAGAGACCAGAGAGAGAGACTACAGAGAGAGAGACTACAGAGAGAGAGACCAGAGAGAGAGACCAGAGAGAGAGACTACAGAGAGAGAGACCAGAGAGAGAGACCAGAGAGAGAGACCAGCGAGAGAGACTACAGAGAGATAAATGATTTCCGTCACACTGTTGCAGCCATAAAAGTTAAAAACCTTGTCTCTGGTGCTCAGCCTGAACATGCTCAGAGTGTAGTGTCGTCCTGTGTGTGTGCGTGTGTGGGCGAGTGTGTACCCGCTACACACACCTGCAGACACACCCACACCTGCAGACACACACACACCTGCAGACACACACACACCTGCAGACACACACACACCAGCAGACACACACACACCAGCAGACACACACACACCTGCAGACACACACACACCAGCAGACACACCCACACCTGCAGACACACACACACCAGCAGACACACACACACCAGCAGACACACACACACCTTGAGACACACACACACCAGCAGACACACACACACCTGCAGACACACACACACCAGCAGACACACACACACACCAGCAGACACACACACACACCTGCAGACACACACACACACCAGCAGACACACCTGTAGACACACCCACACCTGCAGACACACACACACACCTGCAGACACACACACACACCTGCAGACACACACACACACCTGCAGACACACACACACACCTGCAGACACACACACACACCAGCAGACACACCTGTAGACACACCCACACCTGCAGACACACACACACACCTGCAGACACACACACACACCTGCAGACACACACACACACCAGCAGACACACACACACACCAGCAGACACACCTGTAGACACGCCCACACCAGCAGACACGCACACACACCAGCAGACACACCCACACCAGCAGACACACACACACACCTGCAGACACACACACACACACACACCTGCAGACACGCCCACACCAGCAGACACACACACACACCTGCAGACACGCACACACCTGCAGACACAGCCACACCAGCAGACACACACCCACACCAGCAGACACAGCCACACCAGCAGACACACACACACCAGCAGACACACACACACCTGCAGACACACACACACCTGCAGACACACCCACACCTGCAGACACACCCACACCAGCAGACACACCCACACCTGCAGACACACCCACACCTGCAGACACACACACACCTGCAGACACACACACACCTGCAGACACACACACACCAGCAGACACACACACACCTGCAGACACACACACACCTGCAGACACACCCACACCTGTAGACACACCCACACCTGCAGACACAGCCACACCAGCAGACACACACACACACCAGCAGACACACACACACACCTGCAGACACACACACACACCAGCAACACACACACACACACCTGCAGACACACCCACACCTGCAGACACACCCACACCTGCAGACACACACCCACACCTGCAGACACACCCACACCTGCAGACACACCCACACCTGCAGACACACACACACCAGCAGACACACACACACACCAGCAGACACACCCACACCTGCAGACACACCCACACCTGCAGACACACACACACCAGCAGACACACACACACACCTGCAGACACACCCACACCTGCAGACACACACACACCTGCAGACACACACACACCAGCAGACACAGCCACACCAGCAGACACACACCCACACCAGCAGACACAGCCACACCAGCAGACTAGCAGACACGCTCACACCAGCAGACACACCTGTAGACACACCCACACCTGCAGACACACCCACACCTGCAGACACAGCCACACCAGCAGACACACACACACACCAGCAGACACACCTGTAGACACACCCACACCTGCAGACACACCCACACCTGCAGACACACACACACCAGCAGACACACACACACACCTGCAGACACAGCCACACCAGCAGACACGCCCACACCAGCAGACACGCCCACACCAGCAGACACAGCCACACCAGCAGACACACACCCACACCAGCAGACACAGCCACACCAGCAGACTAGCAGACACGCTCACACCAGCAGACACGCCCACACCAGCAGACACACACACACCAGCTGAGCTCACCTTGTTCCAGCCTAAACAGGGTTCTCTCCAGGTTCTCCTTCTCGTGCAGCATCAGGACTCGGATTTGCTTCAGGTGCTGCGGTAACATGGTCAGAGAGAGGAGGTGAAGAGCAGCCCTGGTTTCCTACACACACACACACACACACAAACACACACACACACATATACACACGGATAAAAAAAACACACACACACACACACCAAACATATCAAGTTAGTACATCATAAACTAACTTGTTGCTAAAATGCATGATTCACGGGACATTTTTCTAAAAGTTGCAATTTTTCCACTTCCACGTTTTTTTGACTAAAGCTAGAGTTTCTCAACAAGATGCGCTCTGTTTGACCGGTCACATGGAACTATGTACGGTGGAGGGGGAAAGTTTAGACGGACGCACAAACCTGGAGTGCGCCCGAGTGGCGAGACCCGTCAGTACAGAGAGAGAGACCAGAGAGAGACCAGAGAGAGAGACCAGAGAGAGAGACCAGAGAGAGGGACCAGAGAGAGAGACCAGAGAGAGAGACCAGAGAGAGAGACCAGAGAGAGAGACCAGAGAGAGACCAGAGAGAGAGACCAGAGAGAGACCAGAGAGAGACCAGAGAGAGAGACCAGAGAGAGAAACCAGAGAGAGAGACCAGAGAGAGAGACCAGAGAGAGAGACCAGAAAGAGACCAGAGAGAGAGACCAGAGAGAGAGACCAGAGAGAGAGACCAGAGAGAAAGACCAGAGAGAGACCAGAGAGAGGGACCAGAGAGAGAGACCAGAGAGAGACCAGAGAGAGAGACCAGAGAGAGAGACCAGAGAGAGAGACCAGAGAGAGAGACCAGAGAGAGACCAGAGGAGACCAGAGAGAGACCAGAGAGAGAGACCAGAGAGAGAGACCAGAGAGAGAGACCAGAGAGAGAGACCAGAGAGAGAGACCAGAGAGAGAGACCAGAGAGAGAGACCAGAGAGAGAGACCAGAGAGAGAGACCAGAGAGAGAGACCAGAGAGAGACCAGAGAGAGAGACCAGAGAGAGAGACCAGAGAGAGAGACCAGAGAGAGACCAGAGAGAGAGACCAGAGAGAGAGACCAGAGAGAGAGACCAGAGAGAGAGACCAGAGAGAGAGACCAGAGAGAGAGACCAGAGAGAGACCAGAGAGAGAGACCAGAGAGAGAGACCAGAGAGAGAGACCAGAGAGAGAGACCAGAGAGAGAGACCAGAGAGAGAGACCAGAGAGAGAAACCAGAGAGAGAGACCAGAGAGAGAGACCAGAGAGAGAGACCAGAGAGAGACCAGAGAGAGACCAGAGAGAGACCAGAGAGAGACCAGAGAGAGACCAGAGAGAGACCAGAGGGAGACCAGAGAGAGACCAGAGAGAGACCAGAGAGAGAAACCAGAGAGAGAGACCAGAGCGAGAGACCATAGAGAGAGACCAGAGAGAGAGACCAGAGAGAGAGACCAGAGAGAGACCAGAGAGAGAGACCGGAGAGAGAGACCAGAGAGAAAGACCAGAGAGAGACCAGAGAGAGAGACCGGAGAGAGAGACCAGAGAGAAAGACCAGAGAGAGACCAGAGAGAGGGACCAGAAAGAGAGACCAGAGAGAGAGACCAGAGAGAGAGACCAGAGAGAGAGACCAGAGAGAAAGACCAGAGAGAGACCAGAGAGAGGGACCAGAAAGAGAGACCAGAGAGAGAGACCGGAGAGCGACCAGAGAGAGACCAGAGAGAGAGACCAGAGAGAGACCAGAGAGAGAGACCAGAGAGAGAGACCAGAGACCAGAGAGAGAGACCAGAGAGAGAGACCAGAGAGAGAGACCAGAGATACTTGAAATCTTGAATATAAATTCTCTAGTCCTTTTCTTCTTTGTTTTCATTCTCCTGTGTTTTAGTGAGAGTCGTTCAGAACTTTGTGAACTCTTTCAAAATGTGCAAATAGTGTTTCCACAGATATGAAGATTACACACAGAGAGATCGATACACAGAGACCAGAGGGACCAGGGAGAAGGACCAGAGAGAGACCAGAGGGAAGGACCAGAGAGAGACCAGGGAGAGACCAGAGAGAGACCAGAGCAAGACCAGAGCGAGACCAGAGAGAGAGACCAGAGAGAGAGACCAGAGAGAGACCAGAGAGAGAGACCAGAGAGAGAGACCAGAGAGAGAGACCAGAGAGAGAGACCAGAGAGAGAGACCAGAGAGAGAGACCAGAGAGAGAGACCAGAGAGAGACCAGAGGGAGAGACCAGAGAGAGACCAGAGAGAGACCAGAGGGAGACCAGAGGGAGACCAGAGGGAGAGACCAGAGAGAGAGACCAGAGAGAGAGACCAGAGAGAGACCAGAGAGAGACCAGAGAGGACCAGAGAGAAGACCAGAGAGAAGGACCAGAGAGAGACCAGAGAGAGACCAGAGAAGACCAGAGAGAGACCAGAGAGAAGACCAGAGAGAGACCAGAGAGAGACCAGAGAGAGACCAGAGAGAGAGACCAGAGAGAGGCCAGAGAGAGACCAGAGAGAGAGACCAGAGAGAGACCAGAGAGAGACCAGAGAGAGACCAGAGAGAGAGACCAGAGAGAGACCAGAGAGAAGGACCAGAGAGAGACCAGAGAGAGACCAGAGAGAGAGACCAGAGAGAGGCCAGAGAGAGACCAGAGAGAGACCAGAGAGAGACCAGAGAGAGACCAGAGAGAGAGACCAGAGAGAGACCAGAGGGAGAGACCAGAGAGAGACCAGAGAGAGACCAGAGAGAGACCAGAGGGAGAGACCAGATAGAGGACCTCATGTGGAAACAGCTGTAAATGAGGATCCAGTTATTGTCTCATGTTGTTGTGAAACCAACTGTTATTTTGTTTCAAACACTGAAGACATGTCCATTGTTTCATTACACAGAGCAGGACACAGAGCAGGACACAGGACACAGAGCAGGACACAGAGCAGGACACAGGACACAGAGCAGGACACAGAGCAGGACACAGAGCAGGACACACAAGAGGACACAGAGCAGGACACAGAGCAGGACACAGAGCAGGACACAGAGCAGGACACAGAGCAGGACACAGACACAGAGCAGGACACAGAACAGAGCAGTACACAGAGCAGGACACAGAGCAGGACACAGAGCAGGACACAGAGCAGGACACAGAGCAGGACACAGAGCAGGACACAGAGCAGGACACAGAGCAGGACACAGAGCAGGACACAGAGCAGGACACAGGACACAGAGCAGGACACAGAGCAGGACACAGGACACAGAGCAGGACACAGAGCAGGACACAGGACACAGGACACAGAGCAGGACACAGAGCAGGACACAGGACACAGAGCAGGACACAGAGCAGGACACAGGACACAGAGCAGGACACAGAGCAGGACACAGAGCAGGACACAGGACACAGAGCAGGACACAGGACACAGAGCAGGACACAGAGCAGGACACAGGACACAGAGCAGGACACAGAGCAGGACACAGGACACAGAGCAGGACACAGGACACAGAGCAGGACACAGAGCAGGACACAGGACACAGAGCAGGACACAGAGCAGGACACAGAGCAGGACACAGGACACAGAGCAGGACACAGGACACAGAGCAGGACACAGGACACAGAGCAGGACACAGAGCAGGACACAGAGCAGGACACAGGACACAGAGCAGGACACAGAGCAGGACACAGAGCAGGACACAGGACACAGAGCAGGACACAGGACACAGAGCAGGACACAGGACACAGAGCAGGACACAGAGCAGGACACAGAGCAGGACACAGGACACAGAGCAGGACACAGAGCAGGACACAGGACACAGAGCAGGACACAGCAGGACACAGAGCAGGACACAGGACACAGAGCAGGACACAGAGCAGGACACAGAGCAGGACACATCTTAAACAGTGTTTTTGGTCTAAAGTTTAAAGGAAAACCATATTGTGTTTCTTTTTCCCGGGAGCAACAGTTGAACACATTACTCTGAGAACTTTTACTGAGTAGGATTTTTGGACTAATAACTATTTTCAACTAACACACACATGTGTTTGTTTCTTTAAAACTATAGAAGCACCTATAGGTCAGAGAAGCACCCGCATCCCCCCCCCCCCCCCCCCCGCTCTGAGCATGCGCACTGGCACAAGGTCAGGTATTCAAGTCTTTAATGTCACTCACTCTATTTATAAAGCTCCTGCTCAGTGTTTGGCTCGCTGGCACATCGTCACATAGCTGTGCATCTGACATATACAGCCCCACGCGGACTCACGCAGACTCACGCAGCCCCACGCGGACTCACGCAGACTCACGCAGCCCCACGCGGACTCACGCAGACTCACGCAGCCCCACGCGGACTCACGCAGGACGAGGCTCGGGCATAGCTCTGTAACCGGACGTAAACCCAAAACATGTGAAACTTTACGTTAGCGTCATATTTACAGCGCATAAACCCAGCACAGGTGACGCACAAAAGCGTTAATCTGTTAGAACATGTTCGTGCGCACATTTCGGCACGAGTCGATTTCCAAGAAGCGGAAAGTTACGCAAATACTTCCGATGTTTTGCTAAAGTTTAGAAGGACTGGTGCAAGGGGGCGGCACCCTGTGTGGCCCTCGTGAAGGCAAACAGAAAATAAACATATATAACATTTTAATTAACAAAATAAATGTCCTACGAGAAAATGTAAATATAAATAAATGTTCACAATCATCGTCATTTTGAAATTATCTTCCCAAGTTTGACCTAAAGTTGTCTCACTAGCTTTGCCTAACATTTAAATGTCTTGCCAGTAGATATGGGGTTATTAAGGAGTATGCGTCATTACAAACAGTTCACTAGAGGAAATTGAATTAAAGTTGTGGAATACGAGCCATTTCTGTCGCTAGCTTGTCCCTTGAATCATCCTAGTATAGCTGCCCTTAGCTCCTGGTTTAAAGGTCTTGACAGAACACAGCACATCACTGATGCACAAACACACACTGATGCACAAACACACACTGATGCACAAACACACACTGAAGCACAAACACACACTGATGCACAAACACACACTGATGCACAAACACACACTGAAGCACAAACACACACTGATGCACAAACACACACTGATGCACAAACACACACTGAAGCACAAACACACACTGATGCACAAACACACACTGAAGCACAAACACACACTGATGCACAAACACACACTGATGCACAAACACACACTGAAGCACAAACACACACTGATGCACAAACACACACTGAAGCAGTGCTAGCTAACGGGGCAGACCCAGCGGCACATGCAGGGGGCTCGGTGCTGTCAAACCGGGGTGACATGCAGGGTCCAGGCCCGGGGGAGCCTGGATGAGGCTGGCGGGGATGGAGGTACCTGTCTGTCCGGTGCTCGGTCGTTCACAGCCGCAGAAGATCAGACTGACTGTGGGGATACCGTGGGACAGGCTTGTTTGTCCTGGTTCCACGGCGGACGTGCTCAGAGTGCAGAGGGGGGCGTGGCCAGAGTGCAGAGGGGGGCGTGGCCAGAGAGGTGTACTGACGAGATCTGCATCCGCTGCGATATATACACAAAATATACAACTGGTGTGTCTCTCTCTCTAGTCTATCTCTGGTTCCTCTCTAGTCTATCTCTGGTCTATCTCTGGTCTATCTCTGGTCTCTCTCTGGTCTCTCTCTCTGGTCTCTCTCTCTGGTCTCTCTCTGGTCTCTCTCTCTGGTCTCTCTCTCTGGTCTCTCTCTGGTCTCTCTCTCTGGTCTCTCTCTCTGGTCTCTCTCTCTGGTCTCTCTCTCTGGTCTCTCTCTGGTCTCTCTCTCTGGTCTCTCTCTCTGGTCTCTCTCTGGTCTCTCTCTCTGGTCTCTCTCTCTGGTCTCTCTCTCTGGTCTCTCTCTCTGGTCTCTCAGATTCAGATTCAGATTCAGATTCATATTCATTTATTAGCCATGTGCAGTATAAAAACTACATTGGAATACATTTGCAAAAAAAGGTACTCTGTGTGCACCGACAGAATAAAAAGCACGATACAATGTAATATAAAATACACATACACTGAATATAAAATAATTCACCGATCAACAAAACGATACAAGGGGTAAAAGCAGGAATTAAAGTGCTATGTTTAGGCACCTAACAGCCTGTGGAAAGAAGCTGTTAGCATAGCGAGATGTCTTGCATCTCAGCGACTGATATCTTCTGCCAGAGGGAAGAAGCTGGAACATGGCTTTCCCAGGGTGGCCAGAAGAGTCATTGATGATTTTAAGAGCTTTGTTTAAAAGTCTGGATTTGTAAAGAACCTCCAGAACAGGAAGCTCACAGCCCACGGTCCTCTTTGCAGAGCGGAGCACCTTGTTTAAAGCTCTCTTTTCTTTATCTGTGATGTTTCCAAACCACACAGACACAGAACCAACAAGTAAACTCTCAATGGTGCAGCCATAAAAGTTAAGCACAATCTTAGAGTTAGTGGTAAATTCTCTAAGTTTACGCAGAAAGTAGAGACGCTGACGAGCTTTCTTAACGACTCAGTGTTTTTAACCCATTTCAGGTTAGACAGAGTTAAACCCAGAAACTTACACTCCTCTACGATCTGCACCTGGGAGTTGTCAATAACAACAGGAGTGTGAGAACTGCTATGACTGAAGTCAAAGACAAGTTCACATGTTTTTGCAGTGTTCAGCTGGAGATTGTTTACTTTACTCCACTGAAAAACATGAAAAACTCTCTCTCTGGTCTCTCTCTGGTCTCTCTCTGGTCTCTCTCTGGTCTCTCTCTCTGGTCTCTCTCTGGTCTCTCTCTGGTCTCTCTCTGGTCTCTCTCTCTGGTCTCTCTCTGGTCTCTCTCTCTGGTCTCTCTCTGGTCTCTCTCTGGTCTCTCTCTGGTCTCTCTCTGGTCTCTCTCTGGTCTCTCTCTCTGGTCTCTCTCTGGTCTGTCTCTGGTCTCTCTCTGGTCTCTCTCTGGTCTCTCTCTCTGGTCTCTCTCTGGTCTCTCTCTCTGGTCTCTCTCTCTGGTCTCTCTCTCTGGTCTCTCTCTGGTCTCTCTCTCTGGTCTCTCTCTGGTCTCTCTCTCTGGTCTCTCTCTGGTCTCTCTCTCTGGTCTCTCTCTCTGGTCTCTCTCTGGTCTCTCTCTCTGGTCTCTCTCTCTGGTCTCTCTCTGGTCTCTCTCTGGTCTCTCTCTCTGGTCTCTCTCTCTGGTCTCTCTCTCTGGTCTCTCTCTGGTCTCTCTCTGGTCTCTCTCTCTGGTCTCTCTCTCTGGTCTCTCTCTGGTCTCTCTCTGGTCTCTCTCTCTGGTCTCTCTCTCTGGTCTCTCTCTGGTCTCTCTCTGGTCTCTCTCTCTGGTCTCTCTCTCTGGTCTCTCTCTGGTCTCTCTCTGGTCTCTCTCTCTGGTCTCTCTCTCTGGTCTCTCTCTGGTCTCTCTCTGAGCTGGTCCAGCTTTATGGGGTTTTTTACCAGTTCAAACCTACAATGTAAATCAGGGCACATACAGTTCTAATCTTCATAAAAGTATCACATTACTCAATCAGGAAGAGATTCCCAGTACTTTATACATGTTTGAAATAATTTGAGAACAAATATATCGTCGTTTCTTTCATCCCTGTCACACAAATATACAGAACATTAAAAAGTTAATGTAACAGTATCCGTAGAGTAGTGTTTTCTGTTTGTGGGTCTTTACCTCCACCTGCTGGACAAACACTATCGATACAATCTCTGATCTCTCCCTGGTCTCTCTCTGGTCTCTCTCTGGTCTCTCTCTCTGGTCTCTCTCTCTGATCTCTCTCTCTGGTCTCTCTCTGGTCTCTCTCTGTGGTCTCTCTCTCTGGTCTCTCTCTGGTCTCTCTCTCTGATCTCCCTCTCTGGTCTCTCTCTGGTCTCTCTCTGGTCTCTCTCTCTGGTCTCTCTCTGGTCTCTCTCTGGTCTCTCTCTCTGGTCTCTCTCTCTGGTCTCTCTCTCTGATCTCTCTCTCTGGTCTCTCTCTGGTCTCTCTCTGGTCTCTCTCTGTGGTCTCTCTCTCTCTGGTCTCTCTCTCTGGTGTATGTGTGTTGGTTGTTTCAAATCCTCCAGAGATCAGAGTGTGGACTTGACCCTGTGCTGCTCTGATAAGCCCTGACCACACCCTGGAGCTACAGAAGGTCCACCCACCAAGAGGCTCCACAGAGAGAGAGACCAAAGAGAGAGACCAGAGAGAGAGAGACCACAGAGAGAGAGACCACAGAGAGAGAGACCACAGAGAGAGAGACCACAGAGAGAGAGACCACAGAGAGAGACCACAGAGAGAGACCACAGAGAGAGACCAGAGAGAGAGACCACAGAGAGAGGCCACAGAGAGAGACCACAGAGAGAGACCAGAGAGAGAGAGACCACAGAGAGAGAGAGACCACAGAGAGAGACCAGAGAGAGAGAGACCACAGAGAGAGAGAGACCACAGAGAGAGACCAGAGAGAGAGAGACCACAGAGAGAGAGAGACCACAGAGAGAGACCAGAGAGAGAGAGACCACAGAGAGAGAGAGACCACAGAGAGAGACCACAGAGAGAGAGACCACAGAGAGAGAGACCAGAGAGAGAGACCAGAGAGAGACCAGAGAGAGACCAGAGAGAGACCAGAGAGAGAGAGACAACAGAGAGAGAGACCACTCACCACTGTAAGAACAATGGTGAGTGAGAAACATGTGTTGTTTTCAGTCATGTTCATGGTAGTTGTGTGTCTTTGTGTGGGTCAGTTATGTTCATGATAATTGTGTGTCTTTGTGTGGGTCAGTTATGTTCGTGATAGTTGTGTGTCTCTGTGTGGGTCAGTTATGTTCATGATAGTTGTGTGTCTTTGTGTGGGCCAGTTATGTTCGTGATAGTTGTGTGTCTTTGTGTGGGTCAGTTATGTTCATGGTAGTTGTGTGTCTCTGTGTGGGTCAGTTATGTTCATGATAGTTGTGTGTCTTTGTGTGGGTCAGTTATGTTCATGATAGTTGTGTGTCTCTGTGTGGGTCAGTTATGTTCATGATAGCTGTGTGTCTTTGTGTGGGTCAGTTATGTTCATGATAGTTGTGTGCCTTTGTGTGGGTCAGTTATGTTCATGATAGTTGTGTGTCTTTGTGTGGGTCAGTTATGTTCATGATAGTTGTGTGTCTTTGTGTGGGTCAGTTATGTTCATGATAGTTGTGTGTCTTTGTGTGGGTCAGTTATGTTCATGATAGTTGTGTGTCTTTGTGTGGGTCAGTTACACAGAGCACGTGTTTTTAAGAGTTTATGATCAATACTAAGGACTATTGTTGAGCTGCTTCACACTTCTACACAACTCACTCTACGCTGTCTCTTTCTGGTCTCTCTCTGGTCTCTCTGGTCTCTCTCTGGTCTCTCTGGTCTCCTTTCTGGTCTCTCTCTTGTCTCCTTTCTGGTCTCTCTGGTGTCCTTTCTGGTCTCTCTGGTCTCCTTTCTGGTCTCTCTGGTCTCCTTTCTGGTCTCTCTCTGGTCTCCTTTCTGGTCTCTCTGGTCTCTCACTGGTCTCTCTGGCCTCTCTCTCTGGTCTCTCTGGTCTCCTTTCTGGTCTCTCTCTGGTCTCCTTTCTGGTCTCTCTGGTCTCCTTTCTGGTCTCTCTGGTCTCATTTCTGGTCTCACTCTGGTCTCCTTTCTGGTCTCTCTGGTCTCTCTCTGGTCTCTCTGGTCTCCTTTCTGGTCTCTCTCTGGTCTCCTTTCTGGTCTTTCTGGTCTCCTTTCTGGTCTCTCTGGTCTCTCTCTGGTCTCTCTGGTCTCCTTTCTGGTCTCTCTGGTGTCCTTTCTGGTCTCTCTGGTCTCCTTTCTGGTCTCTCTGGTCTCCTTTCTGGTCTCTCTCTGGTCTCCTTTCAGGTCTTTCTGGTCTCTCTCTGGTCTCTCTGGTCTCCTTTCTGGTCTCTCTCTGGTCTCCTTTCTGGTCTCTCTGGTCTCTCTCTGGTCTCTCTCTGGTCTCTCTCTGGTCTCTCTCTCTGGTCTCTCTGGTCTCCTTTCTGGTCTCTCTCTGGTCTCCTTTCTGGTCTCTCTGGTCTCCTTTCTGGTCTCTCTGGTCTCCTTTCTGGTCTCTCTCTGGTCTCCTTTCTGGTCTCTCTGGTCTCCTTTCTGGTCTCTCTGGTCTCCTTTCTAGTCTCTCTGGTCTCTCTGGTCTCCTTTCTGGCCTCTCTGGTCTCCTTTCTGGTCTCTCTGGTCTCCTTTCTGGTCTCTCTGGTCTCTCTCTGGTCTCTCTGGTCTCCTTTCTGGTCTCTCTGGTCTCCTTTCTGGTCTCTCTCTGGTCTCTCTCTGGTCTCTCTGGTCTCCTTTCTGGTCTCTCTGGTCTCCTTTCTGGTCTCTCTGGTCTCCTTTCTGGTCTCTCTGGTCTCCTTTCTGGTCTCTCTGGTCTTCTTTCTGGTCTCTCTCTGGTCTCCTTTCTGGTCTCTCTGGTCTCTCTCTGGTCTCTCTGGTCTCCTTTCTGGTCTCTCTGGTCTCCTTTCTGGTCTCTCTGGTCTCCTTTCTGGTCTCTCTCTGGTCTCCTTTCTGGTCTCTCTCTGGTCTCCTTTCAGGTCTTTCTGGTCTCTCTCTGGTCTCTCTGGTCTCCTTTCTGGTCTCTCTCTGGTCTCCTTTCTGGTCTCTCTGGTCTCTCTCTGGTCTCTCTCTGGTCTCTCTCTGGTCTCTCTCTCTGGTCTCTCTGGTCTCCTTTCTGGTCTCTCTCTGGTCTCCTTTCTGGTCTCTCTGGTCTCCTTTCTGGTCTCTCTGGTCTCCTTTCTGGTCTCTCTCTGGTCTCCTTTCTGGTCTCTCTGGTCTCCTTTCTGGTCTCTCTGGTCTCCTTTCTAGTCTCTCTGGTCTCTCTGGTCTCCTTTCTGGCCTCTCTGGTCTCCTTTCTGGTCTCTCTGGTCTCCTTTCTGGTCTCTCTGGTCTCTCTCTGGTCTCTCTGGTCTCCTTTCTGGTCTCTCTGGTCTCCTTTCTGGTCTCTCTCTGGTCTCTCTCTGGTCTCTCTGGTCTCCTTTCTGGTCTCTCTGGTCTCCTTTCTGGTCTCTCTGGTCTCCTTTCTGGTCTCTCTGGTCTCCTTTCTGGTCTCTCTGGTCTTCTTTCTGGTCTCTCTCTGGTCTCCTTTCTGGTCTCTCTGGTCTCTCTCTGGTCTCTCTGGTCTCCTTTCTGGTCTCTCTGGTCTCCTTTCTGGTCTCTCTGGTCTCCTTTCTGGTCTCTCTCTGGTCTCCTTTCTGGTCTCTCTGGTCTCCTTTCTGGTCTCTCTGGTCTCCTTTCTGGTCTCTCTCTGGTCTCCTTTCTGGTCTCTCTGGTCTCTCTCTGGTCTCTCTGGTCTCCTTTCTGGTCTCTCTGGTCTCCTTTCTGGTCTCTCTCTGGTCTCCTTTCTGGTCTCTCTGGTCTCCTTTCTGGTCTCTCTGGTCTCATTTCTGGTCTCTCTGGTCTCATTTCTGGTCTCTCTGGTCTCTGGTTTAACTGTATCCACATGGTTAGTGGCAGACAAATTTAATTTTGCTCTAATCGCATTAAATTTCAGATATGTACCACAATTAAAGAATATTGTCCAGTGTGTGTGTGTGTGTCAGTGTGTGTGTATGTATGTGTCAGTGTGTGTGTGTGTGTGTCAGTGTGTGTATGTGTGTGTCAGTGTGTGTGTGTGTCAGTGTGTGTGTGTGTCAGTGTGTGTGTGTATGTGTCAGTGTGTGTGTGTTTGTGTGTGTGTGTGTGTGTGTCAGTGTGTGTATGTATCAGTGTGTGTGTCTCAGTATGTGTATGTTTCAGTGTGTGTGTCTCAGTATGTGTATGTGGCAGTATGTGTGTGTATCAGTATGTGTATGTGTCAGTGTGTGTGTGTCTCAGTATGTGTATGTGTCAGTGTGTGTGTGTGTCTCAGTATGTGTATGTGGCAGTATGTGTGTGTATCAGTATGTGTATGTGGCAGTGTGTGTGTGTCTCAGTATGTGTATGTGGCAGTGTGTGTGTGTCTCAGTATGTGTGTGTGTCAGTGTGTGTGTGTGTGTGTCTCAGTATGTGTATGTGTCAGTGTGTGTGTGTGTGTACGTGTCAGTGTGTGTGTGTGTGTATGTGTCAGTGTGTGTCAGTGTGTGTGTGTGTGTGTCTGAATCTATCTTTGTAGTAATAATAATAGTTTAGATCTGTCTGGTCCAGTGTGACTCACTATGACCAAACACTCATCACATTTATATTCTCATGAAGGTGTTTAGAAAAGGTATCTTTGGAATCTCTCTCTGGTCCCTCTCTGGTCTCTCTCTGGTCTCTCTCTGGTCTCTCTCTCTGGTCCCACTCTGGTCTCTCTCTGGTCTCTCTCTGGTCTCTCTCTCTGGTCTCTCTCTGGTCTCTCTCTCTGGTCTCTCTCTGGTCTCTCTCTGGTCTCTCTCTGGTCTCTCTCTGGTCTCTCTCTCTGGTCTCTCTCTGGTCTCTCTCTGGTCTCTCTCTCTGGTCTCTCTCTGGTCTCTCTCTCTGGTCTCTCTCTGGTCTCTCTCTGGTCTCTCTCTGGTCTCTCTCTGGTCTCTCTCTCTGATCTCTCTCTGGTCTCTCTCTGGTCTCTCTCTCTGGTCTCTCTCTCTGGTCTCTCTCTGGTCTCTCTCTGGTCTCTCTCTCTGGTCTCTCTCTCTGGTCTCTCTCTGGTCTCTCTCTCTGGTCTCTCTCTGGTCTCTCTCTGGTCTCTCTCTGGTCTCTCTCTGGTCTCTCTCTCTGGTCTCTCTCTGGTCTCTCTCTCCGGTCTCTCTCTGGTCTCTCTCTGGTCTCTCTCTGGTCTCTCTCTGGTCTCTCTCTGGTCTCTCTCTCTGGTCTCTCTCTGGTCTCTCTCTCTGGTCTCTCTCTGGTCTCTCTCTCTGGACTCTCTCTGGTCTCTCTCTGGTCTCTCTCTGGTCTCTCTCTGGTCTCTCTCTGGTCTCTCTCTGGTCTCTCTCTCTGGTCTCTCTCTGGTCTCTCTCTGGTCTCTCTCTGGTCTCTCTCTGGTCTCTCTCTGGTCTCTCTCTCTGGTCTCTCTCTGGTCTCTCTCTCTGGTCTCTCTCTCTGGTCTCTCTCTGGTCTCTCTCTGGTCTCTCTCTGGTCTCTCTCTGGTCTCTCTCTGGTCTCTCTCTCTGGTCTCTCTCTGGTCTCTCTCTGGTCTCTCTCTGGTCTCTCTCTCTGGTCTCTCTCTGGTCTCTCTCTCTGGGTCTCTCTCTCTGGTCTCTCCCTCTGGTCTCTCTCTGGTCTCTCTCTCTGGTCTCTCTCTCTGGTCTCTCTCTGGTCTCTCTCTGGTCTCTCTCTGGTCTCTCTCTGGTCTCTCTCTGGTCTCTCTCTGGTCTCTCTCTGGTCTCTCTCTGGTCTCTCTCTCTGGTCTCTCTCTGGTCTCTCTCTGGTCTCTCTCTGGTCTCTCTCTCTGGTCTCTCTCTGGTCTCTCTCTCTGGTCTCTCCCTCTGGTCTCTCTCTGGTCTCTCTCTGGTCTCTCTCTGGTCTCTCTCTGGTCTCTCTCTGGTCTCTCTCTGGTCTCTCTCTGGTCTCTCTCTGGTCTCTCTCTCTGGTCTCTCTCCCTGGTCTCTCTCTGGTCTCTCTCTGGTCTCTCTCTGGTCTCTCTCTGGTCTCTCTCTGGTCTCTCTCTCTGGTCTCTCTCTGGTCTCTCTCTCTGGTCTCTCTCTGGTCTCTCTCTCTGGTCTCTCTCTGGTCTCTCTCTGGTCTCTCTCTGGTCTCTCTCTGGTCTCTCTCTCTGGTCTCTCTCTGGTCTCTCTCTCTGGTCTCTCTCTGGTCTCTCTCTCTGGTCTCTCTCTGGTCTCTCTCTCTGGTCTCTCTCTGGTCTCTCTCTGGTCTCTCTCTGGTCTCTCTCTGGTCTCTCTCTGGTCTCTCTCTCTGGTCTCTCTCTGGTCTCTCTCTCTGGTCTCTCTCTGGTCTCTCTCTCTGGTCTCTCTCTGGTCTCTCTCTCTGGTCTCTCTCTCTGGTCTCTCTCTGGTCTCTCTCTGGTCTCTCTGGTCTCTCTCTGGTCTCTCTCTGGTCTCTCTCTGGTCTCTCTCTCTGGTCTCTCTCTCTGGTCTCTCTCTGGTCTCTCTCTCTGGTCTCTCTCTCTGGTCTCTCTCTGGTCTCTCTCTGGTCTCTCTCTCTGGTCTCTCTCTCTGGTCTCTCTCTCTGGTCTCTCTCTGGTCTCTCTCTCTGGTCTCTCTCTGGTCTCTCTGGTCTCTCTCTGGTCTCTCTCTGGTCTCTCTCTCTGGTCTCTCTCTGGTCTCTCTCTGGTCTCTCTGGTCTCTCTCTGGTCTCTCTCTGGTCTCTCTCTGGTCTCTCTCTGGTCTCTCTGGTCTCTCTCTGGTCTCTCTCTGGTCTCTCTCTGGTCTCTCTCTGGTCTCTCTCTCTGGTCTCTCTCTGGTCTCTCTGGCCTCTCTCTGGTCTCTCTCTGGTCTCTCTCTCTGGTCTCTCTCTGGTCTCTCTCTGGTCTCTCTCTGGTCTCTCTCTGGTCTCTCTCTGGTCTCTCTCTGGTCTCTCTCTGGTCTCTCTCTCTGGTCTCTCTCTGGTCTCTCTCTCTGGTCTCTCTCTCTGGTCTCTCTCTGGTCTCTCTCTCTGGTCTCTCTCTCTGGTCTCTCTCTCTGGTCTCTCTCTCTGGTCTCTCTCTCTGGTCTCTCTCTGGTCTCTCTCTGGTCTCTCTCTCTGGTCTCTCTCTCTGGTCTCTCTCTCTGGTCTCTCTCTGGTCTCTCTCTGGTCTCTCTCTCTGGTCTCTCTCTGGTCTCTCTGGTCTCTCTCTGGTCTCTCTCTGGTCTCTCTCTGGTCTCTCTCTGGTCTCTCTCTGGTCTCTCTCTCTGGTCTCTCTCTGGTCTCTCTCTCTGGTCTCTCTCTGGTCTCTCTCTGGTCTCTCTCTCTGGTCTCTCTCTGGTCTCTCTCTCTGGTCTCTCTCTGGTCTCTCTGGTCTCTCTCTGGTCTCTCTCTGGTCTCTCTCTGGTCTCTCTCTGGTCTCTCTCTGGTCTCTCTCTCTGGTCTCTCTCTCTGGTCTCTCTCTGGGTCTCTCTCTCTGGTCTCTCTCTCTGGTCTCTCTCTCTGGTCTCTCTCTCTGGTCTCTCTCTGGTCTCTCTCTGGTCTCTCTCTCTGGTCTCTCTCTCTGGTCTCTCTCTCTGGTCTCTCTCTGGTCTCTCTCTGGTCTCTCTCTCTGGTCTCTCTCTGGTCTCTCTGGTCTCTCTCTGGTCTCTCTCTGGTCTCTCTCTGGTCTCTCTCTGGTCTCTCTCTGGTCTCTCTCTCTGGTCTCTCTCTGGTCTCTCTCTCTGGTCTCTCTCTGGTCTCTCTCTGGTCTCTCTCTCTGGTCTCTCTCTGGTCTCTCTCTGGTCTCTCTCTCTGGTCTCTCTCTGGTCTCTCTCTCTGGTCTCTCTCTGGTCTCTCTCTCTGGTCTCTCTCTGGTCTCTCTCTGGTCTCTCTGGTCTCCTCTCTGGTCTCTCTCTGGTCTCTCTCTCTGGTCTCTCTCTAGTCTCTCTCTGGTCTCTCTCTGGTCTCTCTGGTCTCTCTCTGGTCTCTCTCTGGTCTCTCTCTGGTAACACTGCTCTTCCATCCCTCAGATGTGTCCATGGTGGGGCCCTTGCCTCCTGCTCCTGTCCCTGGGGGCCCCGGTGAGGCCCTATCCTAACGGCAGAGTGAGTAAATCCTGCAGCAGCATGGAGCCCAACCACCACAGCCCGGGTCAGAGGGGCCCCGCTCCCTATGCCCTCCAGACCAACACCTCCAGCTACAGCCCTGGGGACCGTGTAGAAGGTACCAGGAACCATCAGAGGAACCATGTGTGGAACCAGACTGTGACCTGTGAACTTTGATCCCGCAGTGACCCTGTCCGGCCCAGGCTTCAAGGGCTTCCTCCTCCAGGCCCGCGATCCTGATGGGGACCCCTCTACTGTGGGCACTTTCTCCCTCACAGACCCCCACGCCACACAGCTGCTCACCTGCCACAAGCACCAGGTACTACAGCCTCAGTCCTGGGTCTACAGCCTCAGTCCTGGGTCTACAGCCTCAGTCCTGGGTCTACAGCCTCAGTCCTGGGTCTACAGCCTCAGGCCTGGGTCTACAGCCTCAGTCCTGGGTCTACAGCCTCAGTCCTGGGTCTACAGCCTCAGTCCTGGGTCTACAGCCTCAGTCCTGGATCTACAGCCTCAGTCCTGGGTCTACAGCCTCAGTCCTGGGTCTACAGCCTCAGTCCTGGGTCTACAGCCTCAGTCCTGGGTCTACAGCCTCAGTCCTGGGCCTACAGCCTCAGTCCTGGGTCTACAGCCTCAGTCCTGGGTCTACAGCCTCAGTCCTGGGTCTACAGCCTCAGTCCTGGGTCTACAGCCTCAGTCCTGGGTCTACAGCCTCAGTCCTGGGTCTACAGCCTCAGTCCTGGGTCTACAGCCTCAGTCCTGGGTCTACAGCCTCAGTCCTGGGTCTACAGCCTCAGTCCTGGATCTACAGCCTCAGTCCTGGGTCTACAGCCTCAGTCCTGGGTCTACAGCCTCAGTCCTGGGTCTACAGCCTCAGTCCTGGGTCTACAGCCTCAGTCCTGGGTCTACAGCCTCAGTCCTGGGTCTACAGCCTCAGTCCTGGGTCTACAGCCTCAGTCCTGGATCTACAGCCTCAGTCCTGGGTCTACAGCCTCAGTCCTGGGTCTACAGCCTCAGTCCTGGGTCTACGGCCTCAGTCCTGGGTCTACAGCCTCAGTCCTGGGTCTACAGCCTCAGTCCTGGGTCTACAGCCTCAGTCCTGGGTCTACGGCCTCAGTCCTGGGTCTACAGCCTCAGTCCTGGGTCTACAGCCTCAGTCCTGGGTCTACGGCCTCAGTCCTGGGTCTACAGCCTCAGTCCTGGGTCTACA